>CM067373.1:68348133-68832438 GCA_034401795.1 Chaetoderma sp. LZ-2023a
AGCTGGTAACAAGAAACAACATTAAACGTTGTATATACATGGTGCATAGGCACTCTACTCTGACAGCTCAGTATCAAGGTAGATGGCAACAGACAAAATGGGACATTCTCATATATTTTCGTATAATAAGTGTTTGATATGTCAAGCAGATAAAAAGAGTCTCTAAAATGATTACTGGGTGCAAAAGCAAGTGGGTGAGCCAGGAACATACATCTCCCTGCTGAATAATGTCAGCACTTTCGGAAACCTTTATACTTTTGCAGTGGCTTTTCAATCTGGAGAAGACATGGCTGTGAAATGGTCCAATCCCCGTAATATATAGCACACATATTGTGATGTGACGTTCGGCAAAGAGACTCCGGAGAGAGAGAGAGAGAGAGAGAGAGAGAGAGAGAGAGACTGAAAGTTAGAGAGGGTTGAAACCACAATGGGCAGTCCAAATGATGAAAACTACTACATCACTGCCATTGGATGAGCAAAATGCCATCTGATTTGTCAATCATCATCACCATCAGCACCACCCCCAGCACCATCATCAGCACTTACGAGGCATAAGCCATTGCCTTATTATTGCCTCTGTGTCTTTTCCGTAGCAACTCTTGGAGTTACCACGAGCATAATAGCCATAGCACAAAAGCTATAAGAGACAGAATTCGTGACAAGGCTGGAAAGCGGTGATCTTGTGGCATTTGTTATTAAATATTATTTATAGTATTTGGGAAATTCCTACCAGCCAATGCTTACACAACAAGCGGACTAATTCTTTCTATAGAGTATTTTAAAAGCTAGATGGCGTGTGGAGCCATTCATCCATATACAGACTTTTAAGTTTTCAATCCCGCGTCAGATGTGTGAAACGAGTCTACGAGACTTGGTTGTTGAGAAGACTAACAGAAGCCGACTCAATGAGAACGTTGTTGTTTCCACCAGCACAAGAGCAATGTGATGACAAAAACAGGATTCTGGTTTTAAACAAGGAATTGTGGAGATTCTATAACAAGCCGCAGCATTTAATTATGACGACAATTGTGATACTACTTCTTACTAAATCGTCCAAAATTGCCGACTCAAGAGGATTCCGCCTTGATGGCGAATTTCCAGTTGCGTGTCAACATTTGGAAAACGATCATTACTCTTAAAACCGTGGTCACTATGCTGCTGAATGGCGCTGATGTTAAAAAGTAAGTTACAGAAGAATCACTGAAATACCTCACAATCTCTCGAATCGTTGTACTAAACTTCAAGAAGTCACACTATCATTAGTACACTGGAATGAAGATCCACACCGGACCTAAAATGCACAACTTAGACGCGGGCAGTTCACTATTGGAACGTTTGACAACTTGAAAAACAATCCTTCAAGTGCAAATGGTAAGAACATACAAGATCAAGATGATAGTAAAGACACACAGCGCAGGCCCAAGTCAATTTCAGTTTGCCACTATGACTAATTTGGGGAGACAAGCAGGATGGTATAAGGCTACCTTCACATGATGGCAAGAAATATCACATGTTGCTTCATCACCGTGATTCTGAATACAGCAAACATGATGGGCAACTTGCCACCGCACAACTGAAGGAGAATAGCTAACTGGGACAGTTACTCCAATTCTCGATGAAGATAGTGCGAGGTGGTGACACTGAGTTCTTTTCACCATTCCGTGCCTCTGCACAATGCCTATTGGTAGACCTGCATATCATTCTTACACAGCTCTTACCACTATTCTATGAGAAGAGAGCTACACTTAGCTAATATGGAGCATGCGATAGCTGTAATGCGCTGGTCGTTTCTGAATCCTAGACTTATGCCAGTAATAGCATTTGATGCACCTCTCCAAGCATTGATCAAGTTCAATCAGTGGAACTGGCCTGATACACATAGGGAGGACAATTTTATCATCACATACACGCACGCACGCACGCACGCACGCACGCACGCACGCACGCACGCACGCGCGTGCAGGCACGCACACACGCACACAGATGACAATATGAAAAAACATATTGCGGCTACTTGAAGTGGTCTGACGGGGACAATGCTCAGGCGTAAGCGTGTATATAGCTGATGTTATAGCTTTTGCTCCATAAAAGCTCCAATGAGATGCCATCATATACACCATGAGACCACATAATAACGTTGCGAAGGACGTGTAAAAGACATAAAATGGTTCGGAAGCATAAAACAGTTTAGTATAGGGTAGAGTCCTGAGCATGGAGCTACTAGGCCTCATTTTCACCAGATCACATCTAGGCGAAGATTTTACTTTTTATGTGCGAAGCCTGATAGCAGTGTTCCCATGGTTCTTTGCTTTAGATCGCAAGAGTTTAGAGGAGAGTGGCCACTGGGTTGGCCACAGAACCAGGTTCTCGGTTGTGGCAATCGACCAAGCGCGTGAGAAGAACAGTGAATCAGTCAAGAGCTCTGGAGGCGCAGTCGGTCTGACTAAGAATCCTTCAGCGTTCCAGAGGTGATCCCAGAAACGAACAACAAATATTTTGAAGGAGTTTAATGAAAGACTCGCTTCCAAAAGAAAATGAGTGCAGAGAGAATGGACATCTCCAGTTTAACTCTGCCCCGCCCATCTCTATCTAACTCCATCCACACCACGCTCGTGTTGGGATAGATCGATCTCTGAACTTCCTGACTATCAATTTCCAGGAAACTATACAGGTAAGATGTTAAATATTTTGAAACTAATTTACCTGGGCGCTGTTGCTGCCATGGGCAGCAACAACACCCAGTCGAGTTAGTTTCAAAATAGTCAACAGCATGTTTATTAAATAGGAAAGACATACAATTGACTATGGTATGGCCGCGGATTCGGGACGGAAGAGGTAAACGTTTTAACGTTCATTTCTAAACCTATCCGATTTCGCATCATTTGCGCGTGCGGCGCCGTCTATAATACTCTGATAATCTATGATTTTCAAAAAAAATCGGATAATTTGACTGACCGATTGAAATTCAGCAGAGCTAGGATCTGGTGTATGTAGATTTGCACATGTGTACATTGGACACAACTCGATTCTCTTGGCTAGGCTGGGCCATCCACAATAGACAGGTGCGGATTAGTAAACGGGCGGATGTGCTACATGCACGGTCAGCCATACATAGAGTATGTCACATTAAAAAACAAGAGGTCTAAAGGGCTTGTATCGCTCACCTGGAATTATTGGTCACTGGCACAAATGATCAAAACGAGATGACCACTAGAACAATTTACCAATCTAATTTCTGTGAAGTTTTATTTAAATTGGCCCAGTTTGTTAATAAGTGTCTTTTATATTATTTTTTCACCTGGAGCATTATGCATTTTTGTCACAACTGTTGGTGGGTGGTTAGTCGTCTTCTAAATGAGTTTGTGGCCGCCAAACACGCTACATTTTGATTGGTCCACTGCAGCCATGTTTCTGACGTAGTGGCTTCCCTTGAAAAAAAACTTAATGGCACTCAGTGCCTAATCATATCTCCCAAATTTCGGCCCAATCCACTCAGTGGTTCTGGAGTCATTTTGACAAAAATTAGGTTATCCAAGATGGCCACCAAACCATTTGGCCAATCAAGTTCCCTTGAAATAAACTTGGTGCAGCGCTTGCCCTAGATGATATTTTATGCGTTTTGAATTTATTTTTAAAGACATTTTAAAGCGGCCAATTTTTTTGACGTCTCAACTTCTCTTGAACAAACTTTAATGGCCCTTAGTCCATAATCATATATTACACATTTCAGCCTGATCGCTTCAGCGGTTCTGGGGAAGAAGTCGTTTTTGCGAAAACGAGGTCATCCAGAATGGCCGCTGAACCATTTAGTCAATCAAGTTCCCTTGAACAAACTTGGATCAGCTCTTACCATAGATCATATTTCATGAGGTCTGAATTGATCCCTCAAACGGTTTTGAGAAGATTTTTAGACATTTCTAAAAATCAGCCGAAATCCAAGATGGCCGATCGGCTTCGTTTGAACAAAATGGAATCTCTATGCCCTAAGGATGCTTCCTGCCAAAGATAATTGAAATCTGCCAAGTAGTTCTCGAAAAGAAGCCATTTTAAACTTCCCATTGCTTTAGTATGGGAGCTTTTGGCGGGAAAATGATCCAAGATGGCCGCCAAACCATTTATCCGAGTTTCGAAAATTGCAAATTTCAAATCAGAATACCCAAAAACCTATATAAAAACAATTTCAGCCTCAAAGTCCATCAAATAAAAAATCCAATATGGCCGCCAAATATGCTATATTTTAATTGGCCCACGGCGGGCATGATTTTTGACGCATCAACTTCTCTTGAACTAAGTTTACTGGCCCTTAGTCCCTAATCATATCCGCCAAATTTTGGCCTGATCCCTTCTGCGGTTCTGGAGAAGTCATTTTCCCCAAAACTAGGTCAACCAAGATAGCGGCCATACCATTTGACCAATCAAGTTCTCCTGAACAAATTTGTTTGGGCTCTTGCCATGGGTCATATTTCATGAGGTTTCCTTCAATCCCTCAAGCGGTTTCGGAGAAGACGATTTTTAAAAACGTTTCTAAAAATCGGCCAAAATCCAAGATGGCCGCCGGGCAAATTTGCCGATCGGCTTCGTTTGAACAAACTTGGATCCCTATGCCCTAAGGATGCTTCCTGCTAAATATAATTGAAATCGTCCCGGCATTTCTTGAGAAGTTGTTTAAAGGAAAAGTTGACAGACCGACGACAGACGACGGACACACGACGGACAGTCACCACAACATAAGCTCACTTGGCCTTTCAGGCCAGGTGAGCTAAAAATCCAAGATGGCCATCAAACACGCTAAATTTTGATTGATCCACGACGGCCATGATTTTTTACGTATCAACATTCAATGGACAAATCTTAATCGTGTTTCGGCCCTAATCATACCTGCCAAATTTCGGCCCGATCCGTTCAGCGGTTCTGGAGAAGTCGTTTCCGCGAAAACTATGTCATCCAAGATGGCCACCAAACCCTTTGGCTAATCAGGTTACCTCGAACAAACTTGATCCAGCTCTTGCGCTAGATCATATTTCATGAGGTTTGCATCGCTCCCCCAAGCGGTTTCGGGGATTTTTAAAATTTCTTAGTCGGCCAAAATCCAAGATTGCAGCCGGCCAAATTGGCCCATCGTCTTCCTTTGAACAAACTTGTATCCCTCTGCAGGAAGGATGCTTTCTGTCAAATATACTCCAAATCGGCCCAGACATTTAAGCTTACCATTGCTTTAGTATGAGTTTTTGGCGGGAAAGATCCAAGATGGTCGACAAACCGTTTATCCAACCATTTCGAAAATGGCAAGTTTTAAATCAGAATACCTAAAACCCTATATAAAAACAATTTCGGCTTCAGTCCATCAAATAAAAATATCCAATATGGCCGCCAAACACGCTACATTTTGATTGGTCCATGATGGCCATATTTTTTTACGTATCACCTTCCCTTGAACAACCTTTAATGGTCCTTTGTTCCTAATCATATCTGCCAAATTTCGGCCCGATCAATTCAGCGGTTCTGGAGGAGTCGTTTTCGCGAAAACGAGTCAGATGGCCTCCGAACTATATGGCCAACCAAATTCATTTGGTTCACCTATTTCCCCTAGATCATATATCTTGAGTTTCGAGAACCAAGTGGTTTCGGAGATTTTTAAAGATATTTCCAAAAATCGCCAAAATCCAAGATGGCCGCCAGCCCAATTGGCCGATCGGCTTCGTTTGAACAAACTTGAATCTCTATTCCCTAAGAATTCTGCCTGTCAAATATAAGTGAAATGGCCCGAGAAGACCTTTTAAATTTTCCATTGCTTTATAAGTATGGGAGCTTTTGGCTGGAAACTGATCAAAGATGGCCGCCAAACCGTTTATCCTACAGTTCTAAATGCCAAATTTGAGATCAGAATACCGAAAAACAAATAGAAAACCAATTTCAGCCTCAAAATCTATCAATTAAAACAATCCAATATGGCCACTAAACACGCTACATATTGATTGGCACAAAGCGGCCAAGTTTTTTGGGGATCAACTTCCCTTGAACAAATTTTAATGACCCTTAGTCCCTAACCATATCTCCCAAAGTTCGGCCTGATCCATTCAGCGGTTTTGGAGAAGTCGTCTTCGGGAAAACTAGGTTATCCAAGATGGCCGCCGAACTATTTGGCCAATTGAGTTCTCTTGAACAAACTTGCCCTAGATGGTATTTCATGAGTTCTGAATCAATCCCCCAAGCAGGTTCGGAGAAGAATTTTAAAGACATTTCCAAAAATCGGCCGAAATCCAAGATGGCTGATGGCCAAGTTAGACGATCGGCTTCGTTTGAACAAACTTGAATCTCTATGCCCTAAATAGAATATAATTGAAATCGGTCCAGTGGTTCTCGAGAAGACGTTTTAAATTTATCATTGCTTTACTACGGGAGTTTTTGGTGGAAAAGCAATTCAAGATGGCCGCCAACCCGCTAATCCGATCGCATCGAAAGAGGCATACCCAGAAACCTATCTAGAACCAATTTCGGCTTCAAAATCAACCAATAAAAAAATCCAATATGGCCGCCAAACACGGCGACCGTGTTTTTTACGTATCAACTTAATGGGCCTTAGTCCCTAATAATATTTCCCAAATTTGGGCCCGATCAGTGGTTCTAGAGCAGTTAGTCTTTCAAAAATTAGATCATCCAAGAAGGCCGCCTAACTATATAGCCAATCAAGTTCACTTGAACAAACTTGATTCAGCTATGCCCCTAAATGCTATTTCATCAGTTTGAATCAATCAACCATTATCTGATTTACGGAGAAGACTTAAAGACGTTTCCTAAAATCGCCCAAAATTCAAGATGGCCAATTTGGCCGACCGGCTTCGTTTAAACAAACTTGGTTCCCTCTGTCCTAAGGATGCTTCCTGACAAATATAATTGAAATCTGCCCAGTGGTTCTTGAGAAGAAGTCGTTTAAAGAAAAAGTTGACTGATGGACGGTCGCCACGGCATAAGCTCACTTGGCCATTCTTGGCTAGGTGAGCTAATAAATAGGTTAAATAATGCTACGGATTTGCTAGTCTCTAAAGAATGGGTATAAACACTCCATCCTAAATTAGGCGACTATAATAATATTCACAAACTGTGAAAACTAGAAATCATAAGTGAAAAATACCACGAAAGGAACACCACACATGAGATGCTGCTGATTCAAGATGTTTCTCTATTGTTATTTGAGAAATTCAAGGGGATAATCTGGAAGAAAAAGCGGCTTTTTTGACTGAAGCTTTTTTTGGAGTATATCCAGTTTTATGGTTGGTTTTTCTACCTCTGGAGTATACTAATTACAATTGGCAGGCGTGTCAGAAACCCTATGCGATTGTCCTGAGGAATATCTAATTGCAGGACAAAAGAATTGGTGGGTTTTTTTTAATTTTACCACTGGAATAACTGGCTCGGTCATTCGTGATAAATTTTCAAATTGTGTCTTCTTGGCCTGCAGATGAACATTCACTAAGCACAAATTTAGATTTCCTTGACCAATAATGACCATTAACGGGAAAAGAATACACTAGTTCTGCAATTCAAAATTATAGGATTTCCTATAAATCTATCTCCACCCCATGATATATTGTTGGTGGTGGTGGTGGGTGTGGAGGTTTGTTGTTGGGGCGTGATGTGTGGATGTGAATTGGATAATGAAGAGGAATGGACAAGTAAGATATGGTCATGTGATGGTAGGTTGTTACAGTGATTAGTATGTGTATCACCTGCAAACCAGTGAGTGGACGTTTGGTTAGGAGATGGGAGTGGATAGATAGATAGATAGTGGTGCGCAGAGGAGAGGGTGGCGAGTGATATAAAGAAGGGCGGTCATGTGAGATGAGAAGAGAGCCTGGATGAGGTGGGATGGTGATGGGATAGAGTGGGATACGATAAGGTGGGTCTGGATGAAGTGGGATGGGATGAAGCAAGATGGGATTAGATGAGAGAGGATAAGCAGATGAGGTAGGGAGAGCTGAAATGGTGTGGTCTGATGTGAGATTAGGAAAGGTGAGTTACAGTGACGTGGTGCAATAGTTTGGACTGGGAAGGGGTGGCTTGGAAATGGTGAGGTCGTTGCTATGGTTGGTAGATGTTGGATGGTGATGTTGGGTTTCGATGAGGGGCAGGGCGGGTTGGTCAATGGGATACGATAAGATGGTGATATGTAGCGAATAATGGATAGGAGGGGTAGCATACGTTAATGTGATGGCAGATTGCAGGGATTGCCATAAGGGTCCTTTTGAGGGTATATACTCCCAAAATGAAGCTTGGGACACACCTCCCCAGCCCCCACCACCACCAAGTATGGGAAATGGGTCCCATTGAATCCATGAACATCTTGTGTGAATGCTAAATATTAATTAGTTTCATAGGCTCTTGTACAGAAATACCGACAAAATCTATCCTATAATTCAGTTTTGAGTCCCTGGGACCCTATAATTTTGGCATGGATGGAAAACACTGGTAGATTGTGTTGAAGCGATAAGGGTAACCTACGTCGAGTATAACTATTCTCCAACCACCTGGGTCAGCTCAAGGTTAAGGATTTATATGGCAGAGGTCATAGATCTCCCCTTCCACTCCAAACTCAGACCCATCCACCCACCCCACTCCACACACACAACTAAATGTGTGAAAATCAAGTCATCTGAAAAGCTATTTTGGGCATGTTACGAGATAATTTCATCATAAATTTTTTAATATAACACATACTATAAGTATTCGAATCTGGGTAGAATCTCGATGTCTATCGAGTTTCAAGAAACCTGTCTATAACAAACACGATATAGGCAAGAGTCGTGAAACACAAGTTTTCTTTCTCGCATAGCAAGAAACGCTGTCAAACATAGGATATGGATGAATCATAGTGATTGTTGGCTTCCACACGTCGCAAGCTTTCATTTGATATGCATATTGGCATGGTTAGTGCTAAAACCGAGACTATTTCATGGACGAAAAAGGTGGGTGTGGCACATTATAAAGTGAAGCTTTAAAAATCCTTTTTTCTCAAAACGCCCAAAGGTGCCACTCTAAAACAACCTTCTGTCAAGAGCCTTCCAGACTAGGAAGTATTTATGACACTGGATGTATCAGCACAAGCGAAATGTATGAATGATAATTGCTATATTCGGAAGAGGTTTTCAATTCTATTCAACCTGGAGGCCAGAAGCATGCAGAAGCACTTCACAATGCTGCCACACATTTAGCATGAGAAGACTCCAAACGATTTTTCAAACGTGTGCAGTTTCGAGAGCAAATGTACTCCACCAGCCCATTGTCTATGGGGTGGATACGGTGAGGTGGGTGGGTCTGGTGGGGGTGGGGTGGGTCCTGCGTGAATTTTATGGGCAGAGAATTACTCTTCATACTTCAGAACATCATTTGGCATCATGTTACATGAATTCAAATCGAGGGTAGACTTAACCCGCCACTAAGGAAGATAATCACCAGTTTCAATGGCAACCCAATGCAAAACTAAATTGATCATAGCTTCAGTTTTGAAGATAGAAACATGAAATAAATGTCAAAATGATCGGACTTGATCATTATGTTATGAGAGTTTCTCCCTTTTCATTTTATTCTTTTTGTTTTCCATATTTGTCATTAAATTGTCAATTTATGCGCCATAATATGCGAGATATCCATGTAGTCATAGCGTTCCGAAAATTATTTGTGTGAATATATTCATCCATGTACTTAATATTATTTTTGGAAGGTTCACCACGATCTCGGGACTGTTACGTATGATTATACCGCATATATTATATAGCACATAGGCCTATAAAGCTTGTGCAAAATATGTCATGATGTCAGGTGTATGCTCTGACTCAGTATCCTATATTTCCACGGGGCCATTTAGCCACAAAATTATTTCTAACATATTTAACGTCTTTTTACAACTGAGCTACATCGATGGCATTCATTCTTCAACTAACTTGATGTGTCAATACCTCTTCCACATAGGTGACACAAAGATGACAAGGATCCGTCCATTTGTGCGAGTCTGATAGATTTTAAGAGCTCTGACTGGTCACCAGAGTTTATCGGACCACGAAAAACTAGTATGACTAGACTGAGTTTGGATTTTAAAAACGGTCTATAACAAAAACGATATAGGCAAGAGTCATTTATATAGCGCTTATCAACATTTGCTCTAAGCGCTTTACACTAGTTCGTTATTAAAAAAATTATATGTAATTTTAAACAATCAGTCATTAAAAAACTATCTGTAAGTAAACAATCAGTCATTGGTAAAAACAATATAATTAGTAAAAGAACGCTATGGGCAAAATGTTAAAAAAAATAAAACTATTTTATATGATTAAAATGGAAGGTCAGCGTGTAAAATAGTGCTATAGCAATATAGTTTTAAAATGTGTATTTAATAAGTCGAAATGGGACATAACACCACAAAAAATTGACGCAAACTCCTGAAACTCAAACTTGGTCTGTAATTTCTCGTAACATATATATAATATATATATAATTTATTCCACAATAGGCCATCGGCCCTTGAGTGCAAACATAATTTACAATAGTGTGGCGGACAGTACATAAGGCATATATAAATATTTATAGTGTACATTTTATAGGAAAATATATATCATGTATTCGTTATCATTGTTAATATTGTCATCAATATTTATGCTGTATTTTCCCTATTTCAATGTCTTCATCGTCATTTACCATCCTCTATCACACTCTCAATTGTCAGGATCATCTTTGATTTCCTTGGATTTTTTTACTTGTTATCTTGTTTCTTTTGTTTGTTTGTTTGTTTTTCTTGTCATAAAGAACGAAGAGTTCTGTCTTATACAATGAGATTCCAAGCCCCTTTCCATCATCCATAAAATTACCATTCAAACTGCATGCATGCGGGCGACACACATGTCAAGAGCAACCCCAATAGACCTGCCCAAACCAATAAGATCATTCACACCGCACCGCCCGTAAGCGGCGTGAATGGTTGCACTGGCCCGTTCATGCCTAAAGAGATGTACTCATTTCACGTCACCCGCAAGCAACCTGAATATCCCTGAATTTTCACAATATCACCCTCCTCATTTCGTGGTACGAAAGGGAAACGAGCAGTGAGGCTTGGTTTCTGAAATATCATATTTGTTTCCATCATCATCGTCAGCGTGTAATTATTGTTATCACAATTGACATCCTCAACATCAACATAAATGTGGTGGTGGTGGTGGTGGTGGTGGTGTAGTTGTTGATCGTCGTCTTTGTGATCATCAGTACGAAATAAGAAGGGATTTTATCACAAGGATAATATTGTCATTTTTTGCCCCATTCACCACCCTCGATTTGCAATAACATCTATGTAAATAATAATGCTGGATCTGGCATTAAATGTCATTCATTATATTATTCTTAGTCTGAACTGTATCATACTCGCTTTTGGATTCATTACTAACTGTGATATAATAAATTGTCACAAATCCATCCCACACCCTGTCAATGCGCTACATACTAATCCCCGCCTCATCATCAACCTCGTCAACCCCATCATCGCTTAATATATACTATTCAATTGTTGTGACTGGAGAAAATGTCTACGTCATACGTTCGCTGCGCACATTAAAAGCATTATATATAAAAGATGCTAGGTTCCTTAACGTAGTCATGTTTGACCACTGCAGCAATTCTGTGAGTTTAAACATACCGGGTCTCGCATAATAGTAATGTTTTATGAGTTTTTTCCTTAATTCTTTATACATGGAACAAAATATTACAAAGTGGTATTCATCTTCTACATCATGGCTACAAAATGGACAGATTCTATCAGAAAATGCCGTTGGTGCTGTCTTATGCCATCTCCCAGTTTCCACCTGTAACCTATGAGAGCCGGTACGGAATCTTGATAATGCCTTTCTATGTTTAACTATTTTTATCTTGTCTGGATAACACTTATAAATTAATTCCCCGCCGAAATGCTTATATAACCGACTTTTACTGTTTGTTTCTAGTTGGCCCTTCCATTCCTGTAAATTATTATCAAATGCTCTTTGCTTATATTGCAATATGAATTCTTTTCTATTTATATGCTCGCCCTGCTGCTGCCAGACATAATTAAAAACCCTTCTACATAGCATTTCTCTTAATTTGCCCACCCAGTTATTACAGTTGTTATTGTGAATCTAATCATTGTGTAAAACATTATAAATAATTTTAGTTAATTTATCTGGTCGAGCATCCAAAATCTTAAACCAGTATTTTAATATTCTAATTTCTCTAGTTAATAATAGTGGTGCCCTACCCAATTCTCCATAAACAGCGCAGTTTGAAGTGCTCTGCTTCACATTCAAAAGCAGTTCGCAAAAACGTAGGTGTCATTTTTCAATGTCGGAACTTTGATGACACCCCCACACCTCACTGGCATAGCATAAAATCGGAAGAATTAATTTATCAAATATTCCACAAATATGAGCTGATGATAGGCCTAAAAATTTACTGATCTGCTTATTTAATGCAAAAATTACTTTCTGTGCCTGTTCAGCTAAACATCTTTGTGCCTTAAAAAATGAGCCATTTGTGCCAAAAGTAATACCCAAATATTTGAATTCCACGACTACCTCTATTTCGTTTGTTCCATAGAAAACTTTATCAGTTTGTCTTAATTGACCCCCTCTTCCAAACACCATTGCTTTAGTTTTCTCAATGTTTATTGGTAAACGCCACCTCTTACAATAATCAGTCAAAACGTTTAAGCCCTTCTGCATATCTGTTACCGTTTCAGCCATAAAACAATATCATCTGCGTATAAAATCAAAAATAACAAAGCAATGTACCAATGCATAGAAGAATATCTTGAGACTGCGAAAAACAGTGCGGAAAACTAATATTTTTCACATTTCATATGTCGAAACGGGGCATGGCTCCATGAAAAATGGACGAAAGTGACTGAAACTCGAACTTGTTCTGATGTACCGATTTCCCCTCAAATATCTTAAGTCGAAAGGGGGCATAACTCCATAAAAAATTGACCATACGCCTGAAACTTGAACTTGGTCTGTAACTTCTCATAGCAAAGCAATGTAGCAATTCTCAGTAAAATATCTTGAGACTGCGAAAAAGAGTGCGGCAAAACTAATATTTTTCGTTTTCATAAGCCGAAAGGGGGCATAACGACATGAAAATTTTTCGAAAATGTCTTAAACTCGAACTTGCTCTGTAACTTCTCACAGCAAAGCAATGTACAATTCTCAATTGAATACCTTGAAGGACTGCAAAAAAAGTGCGGGAACCAACTGCGACAGACGGACGGACACACGGAGTTCAAACCTATAGTTCCACCACCACCCCCACAACAAACCAATTATGGCATTCTGGCGGGAACAAATTAGTGACGAAGTTGGACCCATGCGCTCTTGTGTGCGCTGAGCGAATAAATAATACCCGCTATAGCCGGTCATATAAGCTGTTATATTCACGCTAAGGTGGTTACCCACTGCATCCTACATGTAAAATACCTAGTCTCTGTCTAGTTTTAAAACAATTTGACTGAAAGCCGTTGTTTCCAGAGACAGTGTCTACATTCAGTCACACGAATGTCAAAATATTCAGTAGGCATCATATTGCGACCTTGGAAACCAGCAGTGTATTTTGAAATAATTTTGAGCGAAACTTATTGCTTCCACCAGCAAAAGTTACTTTCAATTATAACGTTTTCAAAACGATCAGAAGTGAATTAACAGTAGTGAGTTAATCGCTCTACATAGGCGCCTATAGAGAATACTATTCATACCGCTTACAAAACTATATTCAGGTGCGCTTTCGTTATATTCAGGTAGGCCTATGCAGTACACCTGGCACACACAGTTGACACACGGCGGAGTGAGAATCGCCAGCGAAGTCGCCAAGTTGAGCGCTCCTAGATTTAGTAAACGCCATTGCGCAAATAACTCCCGATTCATTTCCATTTTTACCGATGATAGTTTATTTAATACGGTATGAGATTACCAACAAGCATTCCGTAAGTATTGTCCCCTACCTGGTGATATAAATCTTGAGATTGACAGTTAAAAACTACATTAAAAATTGTCAGAAGCAGCTGAAACTCGAACTTGATCTGTTAACTTCTCATAACATAGCAATACACCAAGTTTCAGTTATATATGGTGAAGGAGGAATTTCATGTCGAAAGGGAACATAACTCCATCAAAAACAAAAAAATGACGCAAACGCCTGAAACTCGAACGTGGTCTGTAATTTCTCATAATAAAATAATGTACCAATTCTCAGTTGAATATCTTGAAAGACTGCGAGAAAAAGGGTGGACAGCTAATATTTTTCGCATTTCATAAGTCGAACGGGGGCATAACTCAATGAAAAACTGACGAAAATGTCTGAAACTCGAACTTAGTCTGTAACTCCTTATACTAAAGCGATGTACCAATTTTCCCTTAAATATCTTGAAGGATTGCGAAAAAAGTGCGGAAAGCTGTTATTTTTCATCGAAAGCGGGCATAACTCCATCAAAAATTGATGCATACCCCCGAAACTCCAACTTGATCTGTAACTTCTCAAAACAAAGCAATATACCAATTCTCAGTCGAATACCTTGAAGGACTGCGAAAAAGTGCGGAAAATCAACTGCGACAGACGGACAGACAAATGGATGGACAGACAGATGGAGTGCAAACCTATAGTTCCACCCCCTCACCCCACACCCAATTTTACCGGTAGGGGACTAATAAACATCATTTGTTATATCCCCTTTCCATTCCTTTAAACCTATCATCTTATGCAGAAAGAGCATGTATTTCGCAACGTCTCTGCTGAGGCAAATACAAAAAACAGATGTAAGTCGATAATTTTTAAACATAAGAGCTAAAAAGCTTGAAATGCTTTCCTGCCAAAACTTGAAGAACCAGTGCTGGATTCCAAGAGGCTGAGCAACAGGAGGGTGAATATTGCCCAAACCGCGAATACAATCATTTAAAATCAAGTGCAAAGATTGAATATTTCTGGAATCGGATGTAGACACTCACAAACCTGCACCTTGACATTCAACACTATGTGAACGAGAATGGTTAGAGGGAGCGCATATGCTGGCATCCCTGTCCAAGTCTTGGAGAGCATCCACTGCCAGAGCCTGGGTTTCTGAAGAGATACGAGGTGGAAATCTGGGACATACGAATTGCCACAGAGGTCTACATGAGGACGACGGAAAACAAGAAAAATCGACTTGGCTAGTGAAGTCTTGAGACGCCATTCGGTATGAGCGAACTGCTTGGTCTGGATAGTTAATCGCCCAAAAAGTGCATTATCTCGGGAACATGACTTGCTACAAGAAACATGATGTTTCCCACACCATAGACGATGAAGTCAAGTTTTGATGCACAGAATGGAGGACCTCGTTCCACCCTGCTTATTGATGAAGGAAACTATTGTCGAATTGTTAGATTAGATAGAGATCTTCCGACCCTTCAGATCGAACCAATGATGAATGGCCTTCTTGACAGCCTAAAGCTCTAGGACATTGATGTGAGCTGACGCTTCTCTTAGGGGCCAAAGGCCTGATTCTGACAGGGAACTCCAGACCATTCCACCTTTCCTGGAAGGCATTGGGAAAGATGATCGCACTGGGGCTTGACTTCTTCAGAGAACCATCATTCGGAATCGGCTTGTCTAGAGGATCTACAGATTGTTTCCAAAAAGACATTAGATAATGTTGGAAAGTTTTCCATATCAGTGCCGCCCACGGAATGACATTTGCCACACCGACATTGGGTCCTAGAACCCTTAAGAAAAATCAAGCTGTTGCTGACATTGCATATGAAATGGGTTCCAGACTAGAAGCCGATGGAAAATCATTCTTTGAACCAGGTTCAACTTCACCACAAGGCGAGTCAAGATTTGAGAGGGAAATAGACTTGACTTTGGAGGATTGATGATCCAAATGAGATCGCAAGGCGGCAACCTAGAGGAATGATCCACTCTAGAACTTGACAAGACTGCTTTCAGAAGCCAATCATCTATATAGACGTGAAGATGAATGGATTGACGATGAAGAACTGCTGCCACAACTAAGATCAGATGGGTGAAGAAATAGGGAGTTGTGGTCAGACCGAAGGACATGGCCTGAGATTGCCAAACTCGATCCTGGTATGCGAACCTCATGAATTTTCTGAATGAAGGGTGAATAAGGGCATGAAAATGTCTCTGAGGTGAAAATGTACTGTTGTAGAACTATGAAAGGTACGGTACTTTTAATACATCTCACAGCTTGAGCGCAAGATGGGCACATAATCGAAGTTTGGAGATCACAGGTGGAAGAGTTTTGATAATACAGACTGGGAAACAATTCAATTGGTGGTCATTAAACTATGAAGTCCGCCACACTAACCTACTCTTGATACATGACACAGCTTTGGCGGAAGTTTGGTTACTGCATACAGAAAACTCTTGAACATAGCAGACAAGTTTCCTATGATATTTAGTGATCAAAGAAAAGCATGAAAAGCAGATCACGATGGCCTACTTTTGGTGTGACACATCTTTAGCATATAATACATCCGTACACCAATTTCTGTTATGGTATATAATGTACTGTTAAAACTAGAACCAGGATAGAAATTTTCTATTGTTCAGTGGAGCATGAAGTGTCAGACTGACCTAATTATAAGATGTGACACCTTTATGGTACAATACATCAATACACAAGGCTTGTGCATCGATGTATTGTACCATAAACGTGTGTCACATCTTATATTTAAGTCAGTGTGACATACTTTTATTTCTCCACTGAACTTAACCCTTTAACCCACATATCAGCTAAAAATGGCTTCTGTAGTGGTCCTGGGAAATGTTCATTTGCACGTCAAGAGAAAACTATTTTTGAATATTTACCACTAGAATTACTGGCTCGATAACCGAGCCAGTCATTCCAGTGGTAAATCTTCAAAAATAGTCTTCTCTTGCTCTGCAAATGGCCATTTTCTATGAGAAAGTTGAAATTTTCTTGAATAAATTCATGGGTTAAAGGGTTAATGGACAATTGCTATCGTGGTTGTAGTTTCAACAATACATCCACACACAAGGTTTGATTACTGTATATGAACACCTCTTGAAACTACAGCCCATACAAGTATTTCCTATGACATTCAGTGAACCATCAAAGACCTCACTCTGACCTATTTCTGATACACGTTTCGGTTCTGTTGCATCCAAGTTTGTTGGAAATATGTCTTGGTAAACATTTTTATGATGTTCAGGGAGCAGTCACTGACTAATTTTGTATATACGACACATCATTAGCCACCTAGTCCTATACACCAAAACACCAAATTTCGCTACTGTATACAAAACACTCCTGAAAGGAGAGACGGGTCCAATGATGAACCATGAAAATTCGGTCACACTGATCTACTATTGATATGGGACTTACACTTACTCAACAATGCATCCACACACCAAGATTGGTCACTGATTATGAAAGATGACGTGCCGTATGAATAATTTACCACCGATTCCATTTGGAATAGTGACTCGACTTATATTCTTCAAAAACTAGGTCAGACTGACCAAGTTCCATCAGGTTAGAAGACAATAGCTCTAAATATGGCTATGGCATGTACCTTTACCCCACAATGCTTCCCTATATCAACTTTGATTAATCTATCTTAAAGACAACAAACATGGGGTGCCAGAATAACTTATTACTGATTTCAATGGGATAATGGACCTTTCCATTTTTAGCTATGCCCCGCCCATCACTAGCTAAGCTCCACCCACACCTTACCGTGTTTGAATTGATCGACCCCCGAATGCCCTAGCAATCAATTTCCTGAAAACTATACAGGGAAGCTGTTGAATATTTTGTAACTAATTAGACTGGGCGCTGTTGCTGCCATAGGCAGCAACAGCGCCCAGTCAAATTAGTTTCAAAATATTCAACAGAATATTTATTAAATAGTAAAAGCAAACAATTTGTACAACAGCCCATAGACCGTCATCAAACATGCGTTCGTGACGTACTTATCGACGTCATTCATTATGATGTCATTGTACACGCCACGCAGTTCATTATGACGTCATATGATGGCTGGGTACTCTGGAAAGGTGAATTGACTGGCTTATTATCCAGTGACCTAGTTCTTATATGGGTTGTAGCCCATGGCCAACGGTACCCACCGACCAAGTTAGAAGACAATAGCTCTAAATATGACAAAACATTCCACACAAGTAATATCTTTCCCATTGGACACATACTCGAGATTTCCAGACGGTAGGGGGGGTGTGGGTGTGTGTGAAGGAGTTAACTTGTTTTTTCATTGAATTAATTTCATTTTCGCACTGCAGGTACTAGATACCCACATGCACATATTGGCCATGAATGATCCAAATCTGTACAGAAACAATGAAATATTCCACTAATGTGAACTATGCAAAGATGAATGGATGGACTGACGCAGGGTGATAAACATAGATCAGCTGGGTGTCACCCACCTGCAGCATCAATATTTGAAACAGGAACGGTAATATATGAACATTTCTCGTGGGAACACACACACGCATGCATGTGCCTATGCTATTTAGACGGGCACATAAAGCGAGTACATATAGGGGAATATGCAAACATTTCAGTGAGTAAATAAATTCAAAATGTTCTTTTACTTGTTATATTACTATTTAACATTTATTCTCTTCAAGAACCCAATAACATATCCTTATTAACCCTTACCACTCTAAGGTCAAAATTTTAAATTTATAAATTAAAGTTAAAGATGAACTGGTGTTTATTTTTCAACAAATTTGGTGGAAGATGGTGCTGTCATAGACAGCAACATCTTCCACCAAAATTCTTTAAAAATGTACACTAGTTTCTTTGCTATTGACACCGTAAAAAATAGAATATTGACATCAGTGTGCTAAGAGTTAAAAGATTAGTCTCCAATTGTTAGTACACTCGAATGCATCAAACTGAAAATTAGACAGTATATTATGAGACTTAACCCTTTAACACTAAGCCAGCCAAAAACGGCTTCAGCAGTGGTCTTGGGGAGATGTCCATTTGCAGACCAAGAGAAGACGATTTATTTTTTATCACTGGAAAGACTGGCTCGATAACCGAGCCAGTCGATAACCGAGCCAGTCTTTCCAGCGATAAATTTAAAAAAGTTTTCTCTTGGTCTGCAAATGGACATATTCTATGGGGAAAGTTAGATTTTCTTGAACAAATTTGCAGGTTAAAGGGTTATAATTAACCCATGGAGAACAACATACTAACTACTGGCTTCAACCATTATATTAGTGTTGTTTTCACCTGTAGCTTTTTATTATAATGTATGCTTTCCAAAACTGAATTCATAACTATTTATATTTAATCATATTACATACAAGTTATACTTAATATATATATATTATATTTGAGATTTGAGATTTTAAAGCAGTGATATAAAGAAATGTTATCTTGTCCTAGAATGACAGCTTCACAACTTACTATTGTCATAAAGTTAAAATGTTGATACGCTCGTTAGATACACAGCTAAACGGGGTGCAGGGTCTGCCGTGAATAGGTTGTCGGTGTAATAACAAAATGACAAATGATCTGCTTTTAAATGCGCGTCACTTAGATATTCCACACTGCCATTATGTTGATGAAGTATTGAAAGATTGAGATATGCTGATATGATATTCCGATCCTAGCATAGGTTTCAGGATAAATACTGCAATATTCAGGGATGTAAATAGTGTGAAATCCTGCACCGTGGCTGTCCTTTGGAGGGGATGTTAAGAATTAGTCTCATCTCCCATGGTGACTGTGCTGTCGATGTAAGTAAAGAAACTCACTGACGAGGCACGATTAACCATTTATCCTTCACGTTTTTAAAACTAAATTTCGATTTCCTTATAGAAAATGTCCATTTTTCAAAATCAGCTCTTGGTCTGCAAATAGACATTTCCCAAGATCACTACAGAAGAAATTTTTGGCTGATGAGTGTTAAAGGGTTAACTAGTTAACAAAGAGTGCCAACAGTGAATACACTATTATAGTGTAGATAGATGACAGATAAGTCTGCATAAAACACAACCTCGTTATGGCCTTCATGGTGCAGTAATGCTGTCAATCTGACCAATTCTCTAATAACAATGTTTTAACCACAAGTACACGTTCTGCTACAATCCATTGATGCATTATTAGTCGCGAGACTTGCAGTAGTCGTGTGTGTCTAGTAGTCGTGTGTCTTGAAATAGTCATTTGCCAATGTAAATAAAGCAACATTCACTTGAATGTTGTTCAAACATTCACTTGAATGTTGTTCAGTATATTTTCTTATCATCTTAGGTCCAGAGTTGATAGTTTCTGCATGTATATAAGACATGTTAGTTGGATGATGATTTAGGCCTTTAGTAATTGGTCTTGTAATCATTTAATTCTAACAAATATGAATTGACAAACACTCACACACCACCCACACCGCATCCCCAGCCAAACACACACACACCCCTCCCCCTCACACTCCCCACTCCTGGTCATCAACTGGCATTGAGTACCACAATTCTGGGGCAGCAATGAATAAATTTGAATCCAAATTCTTTAATACTAACAGGCTAACATATTGACTAAATCTCGCTGATGACCGACTGTGCTCCCATGAGACACTGCTTTTATATGAATTTTCTGCTAACCCCGACATTAGGTTCAAATAATGTGTGTGACAAATGTAAGCGCATATAGTGGCTACACGTCTAGATAGTTAAATTGCACATAAACTAACAAATATCCCAAGATTAATTTAAGATTGTCATTTCTTAATTTATGGAATTTTAACACATGTTAACTTGTTCTTCTGTAACGCTTCCATAAACTATGTTACGGCACGCTATTCCCATACCATCATTTTCCAAGCATCTCTGCTTTGGTATGCTTTTGCTGCTTCTTGCCATGTCACGGTAACTGTCTGTCTGTCTTTTGAGTTGTTTCTCCATCATTTGTATCCAAGTTGTTTCTGGTCTTAAAGCATGTCTCAGTACTTTTCTTGCTTGTTATTTAACTACTAATGAGCTAATCACATTTTTTAGTCTCTAAAGTAAATTCATGCATAAAGCAGCCATTCACGTTATTCTTAACCCCTCGTGTGTCAACCGCGCCTGAAAGCTCTCAAAAGGTGACCTTTATAAATTAAACTTTAATTTGTCAAGTTTTCAAGCAAATTGAAATTTTTGCCCAGTGAATGACTATTTGCTGGCCAAGAGAACTGTTTTTTTGTAAGTTTATAACTGAAATTTAGGAAAATCATTTTTAAGGTGTTTTTTTTACCGGTTTGACAATTAAAAAGTTAATGGTTAAGAAAATCTAAATTTTTGTTGAGTCGGCATCAATTTCCCGGCCAAGAGAAGACTATTTTTGAAAATTTATCACTGGAATCCAGTTGCCTGCATATAGACAATCCTCAAGATAACTGCAGAGGAAGCATTGGACGGTTTTACCATTGGCATTGTAAACCGCAAGTTGACACCACAGAGGTTAATAGTACACATTTTACCAATATCTTCTCAATACCTTTACTCAGCACTGCAACAATAATTAAGCCAGATACAATACATAGAATGCAGATAGATAGCAATGAAAACTAGTCACTGTCTAAAGATTTTCTTCTTAATTTGTTGCTCTGCATCAATAACATGTTGACTTAATATTAACACTTTCAAACATGATGCCAGTATCTCAATCTTAAAGCTGCCATACAGGTATCACGCACATGAATCTATTCGACCTAATTTGAATGTTCTTGCTGCCAATAACTGAGGCAAATTACCCTACAAATATTTAACAGAATATGCCTTACATGCAAAGAACTTGTACATTTCTTTGGACAATTTAAGAAAAACCATCTTTTCAAAGAACGGATATAATTTTGTCAAACTTACAGATTTTGGTCAAAAGTAATCATGATAGTACATCTCCAACGAATATACAAAACAAAAAAATTATTTACGAGTGTAGGCTCAAAATGATTTGAGTCTGGACAAAAAATAAGTTTATTAATTTTACGTTTATCAAGCAGATAACTTTGGCGAATATTTGCAGATCAACTATGACACTCAGTCTCCAACTAATATATTTACTCAACAGATTGATCGACGGATGGATGAATGCCATCACACATTTTTCCTGCTTTAGCACAGGCTTTGAAAACCTAACAATTACACAATTTTGGCAGTTAGTGCAACAGTACATCTGTATGATGCACATTTAGTCTTGCACGCATAAACATGCATTCGATCACACACGCACACACATACTACAGATTAGTGTACTACATTCATACCTACATACAGACAAAAGACCACATGCATATAACACGAAAAATACTTAGCCTATTAATCCCTACGGACTATAAATGACAAACTCTTTCCAAAATAAAGAATATTTTAATGAATATTTTGAAACTAAAGCTGCCACCAGGTCTCAAAGTAGGTTCAGAATATTACACCTTTCCTGCATAGCCAATCTTGAAATTGAGACACGATCATTTCAAGGATTAAAGTAGCTACAGGTCAGATGATCTTGTACGAGTGACATTCCACGATAGCATGAGTACCCTACATGAGAAAATATGAACATACAATCAAGATTTACCATAAGACAAACAGGCATAATAACCGATGTGTACATTACATGCTTAATTAGGCGCAAATATATACATAATAACCGAGCAATAATCATAGCAATATTACTTTTATTTAACAATTATTATTATTATTATTATTATTATTATTATTATTATTATTATTTGTTTTAATATTTTTATTTACAAAATAACAATGCACCAAAGGCAAAACAAAATAGTCAAACCTGTCGTAAATGACCACCTCGGGCAGCAGCAACAACAAACATGCGCACTTCTGAAGTCAAGTGCCATAAAAATGTGTTTAGTCACCGTAGTGTGGCTGATTATCATGTGGTTTTTCAAACTGGTTTGACTGTAACCAAATAAATACACAAAACAACACAAATAAAGAGCACAGTTTGTGAATAGGCACTACAAACAAAGTGATAGCAAAATTAGAACTACTCTGGTCTCATGTAATCTTCTTCACATTGCCATTCTGGAATAGTACGATGAATAGACTGGAATTTCAGCAAAAAGTTTAACAGCAAATAAGAATTAATACATCCACGTTCTCAAGCAAAGGCCGTTATACAGTGTCAAAGTGATTTTTATATGCCAATAACGTCGAGCTCACAAAATTGTATATTAAAGCACGTGCCTAAGCAGCATCAATGCCAAGTAGATCAAGTAGCAATAACGTTAGCATCATACATTGTTACAATAGAAACATTAAAATTAGCCAGTTAATGGTCAAAATGGTCAGCAAAATGACAGATTTCGCCGAGTGAGTGTCCATTTGCAGGTCAAGAGAAGACTATGTTTGAAAGTTTATCAATAGAATGACTGGCTCAGTTATAGTCAGACATTCAAGCGATAGATTTTCAAAATACTTCTTTTGGCATGTAAATGGACATTACTTAAGACCACTGGCCGATGTAAATTTGGCCGACTCGACCATTAAAGATTAAGATCGCTGGATTAGTTTCGATGTCACGTGTAATTAGATAGCATCAATATCAAAGTCATCATCAGCTTCATCCTCGCCTGCGTCTGGATTCGGTAATTTGTGGGTACCAATTTTCTCAGTTGTTGAATATACCACCTAAAAATACAGTATGACAATCATTAGGAGAAAACGTACATAATTAAATCTTAGATAGACACTGATATACCAATAACGAAGTAGTTATAATGGAGGAACCTAGTTTTAGGTTACCATGGCCCTGCCCATCTCTCGCTAAGCTCCACACATGCTGGGATCAATCGCGTGCACTCTCAATCTCAATTCCAGAAAACTATACAGCTAAGCTGTTGAATATTTTGAAACTAATTTGACTTGGCTATGTTACTGCCCAGTCAAATTAGTTTCAAAATACTCAACAGAATATTTATTAAATAGTAGACATACAATTCGTACGTGACAGACTACTAAACGGACTAAATTGTGTCATCATGACGTAATTGATTATGACATCAGCCTACATTTGATATAGTTTATTATGACGTCATAAGATTGACTGAGAAACTGGATTTATCAATTGCATGAAGGAGCAGAGTTCATGTACAATTCCTAAGAGACATGTAGCAAATCATGAACAACTGTACATAGAATGCGAGCCATTTGTGTCAACACATATCCTGGCCAGTGTGATCGGATCATATCTCATGCGTTTAACAAGTCACCTGAACAAATAGAAGTTTATTTACGATGATATAATAATTTGAAGATGTTTTTGTCCGTTTTATTTATACTCAATTGAGTCTAAGATTCAATCAGTAATTTCTGACGTCTAGGGCACTAGTGACATGATGCTAGATGTTCAACGTGAGATGAGTACAAATGTACACTTTAAAAGCAAATGAAAGAGTAATGATATTTAACAAGGAAACTTGTCCATGTTTAGCATCTCATTTCTTACCAATCTTTTTTTAATCAACACTATCAATATATTTAAAACAAGAAAGACAGAGACTGTTAAAAACAGATATTCTTAATCAGGTTAATATGACCTGGAAATTGTGAGCACAAAATCAGGAGGAGGGTTTTTGGGAAGCCCAAAGAGGAGCATGCGGGCCTGGTCTTCTTAACATCATTCAGTGGAGATGACATGATGCCAGACGCTTCCACACTCAATCGTTATATGCAGGACATAATCAGTTGTTATTACATATAACTGATTACTTGCATACATCTCTTAGCAGTCAGAATTAAGCTATGAATACTAGGAATGACAGCAGCTTTGGTCAATTGGTGAATCTGCTTTGTCACTCAAGTACTGACATCATAATGAATTATAGCATAGATAGGCCGACGTCAAAATCAAAATATGTCACGAATGGCATAACGAAGTCCATCATGAACCTGAAATAGTGATTAGTCAGTTGTTCGAATTCTATGTCTTTACCATTTAACCCTTACCACTCTGATGTCAAAACTAAATTTTCAAATTAAATTAAAAGATGACCTGGTGTTCATTTTTCAACAAATTCGGTGGGAGATGGTGCTGTCGTAGACAGCAACATCTTCCAGCAAAATTGTTAAAAAATGTACACCACTTTCTTTGCTATTGACACAGTAAAAGATTGAATATTTACATCAGAGTGGCAAGGGTTAATACGCATTCTGTTGAATATTTTGAAACTAATTTGACTGGGTGCTCTTGCTACCGTATGCATACGGGAGTAACAGCCACCACTAAAATTAGTTTCAAAATATTCAACAGGTTAGCTGAAAAGTTACAATGAAATTGACTCTGAGAATTCAGGAATCACAGGATGTAAATCGATCCAAACAGGCACAAAGTATGGGCGGAGATTACTTAGTGATGGCTAATGGGTGCATGACTGTCGGCTAAGTTAGCACATGGAAATTGAAGCCGCACATTGCCAGTGCGTCAATAAAATTTTTAAAAATACATATACTGCCAGAGCCGTGCTGGAGTCAGAGTACAATAGGCGTAAAAGCCTAGGATTGAATTGTGGCAGCTGCATCCAGAGATAGTCCCATATGAATCGTCAGTGTGTCAGTATATCAGACATGTGAAAGCTGGTCAGCCAATCCGTGACTTTTTAGTCTTGGTGCGGTGGTCCAGTGGAAAGCTGCCTGGTTGCTGATGCTATGCGGAGTTGCAGAATGGCGGTTCGATCCCCCGACCGGGAGATGGTGATCAACAAATTAAACTAATGGGTGCATGACTGTCGGCTAAGTTAGCACATGAAAATTGAGGCCGCACGTTGCCAGTGCGTCAATAAAATTAAAAAAAATACATACATACATACATACATACATATATAAATATATATAGTCAATGTAAAAACTGTTAAAGGGGAGAACTATTGAGTGCTCTTAACCTTTAACACTCTTATCAGTCAAAAAGGCTTCCGCAGTGTCTTGAGAAATGTCCATTTGCAGACAGAGATAATCTATGTAAATTTACCACTGGAATTTACCACTGGCTAACCGAGCCAGTCATTCCAGTGGTAAATTTTGAAAAATACGCTTCTCTTGGTCTGCAAATGAACATTTTCTATGAGAAAATAGAAATTGTCATGAAAAATTTTCGGGTTAAAAGGTTAATTATTGTATGATAAACCATTATAATACACACAGCCAGATCCTCCTCCTCCTCTTCCTCTTCCTTCCCGCCTTCTTCTTCACTCTCCGTCTCCTCAGCCTCCTGAAGCCACTTAATAAATGGAGCGGCCTTATTATGAATCTCTTGCGCCATCTCCTTAGAGACATACTTCTTGGAGACCTGGAGAGAGGAAGTCATGTAAGTAGAAGCACACACAAACACAGATTGGTTTTGATCGGGTCCAAAGTTTTACATTCTAGTAAGTTGTGGTAAAATTTGAGCTAAATCAGACTAGTACTTTCTGAGATATCCAGACCCGGAACTTGATCCACTCCGGATCCGAGTTCTTTTATCCAGATCACGACAAGTCTGAAAATCCTCTTGCACAGCAAGTTCCCTCGTTGTGTTAGAATTTGAGTTAAATTGGATCAGCAGTTTTTTTTAGATAGAACTCCTGACAGAAACGCATGCACATTTGAAATTTACCCTCTTCTGCTTACGGGGACAGCGTAATGAAGAATGAGATTATGACACTGTGTCTAATCCTAATATATCCCTGTATGTTGGTCTTTTTTAAAGTTTGCAATCTTTCAACTTTACATTCCCTAACCCAATTAGCAAACTCTCTTATATGATAGCTTTGTTTGAGGCTTCATAAATCACAAACTAAACACATAATGACAAATACTGTGAATACTGCTTTCCGTCTGTATTCATACAACCTATAATATAACTCCTGCGCAATATCAAAACATTCAAACTGCAAGTTGATGCTACAGTGACAGTAACAACCAACAACTTTTAGTAAAATTAGTTTCAAAATTGTCATCGTGTTTCCTAGTTATCTCATAGGAAAAATTCACAATGCCCTCAGTATGAAGCAAATTTCAATTTCCCTTTCTCCAAGATCTAACAATACTTACCATTACATTACTTATTGATATTCATCTGAAGATGTGCTCTAGGAATCTAGATTTAGATAGCTCTACGGGCTCCTGGAACCGGCTACCCGGTTCCCAACAATCGGGTACCCGCCTGGCAGAGACGCTCATATTGTTTGCATAGCTACCAAACAAGAGACAACTCATGGCCTGCCTCTGTGGGGCTGGGAGGTAGGGTCTGTAATGTAATGGTAAGTATTGTTAGATCTCGGATAAGGGGAAATTGAAATTTCCTTCATTCTCCTTCGATCAATACTTACCGTTACATTACTTATTGATAACACTAGATTTAGTTAGTAACCCTATTGGGAAGGGGCAAGCCATACAAAGCCTCTTTTGGCCCTAGAGAAAGACCGTAGACTTAAACTTGTCACACAGAGACCTAGAAGGACCGACAAGTTTGGGACCGAATCACATTCGCATCACCACTCCCTCAGCCCCCACCTACCATCCCAACTCCACCCTTCCTCCTAAACAAGTGAGAACTCACGACCATGCATCTCACCATTGAATAAGGCAGTCGAGGGGGTTATTCCTCTAACATCATGAGGCCTAGCACATTGCACCTGGTGCCCAGTCGCAATCTCGTGGGTAGTCTGAATGCATTCTACTACACAACGAGAGATAGTATCCATGGATGCGGCACCATATGGCTTCTTATGACAGATCCACAGATTTTTTACCGCAGAGTCCGTCCGTTTTTTGTACTTGGTCAAAGCACGGACTGGACACTGGACGGATCAAGCCGAGTTAGTTTCGGTATAATGATCGGTTTGCCAGGATATTTCAAAGATTGATTCTTTGACATAAATTCTGCTCTTGGCAGCAGTCGCAGACCCTCTCCAGAGACAATAAATCGGTCCCTCTCTCTTGAAAGCGCATGGATTTCACTGCGCCTTCTAGCTGAGGAAGCTCCCAATAGAAAAACCAGCTTAAGAGTCGGATGCTTGGCTAGCACATTAAACACCAAAGATAGTCTCCAGCTTGGAATGACTACCGGTTCACCATCACGTTTAACTGGGCCACCTCTGGACTATCCCTGTTGACTAAACAAGGGATAAATGATGCCAAAGCTGACTTGTATCCAGCAATAGTGACAGGAGCCAGTCCTGTAAAGAACAGCTCACAGAGAGTCTGCTACTTGCTGAATAGTGGATTGAAAGATATCAACACCCTTTCCTTCACACCACTCTGCAAATTTGTTAACCTTGTGGTCATATGACTTGAAGGTTGACCTCCTCGCTGCTGCTGCGATGAAACTCGCAGCCTGTTGAGAAAAGCCTTCCGATGTGGAACGTTATTTGATAACATCCACGCAGTCAATTTGAACATTTCGGGACGCTCGTGTAGGAAGTGTCCCTTGGCCTGGGAGATTATGTTCAGAATCTCGGGTAGCTGCACTGGATTGTCCACCAGCAGATCCAGATCCGTGAAACACGCCCTGCTGGGCCAAAATGGCGCTATTAGCAGGACCAGGCATGGCTCCATCATGATTTTCACCAAGATCTTCGACAGAAGAATGATGGGTGGTTATGCGTACACGTGCATCCCTCTCCAGCTTATCGCCAGAGCGTCTGTATCGACGCCATTTGGATCTGGAATCGACGAGACGTAAGTCATGATTTGAGCATTTTCCTTTGTGGCGAACAAGTCCACTTTCGTTTTGCCCCAATGCTCGAAGATCCGTCGCAGAACCGGAGGGTTGAGAGACCATTCTGTCAGCAGAATTCTCTGTTTGCGAGACAAAGCATCTGCCAGAATGTTCAATCGCCCAGGAATGCGAGCTGCTTTCAAAACAAGTGAGTAATTCCTGCACCATTGAATCAAGTGCCACACCTTCATACACAGTGTGGGTGACTTGGTCACTCCTTGGAGATTTATTATACTACTATCGAATTGTCCGACCGTATCAATATCACCTTGCCCCTGACTTCTGGAAGAAACTTTTCCAGTGCCAGTTCCACTGCCATCATTTCCAACAGATTGATATGCAGCCGACTCTCTTGGAGAGGCCATGTGCCCGAAACCTGGTGTTCTCCAAGGCAGGACCCCACCCCCTCCAGCGATGCATCCGTGTACACGGACAGCTAGGGGTGGGTAGGTGAAGCGAAACTCCTACTAGGAGATTCTGACGCTCCTTCCACCATACAAGATGCGACATTATTGGCTCCAAAACTGGTACCAACTTTGACAGGGGTTCTGTTCTCTGCTTCCACAGACACCAAATACAACTGGATAGGTCTTCGCATTAGAGCAGCATATGGGATTACATGCTCCACGGAGACCATCATGCCCAGCATCTGAAGAAACCTCCTCGCCTGAATGTGGTTTCCCAATCGAAAACTCTTGAGGATGGCTAACAAGACACCGCTCTGGGCTCTGACAGGTAAACCCTGCTTTCCTCGAGATCGAATCGCATCCCCAAATAAAAGAAGCATTGAGTGGGCGTCAACTCGGATTTCTCCCTGTTGACTATCCAGGACCTCAAAGTAACTTAGCCAGAGCAGTATCCACCCCAAACCTGGCTGGCGTGTCCGCCGTGATAAGCCAATCGTCTATGTAGGTGTGAGAGACATGGTCACCGCTAGGACCACTCTGGTTAAAGCCCTTGGGAGGACTAGAAACTCCAAAACACAATTCTCAAACGTGAATCTCAGAAACCTGTGACAACCCCTGTTCATTGGAATGTGGAAATATGCATCTTTCAGATCAATCCACACACACCACATTCCTTTCCTCAATCCTGCCATTACCGATCTTGGCGTTTCCATCTGGAACCGAGGTGTATGGATAAACCAATTCAATGGCCTGAGATTGAGTACGGGTCTCCAACCCCTTGTTCTCTTAGGGACAAGGAACATGTTTGAATAGAGGCCCGGAGTGCTCTGGTTTGCTGGTTTTATTGCTCCCATCAGAAACAAACCTGACACTTCATTTTGAATGGCTTCTAACTTGTCTGGCTCCCTTGGTACGGGAGTCCAGACAGGTGCCAAAGACAGATTTTGTGGCAGGAAATCTCACCACTCTGGCATATACCCCTGGGATATCCACCCCAGGACCAGACTGTCTGACGTCACACCTCACCAAGTTTCGGCGAAACACATGAGCCTTCTACCCACTATAGGCGCATTGATGCTTAATGCGGGTGTCTGGCTCGCGATCCGCTCACCCACCCCTCCCCCACCCACCCTTAATGAGGGAGAGAACCATTTTGGCGTGACTGGTCTAACTGGCACTGCTGTTCCTGTCGCACAGGCGCAGTCCAGACAGATACGAAGGGAGCTATCATACCCTCAGGTACGATCCGCTCCCTTTTTTTCTGCCCTTGAAGGTCTTCTCTTTGCCCTTACCGCCTCTCGGGCGATCAGGGCCACCACTAGGCTGGGCAGAGGCCTCCACAACCTTCCTTGCCTTCTTAGCCGCAGGCGGCTGAGAAGGCCCAGCAAGAGCAGGAGCTGTCCTGGCTTTCGCCTTGCTATTATGCTTCTTCTGCTTCTTGGATGAAGGCTGAGTAGCTAGCGGTTTCGCTACAGCCCCTAGTGCATGCGCCTGACGCACTAGCTCTAGCTGAAGATTCACCGCTAACCGACTTTGCGCAATGTTGGCCATGTCCTCTAGGATGGCCCGCACTTGCCCACCACCGAAGATGCTAGGTCATGGACCATCTGCCTCCTGGACTTGGTCACACGCGCCTGCACTGGGCAGTGCATCGCACAAGGCTGTCGTTGACACACGAAAGCGCAGCAAGTGGCACAGGGTGGCCTGCCCCAGCTTCAGCCTACACGGACTACAGCAAGCGATAAGAGTGATTGACAGTGTTCATAGCTGCCCTCACCCCTCATCACAGATGGACAGGACTTCTCCACTGTGTGCTCGGCTCTTGTCCACATGTGCCTGAGCAGGGCCACCCGCTCCTGCACTCTGGGCACCAAGAACCCAATGGTCATCCTCAGTGATCATTAGGACAACACCATAGCGCTCCTACTCCCCCATGCGGATACGGCACCTTGCCCGCACATCCCTAGAGGCCGCAGGGAGCTGACGCTTGGTCATGAGTTGCTTAGCATATATAGCCTCTAGCAACTCCTTGAACTTGGATCCAGTCCAATGGACTGGATCTGAGCCACGGGCAAGACCCCCCCCCCCACCCACCCACCCCCCACAACACACACACGCACCCACACCCCACCCAAATCAATGCAACCAACGGATGGGGCATGTCTTCCTCAGCTGTGGCCGAGACCATGGACAGGTCCACCCTGGCTAGCCAAGCCAGAGCATTGGACCGCTTCCGAGGAAGACACTCCCGTAAACACATCACCCGTTGATGTGTTCACGGGTCTACCAGCAGCGGCCTCCCGGCAAGGAGCCACTGCTGGATAGCCAACAACACCGGTACCGTGCGGTTCTGTTGCCACCCATGAAACACACTGTTCCATGGAGTAGGCCCGCACGGAAAACTGTGTGGACCCGTAGCGGTTACGGAACCGTGGCCATACACAGGCACCAACAGCACCCCATGTGTGGCAGTTGGACCAGACGAGATAGGCAAGTACCATGCCTGGCCAGCCACACCCGTCACCGTGTCGGTTGGTGGCAAACCAACCAGCACTGGATGGGTGCCCAGTACCGGTGTGGCCTCAACTACAGGCGGAGCGGCTGCCATGGCTTGTGCCAAGCCAGACAAATGGAAGGCAGCTCCATGCAGGATGGAATCGACCTCCATGCGCTCTACCTGTGGTATCTCAGGCCACAACAGCCTCTCCTCTTTCTCAGATCCCGAAGTCGTCACAGGACGAAGAGACACTGGAGCCGTCTTGGCGGATGGCTCCCATGCCCGACGGACCGGCTACCGCTACTGGACCACACAGAGGTGGCCGCAGAGAAGCAGTATCCACCAGGCCAGAGCCCGCCAGGACTGCCAGGGAGCCATACAAGATGGCCTCCTCGGTAGCCAGTCCAGAACCGAGGCTGCACCCCAGTCTTTAGTATCAGAGACGACACCAGCGTGGTTAGGACACTATGCAAGAAGCCTTGCATAGCGGAAACCACGCCGGGGTGCCATCGCCAAACCCTTCAACTGAGGACGAGGAGTGCCACCAGGGGCTGAAACGGACGCTTCTCGATTTCCTTTCGGTCCGCCTGACCCCGCATCAGACCCCGCCAAGTCCTTCTGGGCAAGGAACTCGACCACCAATTCGACGACCCACACTGCACACACTACACCGATCGTCAACATTACACTTGGCACACCAATAACAGACATGGTCCTTGAAGGCGACCTTTAAGAACGTGTGGCACTCCGGACATGATGGCGGGGGTAGGCTTGGCTGAAAACAAGCACAAGACCTAAATAAGCAAGCGGAACAAAACAGGAATGGAAGGCAGACAAATAATTTTCAAATAGTTTGACAAATTATAAGATAAACCCTCCGACACCCAACACCCACAATGTTACAACCAAGATCGTGTAAGCTGGCGACAAGAATGAGAGCGGGCCAATAATATACCCATAAATTGATCCTGAAAGATGTATAAAATGGAACCAGGAACCGTATCGGATACAGTCGCGGTATATTTAAGAATTAATTTCAAAATTATACTACACAAACGAACGCCAAACGATACGAGAAGGAACAACATAATGAATTAACACTACTGCTGTAGAACACGGTAATGCCGCAGAACACACATCTTAATCAAGAATTTTTAAAACAACGATCAATGCAAACAGATCTGGATTAGACGCAAAACTGTTTCTTGTACAAAAACGTACGCAGCTACCAAGAATAAAATGTGCGAATTAATGAAACATTTCCTTCACCAAATAATCCGAGCAATAAAACGGTGCAACGTCACCCGCTCGGACCAGACGGAAAAACGACGTAAGCCGATTTTAGTGATAAACAAGAGGACCAAGGGCCTGTGGCGCTCACCTGGACCATTGCCATTTAAATCATTTGCATGATGGATGATTTTCGGAAACCCCATGATGGCCACCAAAAAATTGAGCAATCAAGACTCGTTTACTATGTTGAAGCCTACCGTCATAGGATCGTTCCACCCAAGTTTTGTTGAAATCGGGTTATTGATTATAGGAGTACCGTTTTCAAATGGTTCCGGAAAACTTTCAGAAAATCAGATTGCTGCCAAAACATTGACCTATCAAAATTCGAAATAGAATTTCTAGAAGCTACGACAATAGGATTATTCAAGACAAAATTGGTTGAAATTGCCCAAATGATTTAAATGAGTAGCATTTTATATGAATTCCATTTGCCATGGTTGCCGGGAAAATCGACCAATCAAAATTCTGTATACAAGTTCAGAAGCATACTAGGCTAGGGTTCTTCCATCCAAGGTTGATTGAAATCGGCCCAGTGGTTATCAAGGAGATGCTTTTAAGTGATTTCCCCAAATTTTCAGAAAATCCAAGATTGACACCGGAAAAATGGACCAATCAAAATTCTGCATACAAGTACAGAAATCTACCAGCCTAGTATCCTTCCAGCCAAGTCTGGTTGAAATTGCTCAAGCAGTTAATGAGGAGTAGCGTTTTAAACGATTTCATGGGGTTTTTTCCAGAAAATCCACAATGGGTGCCGGGAAAATTGACCAATCAAAATTCTGTATACAAGTTTTGAAACCTACCAGCCTAGTATCCTTCCAGCAAGTCTGGTAGAAATTTCTCAAGCAGTTAATGAGTAGCGTTTTAAACTACGCTAGGGCTAGGGTTCTTCCATCCATGTTTGATTGAAATCGGCCCAGTGGTTATCAAGTAGGCTTTGCTCTCAGCTTAGCCTGGTTGAAATTGTCCAAGCAGTTAATGAGTAGTGTTTTAAATGATTTCATGCAATTTTTCAGAAAATTCAAGATGGCCACCGAAAAATCAAAATTCTGTTTACAGGTTCTGAAGTCTACCCCCCTAGGGTCCTTCCAGCCAATTTAGGTTGAAATCCGCCAAGCGGTTAATGAGCAGCGTTTTTAAGCAAAAGTTTGACGGACGGACGGATGCCGGGCGGACAGATGGATGGACAGGCAACGGATGGTCGCCATCCCATAAGCTCACTTGGCCATTTTGCCATGTGAGCTAAAAACCGTACACAAACGCCCAAAGTTTCATATTACTGCCCGATCGCCATTGGGATTTAAAGGAGGTGATCTTATTTGGTATATTTCGTTGTAACCACACGTCCCAGTTCCAGGGTTCAGAAAATGGGACATGCAACAAACACGAAATTTCAGAGACATAAGTCTCCATATAACTAGAGAAATAACATGAAAGAATACGACCCGATGTTCAGTGGCGCTTTCCATTATTAATCCAGTAATCCAGTAGATAGAAACAGGCACAAAGCACAGACAAAAAAACACAAAGAAAACTTCTCATAAGACAAAAAGCTTGTATCTCTTGTTGCTATGCAAACAAGAATGAGCGTCTCTGGCAGGCGGGTACCTAGTTGTTGGGAACCGGGTATCTGGTTCCAGGAGCCGGTAGAGCTCTCTAAATCTAGATTCCTAGAGCACAGCTTCAGATGAGCTGTTTTACCAATAAATAATGTAAGTAATGGTAAGTATTGATCGAAGGAGAAAATCATGATTTAAAAACTTTACGGGTTTAGCACACACACCCTAAATAAATCAATGTCACCGTTTACACTAGATCCAGCCCGGGTGCACCATAATAGTCAGCCCTGACACCCCTTAATAAAGCCAGCCCTGATGCCCCATAATAGAGCCCTGCACCCTGATGCCCCATAATGGAAAGAGTATCAAATTTGGCTCTGCCTTTCTGCCTGTTTGATTCATTTCTTAGAAGCAACAGAGGGGTCCATTTCCAGCTAAGCTCGGCCCACTTTTTACGTGTGTTGGAATCAATTTATATACTTTGAATGCCGAATTCCCTGAATCCAAATTTCAAAGCAGACATACAGGTAGACTATTGAACATTTTGAAACTAATCTGACTGGGTGCAGTTGCTGTCTTAAATTAGTTTCAAAATATTCAAGAATCTTTACACATCAGACAAACTTTTCTAGCTTTATTATGAGGTTATAATACGTCGTTATGATTGCTATGACGTCCTATAAGTGACATAATTGATCATGATGTCTTATACTTGAGTGGTATATGGGATCTCTATTGATTATGATGGCGTATACTTGACCGACATATGGGATCCCTCTATTGATTATGTCATACTTGACTGACATATTGGATAATCTTGATTATGTCATATACTTGAGTGGCATATGGGATCCCTCTATTGACCTGATTTGACTCACATATTAGCAGAAATATTCCTGTAAACTCAGATTTCCCATCTTTGTTCTTGATATGAAAAAACATCCACTGAAAATGTGGAAAGGGCACAGGTTAGTAACCCCTGACTGCTCTTATTATTTTTCATATATTATACAAACGCACCAAACTCACTATTTTGTACTAACCTTTTGAGACCAATCAATTAGGACTTCTTCATCCATGATATCCATGTCATACAATGCTTTGAAAATGTGTGGTACCTTCGGCAAAAGCGCATCCTTGTGAACCTTTCCAATCAGCTGTTCCAGACCTCCCATCATGTATTTCTGTGCCTTTTGATTATTGTGATTAAACTGTTGGAAAAAGAGACCAAGATGAGTTACTTGGTGTATAGACAGACTACTAAAATGCTGCTTCTAGTATGTTCTAAATTAATGTTTGCTGTAAACCTTGAATGGCAAAATCGTGTCACGCAAATGAAAATATTTGCTTATTGATTGTTTATTTGCAGGCCAAGACTATTTTTTTTAATTTACCACTGGAATGACTGGCTCAGTTATCAAGCCATAACCGAAACAGTCATTCTAGTGGTACATTTTCATAGTCTTCTCTTGACATGGACATTTTTAAGCATTTTGATCCTGTAATTTAACACAAATGAAATAAAAACAAAACACCTCATCAATTTGTATGAACAGGTAACATAGCGTTAGTTTATTAAAATATTAAGACATGTTTTAATCTACCCAGTGATGAACTGTTAGCAGGATTCTATATAGTAGAATGCGCAGTCGATGGCCCACCATCACAAATCCTTAAGCTTTTGCCAACTTGGGCGTTCTGTACCACCCTAATCAAAAAAAACCACTGCGGGGCCATTCTAATGTAAACATTGTCTTACAAGCCGCAATCAGACAATAACGCACATAGCAAAGTTGTTTCTGGCAAATTTGCAATTCTATCTAAACCCATCCCCGCCCAACCACCCCCCCCCCACCCCCAACCCCCTACCACACCCCCACCCCACGAAACCCTACCCCACCCCTCAAACACACACAGCCTCAAGACCCCGGATGGTGCCAAATGTAAACATTGTCTCGTAATCCGCATATACAACTAACTTACCAAATTTGGTTGAATTCCACCTTTGACTGATTTCTGCAACCCCTCCCAACAAATGCCCTCCACCCCCCACCCACGAAGTTTGCTACCAAGATTGCAGTGACCACAATCATTGATGTCATTACACTGACTTAGAACAGCATAGGCAACAATGTATTCAGGTTATATTCTGATAGTTTTAACCAACTCTGAAAAATATAAACCGATGATATCCTCAGCGTATAACTGAACGTTGGCAGTCCAACAGACAGAATGACCTATTTTAGTTGAGCCGCAACTGGAAATGTTTTAATGTCTTCTCAGTAATATGTGCCTCCCAGGTTCTACGTGTCAGTGAAAACTAAAAGATACACACTATTTATTGCCTACAGATGGTTATTTTCTGTTGTAAGTAGCTTTATTTTGTACTAGTCTACCTGTGAACAGATTAATGGAGTCTGATCGGAGGCAATATTTTATTAACCAGATACTGTTAAAACAAGGCACTGCACTGCAAGCAATACAAATCGACTTGATTCCCGCTTTTATTGAAATGAAATGTACAGAATTTGGCCAATTCACTTGCCTGCTCCATATAACTGATATATGTGCTTACATTACAGTTTGTTGTAAGGAATGACGTCAAATTATTGAAGTTTGCATTATTCAAGGGTGATAACTCTAGCAAATATTGATGGAAACGGAACATGAACTTGGCATCCGTCTTAATACTATTTAAAGTAAATTCTGAATTTGGCTCAAATCCGTTTAGTCTAAGCATGAGATATTGCCCAGAAGTGGCCAAATTAATGACGTAAGGGTGGTAACTCTGGAAAACTGACTGAAACTAATGAAACACGAATGTAATCCCTGTCTCAATAGGAACAATTTAAATTCTGAACTTGGTTAAAATCTGTTTAGTCTAGATAGCACGAGCTATTGCACGGAAATGGTCAAATTTAAGAAGTGTGTATATTTCAAAGGGTGACAACTCTGCGAAATATTGATGAAAAATAATGCAATACGAACTTGACATCCGCCTTAGTAGTATTAAACTATATACCGAGATTGGTTTAGTCTAACAAGTTATTCTACGTAAACACAAAATTTTCTGAATCTCATCAATTTCCGGGCCAAATAACTACGGATAAATTTGACGTCATTCGAACTTGGCCTCCGTATTTGTATTACTAAGCAGTATACCCGAGCTGGTTCAGAAAACACAGAAGTTAATGTTCGGAAACAGATAAATTTTCGATTTTCATACTTTCAAGGGCAAATAACTCAGTGTAAATTTGATACAACTTGATGGAATTTGAACTTCGCCTCCGTGTTCGTATTACTAAGCGGTATGCCAAAGCTGGTTTAAATCAGTGCCGGCAAACGCAAGTGATTGTACGAATGTACATACGTAGGAACTGGTGCATTCCTATATCCCCTCAAACTTCGTTTTCAAGGGGATAACATTATTAGCTAAAAAATCATCGATCTCACAACTATAATAGATAAATTTTAATGAAAACTAACCCGGAGGAAAAGAATTCTGTGTTCCTTGAGTTCAGCAAGAATCTTCTCTGACAGCAGTAACTCCACCAAAACTAGTGGAGCCTTATCTTTTATTTCTAAACGCTCCGCTTCAGTCAGAATATCCTTGTCAGCTCCACTCAGATTGCATCTCTCAATTTTCTCCTACGGGAACCAAACAAACATCTCATAGAATTGGTAATTAGTCCTGATAATGCACATTACTAGACCAGTACTCAGCCAGTGCTGGGCCGGCCCAGCAGCCTATGTTATTAGGGAAAACGTGTGTTATAAATTAAACTTTTACAAAGACAACAGCGAAAAATAACACAATCCTTGCACCACTGAACTTTTATACAAGAATGATAGGTATATCTACAAGCATCCCCACATGAACAAGTGCAGCCCTACACGCACAAGCGCAGTCAATTATCATTTACCCCTTCAATGATGAAGCCCACCCAAACCTGCCTCTGCAATGGTCTTGAGTAATGTCCATTTGCAGGCCAAGAGAAGAGTATTTTGGAAATTTACCACCGAAATCACTGGCTCGGTAACTGAGCCAGCCATTCCAGTGGTAAATTTTCAAAAATACTCTTCCCATGCTCTGCAAATGGACATTCAGTAAGGTGTTTTCATTTTCTTGACCAAATTTAGACCGTAAGGAGTTAGTAAATTCAAGCAATGACCTTGACCATTGATATGTTGCCATCAAATTGTGGTCAGTTGATAGGCATTTGTCAAGTGGATGTCAAATCAAGGTCTCCGCATACAGGTTTCCACTTAATATTAACCATTTAATGAAGAAGACCAAAAGCGGCCTTTGCAGCGGTCTTGAAAAATGTCCACATGCCAGTCGTAAGAATATTTTATAAATTTCACAACTGGAATGACTGGCTCAATAGCCACCCTAATCATTCCAGTCGTAAGAAAATTAGCAGTTTCACAATTTTACTCTTATTGCCTGAAAATGGACCATAACCCTTCAACACTCAGTCCTGAGAAATGTTCATCTGCAGACTAAGTGAATATTTTTTAAAATCTAGGACTGGAATGATTGGCTCGATAACCAAGCCAGTCATTCCAGCTATAAATCTTCAAAAAAAATATTTTCTTTTGGTCTGCAAATTGACAGTTTCTATGAGAAAATTAAAAATTTTGGAACAAATTTGAGGGTTAAAGGGTTAATTAAGCAAGAAAAAAACTAGGTGTTTTGACAATTCTTTACTATTAAATGGTTAAGCTACCATTCAGAAACTGTACCACGGCAAATGTATTCCTGAATGTACATATGCATGAACATACTCACACACAGATACTAATTGCCAAACTAGCTGTGCCATGACTAGAAATGACGGAATCAAACATGTTTTGATCCCTCCTACTTGTATAAGAATTTCACTAACTTTTCTTACCTTCTTGACATATTGGTAAAACAGATCCAGTCGCTCCTGCGGTGTTTTATCAAGGTCATCAGTCAGCGCAAGTCCTTTAGCAGCGTCACTCAATTCCTCCATACGCTGTTTAATGGCTTCATCAGTTACATCATCCACCCAGTCATCATCATCATCTTTAGCAACCTGAACAGGTACAATTTATAATAAGAGACAAGCCCTCATCATATATTAGCAGGTGCACACCGAGACACGTCTTCAACCATTCAAGCACCTAAACTCTTTACATACATTTCTCTTTCTGGGACAGGTAACCATAACACTTGCAAAGATGTACACATTTTACATGAAATGCTATCACAAGCAAGGTCTACTCTACACACTGACATTTTTAAACTCTCATTTTTGTTCAGTTTGGTAACCATTCCCGTTATAAGGAATAATTTTTCATTCTTGGCTTTTGAGATTCAGGTCTGCTCTAACCCATAGGCAGAGGAGGAAATAATTACTCATCCAAAACTTATGCCTTGGCATCTAATGAATATTGACTGGAAGACGTTGCTGTCTTAAGCAGAAATAGCTTCCAGTTAACCCTCTAACACTTGTCGGCCAAAAATGGTTTCTGCAGTGCTCTTGAACCTTTTTTGACAATTTACCACTGGAATGACTGGCTCGATAAACGAGCCAGTCATTCCAGTGGTAAATTTTCAAAAAATAATCTCTTGGTCTGAAAATGTTTTCTAATGGAAATGTTAAATCAAATTTGAAGGTGAAATGGTTAAAGTAGTTTTTAAATATTCAGCCTGTAAGTGGAACAGGGTAAATTGCATCAATAGAAATAAATGCATCATTTGTCCTCATCATTGCAAATAATGATGAGCAGTTAGTGACCTTGGAGACATTCATGTCAACATGCAGATTCGTAACATCGCAGTCCACAATAACAACTTCAATTACAATAGGGTTAACCAACCCTGAAAAATAAGCTGGGAAATTGAAAAAACAGTTTTGTACCAGAGTCACAGGGACCATTGATATGGTGACCTTGCTATCATCCTCATGATTTAAGCAACTATGTACCATGGTTATGTTCCATTAAGACTAAACAATATCGAAATAGGTGTAAAACATTTCCTAATCATAAGCAGCTAACGTCGTTGATGCCACCGCAGAAAAAGCAACACTTATGTCTCAAAAACTTCTAATCCGATTTGGCTCAAATCTTTACACAAAAATGGATCTTAACATGAGAGGATTTCCAGACTCTATCCGTAATCAAGATGAAAAGAAACGGATCAATACACAATCAAACTCTAGATATCATGAAACGACTGGTTCGATTTGGCTACATATCCATAATTCAACTTCAAAACTAAAACTAGGACATACATTCCACGGACCCCAAATACCCACCCTTTTGCCAACTTTGACATTAGGCACACCACTACCACAGGAGCCAGAGACTAATGTAAACATCATCATACTATCCACAATTATATGGTACTGCGTATACATGTACCAACTTTGGTTGAATTCCGCCAACTTTGACATTCTGCCCAATCCTCACAATGCCTGAGATCCCACCCCACCCACAGTGGAAGAGCCTAATCTAAATGTCATCTTACGATCCACAAACATATGGGTAACTGACAACAAATTTAGTTAAACGGTTTCAGAATAGATAGCCAGACGGACAGATTAATAGACAGATGGAGACGATTGTAATATTCCTGCCGGGTTTTTTTCAAAACGCCTGGAGATAAAAATTATATCAATTTATATAGAATGAAATCATCAAATGGTCTTAAGATTTATTCTGTTTCATTACATTTAGGTACACACTTTAAGCCTCTAAAATTATAAAATTTTTAGAATTTTATTTTTAAGCATTCTGGTGTGAATGTGTACAGCTCAGAAACAACTTAACAAGTTTCAAAAACAAGATAAAATGTGCTGCTGAATAATTTGAACATGATTGGATTGGAAGACATTGCTGCTTAAAATAGCGATGTCTTCCAATCCAGCTTTGTTCAAAATACTCAACAGAACATTTCTTACAAGCTAACATGATTCTGGTGAGTTTTTTTATAGACATGGTAACTTATTTCCGAGGTGTGCTGTATATTGAATGTTTAGTTCCAAAAAATAAACCACTGTAAGAGAAACATTTGCCACTCTCTGTAACGCATATAAGATATAAATATCTACCTCAGGTGGTGCATCCACTTCCGCACCAGAAGCCCTCTTGGCAGCCATCTCTTCCTGGGCACTCTTACTTTGGCCTGCAGGACTATCCGGCTCTGTTCCAGAATCCTTTTTTTTGGAATCCTTTTTAGCCTTAATCTTGTCCTTTTTACTGGGAGTAGAAGCAGCAGGATCCTGGCACACAAAAACAGGCTATACCATGCACGATTGAATAAATTCAATAATAAGATGAATCTTAACAAGAATCATATAAAATTAAATATCTGGCCTTTTCTGCACATTGTCGATAAACATCAGAGCGCAGATGAAATTCATTTGGTAGAATAAATAGACGATTTACTTTCATTGCAATACAGTATGATCTTATATACAACAATATACTCATGGCATGTATATACAGTACAGCTCAGAGATAACTTAAAATATGAACGGGTCTGAAATGCGTGCATGATGCGCTGAAGGCCCGTTTCCAAAGCATCGGTTTTAAAAACACAATGCATTCACATCGCATCTAGTTAATTTTTTCGATGCATATAAAATAATAATTATATGCGTTGAGAATGAGCATTAAAAGCATAAATAAGCAAGTTTGAACTTGTTTGATGTCCCCCAGAGATAGTGCCAAACGCGTTGTTAAAAGCAAAACGGGACAGACGCCAAATTTTAAATGCGTTTAAAAGATTAATATCTGCATTGCGCAATACCTGGCGTACATACCAACTCCACGGCTCCAACTACCCGGGATCCAATCAAACTTAGCGGTACATTACATTTCCTAGAAGGGGCAAAGGTAAATATGAGAAAGTTTTCCTAAAAAAGACAGCGGGACATAATATTAAAAATCTAAATTATAAATATTACGAAGCACAAAATCATGATTCCCGCTTGAGAATTAATGTAACAATGCGCCCCTGAACATTTTGCATCTAGTGCAAGAATCCTAAGCATCGGTTCGTTTCGCATTTAACTTTTATAAACATCCAGCGCAGCGAAACATGCCGGCCGGCGAGATTTGACATAGGTTAATCATAGTGAAAATTGTCCGTAAGCAACTTCATTATCACTTCTACGCATCACCTGTGTTCGCGATGAACAGATAGCGAAAAAACGCAAAATTATGGATTGAAGATGTCAAAATATAGCTTATGTGTACCAATGCTCGTCTAATGTAGATGCTTTTTATTAAAACATGCAGATGGTGTGGTTTTTATTGATAATATGACTCACAAATTAGCAGATTCGTGTCCGCTACCGCAATATCCCCATCAGTGCTCTACACGAAAAATGACTAGTTCAGGGCTAGTTATAAAATACTATGCACCCCTAAAGCTGTAACATGTACCGATATCTCATTGGCTTTTCGCGGAACTAAAACGCCCGTATTGATTTTATGATTTTCTTTTTGTGACATTCGGTAGCTTTCGGATTCACTATATTGCAATGTAATGTAGCCTAGTATAACACATTGTTGTTGCCTCACTCGGGAACCAGGGCGAGGAAATGAGCAATCGTCGCACCCCCCACCCCCACTCTACGTACCAATAACATAGGTAGATGATAAATAGTGCCTTAATAAACCCGTGAAAGTTAACATTATAAATAGTCAGGGAGCTAATTTCACTATATATTTCATGAACCAGACATTGTTTGTTTTATTAATTTAAAACTCAAAGTGACCGTTAAGATATTGCTTTATTACGGCTACGCTTTTCCGAGAATCTACGACTGCGCATAATTATCGATTGGCGAGTCACACGAGGCATTTCTCATTAGCGGTGAATTTAGGCAGTGAATAAGTAACCGGGTTCATTTTGTTCTGTAAGTATAGAATGTTTACGTTACCAGGCAGCTGTATCGGAACTGATAATGCGACATACTGTCAATTATTCAACATTGAATGAGGCCTCCCCTAAAATCATGACAGGAATTTCGCAAAAATTTACGGTACCCTGGCAAAATATAATTGCATAATGTGTGTATGCCCGAGTAATCCGTTGCCCTTCTTGGTTGACTCGCATAATGTTGTTATAAGAGAAGCGGCGTAATTATGAATGCGTTTCACGTTATCAGATGTCAAACGACTTGTCTAGCCAATATCATAAATGCGTTGTGTAATAAGTTCTGACGCGTTGTCAAACTCTTTCCAACCCATTTGTTTTACTTTCACACCTCGTTGTTTTACCGTTCACAACGGGAAAGTGATGCATCCATTATTTTTAAATAGACCCGCTATGTACGCGTTGCAGACGCATTTTATGTTAAGTTAACTCTGAGCTGTACCATACATGTACCCGCATGACCCTTGACAATAACCACTAAGTCAAAAGGATCAGTCATCTCTCTTAACCATTTGAGCTTAACAGGTGGGAATTCTGGACTCGGGTATTAAGTGTAATGACATGAAGGACCAGAAATATGACCATGCACATATACCCATGTGCATAAACTGACTCACAGAGCAACAAAGATATGTATGCTCAGGCTGCATTTTTGGGGTGCTTGAGGATGGAAGACCAGCCTTTCAAGCCCCAGTGTCAAAGGCAATGATAAAATACTTTAAAATTGTGTATATTTGGCTATAAACTCAGGGGCGAAAGGATTAAAACTTAACCATCGAATTTTTTTAAGAAAATTTTTCTCTTAAAATTTCCATTTGCATATCACGAATCAAATCAATGTTAAAAAAAGGCTTCTTAAATAATTGTTCTATAACAGACCCAATAATTTCAGTGGTACATTTCAAAAATAGTCTCTTGGCTTGCAAATGGACATTCAATAAGCAAAAAAATTTCATTTTTGGTTCTTGATCAAAATCGTAACCAATAATTAAATGATTACAAGTTTCAGCCAGGGTTTCTCATAATGGTCCTTTTGAAAGTAGACATCAAAAGTATAACTGAGAACACCAAAAAGTTATTGTAGTGAGTTCCATGAGACCCCTGAAAACCTTGCATGATTGTTAAATGTTAATTAGATTTATAAGTTTTTGCACAAAGACATTTCTAAAAATTGGCTGGTTTAGTCGGTGGCCATCTTGGATTTTGGCCAATTAGCTTCGTTTGAACAAACTTAGACCTCTATGCCCTAAGGCTGCATTCTGTCAAATATAATTGAAATTGGCCCAGTGATTCTTGAGAAGTCGTTTAAAGAATTCCCCATTGCTTTACTATGGGCCCATTGCTTTACTATGGGAGCCTATGGCAGGAAAGCAAACCATGATGGCAGTCAAACTGTTTATCCAACAGTCTCGAAAGTGGCATAGTTGAACTCGCCACCCTGATAAGCATATATACAGCAATTTTCGCTATCTAAATACATCAAATACAAAAAAGCCAATATGACAAAAAGCTCAATTTTGATTGGTTGATGCCGGCCATGTTTTGTAACGTACAAACTTCCTTTGAACAAGTTTGAATGGCCCTTGGTCCCTAAGCATATTTACCAAATTTCAGCGCTATCACTTCAGCGGTTCGGGAGGTCGTTTTCACGAAAACTACGTCATCCAAAATGGCCACCAAGCAAATAGGCCAATCAGGTTGCCTTAAATAAACTTGGGTCTAATGTTGCCACAGATGATGTGTTATGAGTTTTGAATCAATTCCTCCAGCGGTTTTGGAGATTTTTTAGTGTTTGTAAAAATCAGCCATTTTGCCCGACGGCCATCTTGGATTTTGACCGATCCGCTTCGTTTGAACAAACTTAGATCCCTATGCCCTATGAATGCTTCCTCCAAAATATAATTGAAATTGGTACAGTGGTTCTTGAGAAGAAGTCGTTTAACGAATTCCCCATTGCTTTATTATGGGCCCATTGCTTTACTATGGGCCCATTGCTTTACTATGGGAGCCAATGGCGGGAAAGCAAACCAAGATGGCAGCCAAAACGTTTATCCAACAGTCTCGAAAGTGGCATATTTGAACTCGCCACACTGATAAGCATATATAAAGCAATTTTCGCCATCAAAACACATCAAATACAAAAAAGCCAATATGACCAACAAACATGGATAAGGATCTACCAAAGATGCAATTAGGAGCGGAGGCGCCGGACTGCACATACAGTATCCAAACGGACAACATGAGTCAGCTGCAATACCGACAGGCAAACACTGCACAAACTACAGAGCTGAAGTCGAAGCACTGGTTCATGCAGCTAATACCATCAGCAGAACAGCAGACCCTATTGCACAGATTGTCTTTTTATCTGATGCCCGCTCCGTCCTTGAGGCTATCACCAAAAGGTAAGCTGCCACAACTTGAAAAAGCACTACAAACCATCAAATGCTTTCGGATAGCACTGCAGTGGATCCCCCCACCCCTCACACTGTGGAGTCCAAGGAAATGAGGAAGCAGACAAGATGGCAAAGGTGGGTGCAGAAGAGAATCAGACAGAAAACATGGTTACCCGTACAGAGATGAAGACTATCATCAAGTCACTCTATAGAACACCTCAATCAGAAGATGCCTACCATCATCTCTCGAGGCCAGAGCAAGTGACTATTTTTCATCTCAGAACTGGACACAACAGACTAAACCAACACATGTACAGGCGGTTCCACCTTACGACATCACCCGCTTGTCCTTGTGGAGAAGCAGAACAGACCACAGAGCACATACTTCAATGTTGCAGTACGTATCAGCTGCTGAGAGAAGAGATCTGGCCTTTGTCAACCTCTTTTCTTGAAAAGCTGTATGGGCCTGTGGAAGAACTGCAGAAAACCACAGATTTCATCTTGAGAACGGCTCTCCAAGTGTGATACCAGCGATCGAAAGGAAGAAGACCAACAAATGCCACATTTTGATTGGTTGATGGCAGCCATGTTTTTTAACGTACGAACTTCCCTTGAACAAACTTGAATGGACCTTGGTCCCTAAGCATAGTTACCAAATTTCAGGTCTATCCCTTTAACGGTTCGGGAAGTCGTTTTCGCGAAAACTAGGTCATCCAAGATGGCTGCCAGGCAAATCATCCAATCACGTTGCCTTGAACAAACTTGGGCCTACCGTTGCACTACATGATGTGTTATGAATTTTGAATCAATTCCTCCAATGGTTTCGGAGATTTTTTAGTGCTTCTATAAATTGGCTATTTTGGCCGATGGCCATCTTGGATTTTGACTGATCCGCTTCGTTTGAACAAAATTAGATATCTATGCCCTATGAATGTTTCCTGCCAAATATATTTGAACTCGGCACCCTGATATGCATAGGATAGGAATGCTTCCTGCCAAACATAATTGAAATCAGCCCAGTGGTTCTTGAGAAGTTGTTTAAAGAAAAAGTTGGCGGATGACGGACGGACAATAGACGGTCGCCACAGCATAAGCTCACTTGGCCTTTCAGGCCAGGTGAGCTAAAAACTGTATGGCAACCCCAAATTTTAGTCTGGGAGCCCTAGATTGCAGGTTGGGATGCTTAGATTTTTAGGTGTGGGGGTCCCTGGGACGTCCAAAATTTAACTGCCATGAGAAACACTGTATACAGCTAATAAATATATCTGTACCTGATCAGGAGGGTTTTTGACAATGAAGGTGGTGAGTTTATGGCGCATATCCACCATATCCTGGTAGCCACACGCAATACATCTTTGCTTAATAGCATACGATTTTACGACCTGTAGAAAAATAGTATAGAGCTTGAAATGATTTACACTGAAACATGGCAATCAAGAATCATGGCTATCAACCATGACCCTGCGAAAGCCATTTCCGGGACCATAATTTCAAACAAAGTCATAAATTAATCCTTCAAAACTTAAAACGCACGTATGAGAAATTATTTAAGGTGTGAAATATTCTACAGAATAGCTTGAAATTCATTTCCTAAGGCAGCAACAGCATCCAGTCAAATTAATTTCAAAATTAAAGCACCAACTGATTCATATCACAACAGTCAACATATAACGGTCAACTAAAGCTTATGTTTATTTTGAAATCATCAATGAACTACTACATGTATCGTATGGCCAAATGTGCAATAACTCAAGTTACTTATATAAACAGGCAGATTTGTACTGACCACTTGTTGTTCCAACTAAGGCAAATGTAAGGAATTAAGACAAATTATCTCTTTCACAGAAAGAATGACCATTAATAATATTCATTCAAACATCAAGTCTATGCAAGTGTCTGTCATTCGATTAGAAATGAGGCAACAGCTTTAAAGACAAACTACATTTATACACATACTCGCCGTGTTGGGATTGATCGATCTCCAAATGCTCTAGCTTTCAATTTCCTGAAAACTATACAGGGAAGCTGTTGAATATTTTGTAACTAATTTGACTGCTGCCGATGGCAGCAACAGCGCCCAGTTAAATTAGTTTCAAAATATTCAACAGAATATTTATTAAATAGTAAAGGCAAACAATTTGTACAACAACGCATAGACCGTCTTCAAATATGTGTTCGTAACGTACTTATCGACGTCATTCATGACATCATTCATTATGATGTCATTGTACACATCACACAGTTCATTATGACATCATATGATGAGTGGGTACTCTGGAAAGGTGAATTACATATCAATGTAATTAATGTACAACTACAGTTACATTGCATTGCAACATGCCAAATACAATCATATTCCAGATTACTCAATTACAATTATTAGGTACCAATACCATTCCAAGAATTTTATCTACAAAGGATGAGGATGCGCGTTCTTAAATCAAATCTTAAATTATCAAAGCTATTTGATGAAGTCTTTCATGGCTTAAATCTGTCTAGCTCAATTTTAAGACACTCATATTGGAAAGCTGTTGTTTATTTTATAGATAACATGATTGGAGGTCATTGCTGGGTTGAAGGGTTAAGCAACACAAAGCTTAGTCACATCCTAAATATCCTTCTTTTAAATTACATCCGAGCAGTCAGCGGATCTAAATGATGGACACAAAAAGAGCTTAGTTATCCTTTTATAGAGGGAAAGACGAATATTTTTGAAGATTTATTAAATGCTATGAAAACATTATCTGCAAACTGTTGCTCTTTATGGCACAGATTTCAGTCAAATTGTTTTCAAATAATAAGCATGATTTTCATTATAGCATGTAGGAATTGTAACTTGTGTATACAAAAGGAAATGTGTCACTGCATTTAATTTGGTAAAGCTATGAAATTAACAATGTTAACCGTCTGACTTCTGAGTTGTTGCAGACGACATATACTAAGGGCTATCTCTGGGTCCAATAAATATTTTGAAGTTTGACTGAAATTTTCAGTCAAACTTATCAAATATTGAGCAGGTGGGGAGATCTTGCTCATTGAAATTATTGTCAGGTGGCTTGTAGCTAAAAAGTGGCATGTAAAATGATATGATTCAAGTGTCAAAACATGTAACTCAATTCTCACGATTATTCTTTCAACCTGTAACCTGACATGTTCTAGAAAGTGTCTTTCTCGGGCAAATGCTACTAATGAGCGAATTTTCATATATACCGGTAATATAAGATTGAAGGGTATAAATTTACCAAATTAGTTTCTGGGTTTCCGCACTCGGCACAAAGGACGAATTTCTTGATAAAGCCATCCAGCAGACTCTGCAGCTTACTCGAGTCATGGGAGCCGTTTACAATATAGCGCTCATTCTTAAAATCAAAATATGTTTGCGCACCAAGTTCACAGCCAAAATATTTAGTCGGATCTATTAAATAAACATGGAAATATATATGTACATGTAGCAACTGGTACAAAAACAGGTAGATCTAAGATTAGATCCTGCTTTATTAACCTTTTAAGCACTCATATCAGCCAAAAATGGCTTCAGCAGTGGTTTTGAGAAATATCCATTTGCAGACCAAGAGAAGACTATTTTTGGAAATTTACAACCGGAATGACTGGCTCGATAACCAAGCCAGTCATTCGTGTTATATTTTTTCAAAAATAGTCTTCACTTGTCTGCATATGGACACTTTCTGAGAAAATTGAAATTTTTTTGAACAAATTCGTGGGATAAAAGGTTAATGAAATACGTATTATTGGCTAATGAATGTGCTATATTCACATTTTGTCCTTTGAATGCTCTTTTGAGGTCCAAGATGTCTGTATCATTCACCTACAACATAATTATTTGAACTGGGAAACAAAAAATATACACATTTCGACTGGCAATACAAACATTTCTGTATGAAGGACAGAAATTTTAAATCCAGACATGAAAGTTTTAACAAGGAAATATTAACATTTAGGTTAGAAATGAACAAATTTGGATCACTAGGGACACAGTGATCGACTAATTAGGTTGAACCGTTGAAGTGTCAAACTCGCATTTAGCAGGTCCTAAACCCTGCATATCACCATTTTTACTGTTAAAGTACACCAGCTAATAGATGCTCAACTTTGATAGGTCAATGAAACTTGACATTTGACCCTTATTCCTTATTCATATTTTACAAATTTTGTCCAAATTTCTTTGGTTCCAGCGAAGTTGTCTATCTGACGTCTGAAAACTAGGCCATCTACGGTCGCAACTCAAACCCGATTCTCTTGAATAATCCTGGTTCAGCTCCTGCAATAGGCAAATTTTTAGTTCCGACTCACAAGTAGTATACATGTAAGTCGGTCTGTCTGTTTATCAGTCTGTCCAGGAAATTTTGGAAAAGCTGCTAGATCGCAAACACTATTGCTTAGTTGGATTCACAACTATTATCAGTCAGTCTGTATGGCCGTCAAATTTTCCTTAAGAAAAAATAAAACAACTCTTGGTGAAACTCAACATGTCTGAAGAGTGTGAGTAGTCACTCCGTGAAACAAACTTTTTGAGGAGTTTAGATAAATTTGGCAATATATATAAATGGATCATGCTGAAATGTGATTTTATAATGCAGGCCTTGTCAAAATATCAAAATATGGTCAGACTTCATTGAATGGACACACTTCACTGAAGCGTGATTTTATAATGAATAGAGCTATCCATTTCCAGCCATGCCCCACGCATTTCTAGCTAAGCTTGTCACACTTTTTATGTGTGTTGTAATCTACATGTATTGGTAACTCGGAAACATGAATTCACAGAATCTAAATGTAAAGGTAACTATACAGCTAAATTGTGGAATATTTTGCAAGAAATTCGACTAGGAGCTGTTGCTGCCTATGACATGTATGCTAGCAATTGCACCCAGTTAAATTAGATTCAAAATATTCAAAAGAATGTCTATTAAATCGTAAATTCCTCAAAAGACATACAATTAGTAGGCAATCATGACAGACTCTTCATGACAGAGATACCTCATTTTGATTATGTCAGCCAACATCTGATTATGAAGTCGATACTTGAGTGACACACCAGATCCCTCCATTCGGATTGCATACTCACAAGTTGGTGGTCTAGAAAGTGACTTCGCAATATCTACCATGTTCACAATCACAGTCTTGATGCCGTTGCCTTTGCCTTCCACCTAAAAACAAAATTCACATGATCTTGCAAACAAGAAGCAACTATTATAACAAGAGGCCCAAGGGGCCTGTATCGCTCAATAGGCATTTCAACTAGAATGCTCTTTATCAACAAGATGGCCACCAAACCGTTTATCCGACAGTTTCGAAAATTGCAAATTGAATACCCAAAAACACATAAAACCAATTTCGGCATCAAAATCCATCAAATAAAAAAATCCAATATGGCCACCAAACATGCTATATTTTGATTGCCCATGGCAGCCATGTTTTTTGACGGATCAACTTCTCTTGAACAAACTTTAATGGCCCTTAGGCCCTAATCATATCTGCCAAATTTCGGCCCGATCCTTTCAGCGCTTCTGGAGAATAAGTCATTTTCGCTACAACTAGGTCAACCAAGATGGCCACCGAACCATTTGACCAATCAAGTTCCCTTGCCATAAATCATATTTTATGAGGTTTGCATCAATCCCCCAAGCGGTTTCGGAGAAGATTTTTAAAAGCGTTTCCTAAAATCGGCCTAAATCCAAGATGGCCACCAGGCAAATTGGCCGATCGGGTTCATTTGAACAAACTTAGATCTCTATGCCCTATGAATGCTTCCTCCGAAATATAATTGAAATCGGCCCAGCGGTTCTTGAGAAGAAGTCATTTAAAGAATTCCCCATTGCTTTACTATGGGCCCATTGCTTCACTATGGGAGCCTATGGCAGGAAAACAAACCAAGATGGCAGCCAAACCGTTTATCCGACAGTCTCGAAAGTGGCATATTTGAACTCGCTACACTGATAAGCATATATAAAGCAATTTTTGCCATCAAAATACATCAAATACAAAAAAGCCAACATGACCAAGAAACGCTGAATTTTGATTGGTTGATGGCGGCCATGTTTTTAACGTACGAACTTCCCTTGAACAAACTTGAAAGGCGCTTGGTCCCTAAGCATATTTATACAAATTTCAGCTCTATCCCTTCAGCGGTTCGGGAGAAGTCGGTTTCGCGAAAACTAGGTCATCCAAGATGGCCACCAAGCAAATCGGCAAATCAGGTTGCCTTGAACAAACTTGGGGCTGCCGTTGCCACATATGATGTGTTATGAAGTTTGAATCAATTCCTCCAGCGTCTTTGGAGAAGATTTTTTAGTGTCTCTAAAAATCAGACATTTTGGCCGACGGTCATTTTGGATTTTGACCGATCTGCTTCGTTTGAGCAAACTTAGATCTCTATGCCCTAGGGATGCTTCCTCCAAAATATAATTGAAATTGGCCCCCAGTGGTTCTTGAGAAGTAGTCGTTTTAAAGGAAAAGTTGACGGACGGACGACGGATGGATGGTCACCACGGCATAAGCTCGCTTGGCCATTCAGGCCAGGTGAGCTAATAATTGAGCTATGCAATCTAGGGCAAAGGGATGTATACTTTTTATTAACTCGAAACAACACAGGTGAACAACAAACTTACATGTATCTACTCACTATTCCGCAGAACTTATTTTTATGCCATCTATTCTACAGAACTTATTCTTGTGTCAACTATTCCGCAGAGTCAGGCAGACAATATTTTTGTGTTATCTATTCAGGGCTCCCATTAGTGAACGTCTCGGACTATTACTCACAATTTAATACATGTTTGGGCTCCAAAAAGAAATGTCCATGAAACACTTGAATTCCCATTTTCAGCCCTAACACCATATAAAAAATGATTTTAAGAAAATTACATGTATATGCATTATTTTAAACTTTGATGTTTCTTGTTTGAAAGTCCCCATCTATTCAACAAACATGAGGATTAAAGATTTTCAAATGCAATCAAGCAATACTTTCAATTTTTACAAATGTGAATACTTTTTTAAAAGCACATAAATGTATGTATGTATGATTACTGTATTCTGCGGCTGTAGTAGTAGAAACATCCTACAGCTGCAATCAGTTCTTCGCTTTTGCCCACTGTGTCTTGTCCTCAGCCGAGATCCTTAGCTTCCTCAGGTCCATTCTTGACTTGAGAGTAGCGAGTCCTTCTTTCTTGAGGTCACCTCATAGCAGATTTATGCAATGACGTCCTCTCCTGGCTTTGTATTTGCTGGCTCCAAGTAGGGCGAATTCCAAGGCTCTCTGTGCTGGTGGGTGGTTTGGTCTTGTGGAACTTTCCCGCACAGATTTCAATGCGGCAGCAAGGTAACAGATGAAAAGCACCGGAGATAGACCATCTCCTTGTGGGGAGCCGATTGATGTCTGAAACTCTACAGCCTTCACTGACTTGACTCGTACTCTCAGCTTGGTGTCTGCAAGCAGTAGTCTCATTAGTCGTAGCTCATCTTCATTGCAACTGGCCTGGCGTAGTACATCTAGGGAGCATTTAATTGTGTCGAAGGCTCGTGACATGTCAATGCCCATTTTGTGCAAGTCCCAATGTTTGGACATGACTACCGAAACAAGCATGCGTTGAGCGCATAAAATGTCTGTGCAGCTGCGTCCAGGTTTGAAGCCACTTTGACATGATCCGGTGAAGTAATCGATCTTGTCTCAGATGCGCCATAGAGTAACTACCATTGGATAGGATTTTCCGTATGCTGTTGAGGAGCACAATGGGCCGCAGATTGGCTGGGGGCCCAGGTGGCTTCTTGGGCATGGGTAGTGCGATAACGGTGCCTTGGCCTACAGCGTCGATGGGAAGGTGGTGCATAAAAGCTGAATTGATTAGGTGCATGATAATTCCTTGAACAAATTCGAGAGTTAAAGGATTAAGCTACCAGATGATAAGTCTGAAACAAGTTGAGTGTATAATTTCAATTCAGCATGCAAATCGGGATGTTTGTCCGTTTAAGAAAACTGAATTTTCTAAAACTTCATTTTCAGTTTTAAACTGCAATTAATACTGTTATAACAGTCTCGCTGCTGCAAGCCACCAGGCAATAATTTCCATGAGCAATCACTCTTGACTTGCTGAATATTTTGAAAACAATTTGACTAACAGTTGATGGTGGCTTAACCACAACAAACTTTCAGATTGTTTTTAAAATATTTAGTGGGTCCAAAGATATAACCCGTGGAATATGTTGTCTGCAAAAACTTGGCAGTCAGACGGCTAATATAGGGTTCATACATCTTCTGCATAATGAAATTCCAAACCATACTAATCTCACGATTTCCAGACTAATTTTATGATGTCCCCAATCACTATTTATTTCAAAATTACCAAATTTTACAGACACCTGTTCGAAATTAGTACCTGTAGATAATCAATATTTAGAATATTTATAGCTCTATATTATTTTCTAAATGACAATTGCAGCTGACAAAATTTCAATTTTGCATACTTTTTCCAGACCTTTAGCAGAAAATATTTAATTTTCCATACTTTTCATGGCCCGGAAATGAGTTACTCATATATTGTCATAACTTGATAAGTCCATTATTTTCCATACTTTCCATCCTGTATATGAACCCTGTTAATATATATACTTAAATATATTGACAAATCAAATCTTACCTTGGCTATGAGACGAGGCATCTTATAACGATAGAATTGGTCGGTGACACTTGAGTTAACATTGATGGTCGCCATGTTTGGGCGTTAGGGTCTCTGGAACTTTTATGTTTTCTGTGTGATAAACTACTTTCTGGTCGCACCAAAAACAGCTTATGACACATACAGAAATTCATAAACCTAGGTAATGTGGTCCTCTCGTGAGGGTTTAAGTTCAGGAGTAATGGTTTTCCTCCGGACACAAAGGGCCCTGAAATTAAAATTTGAATTGTTAAACTTACATTTTACACTAGTAAATTCAGACTACAATGGTCACTGTCATAAAGACAATGAAATTCGATAAGGATACAACTTTGTTGACTGCTAATTTTTTGCAGACAACATATTCCATGAATTATCTTTGGACTGGCTAAATATTCTGAAAACAATTTGACTGAAAGTTGTTGGGGGTTAAGCCACCACAAACTTTCAGTCAAAACTTTTCAAAATATTCATCCAAGTCGAGAGGTTTTGCACATTGAAATTCTTGTCTAGTGCCTTGCAGCAGCGAGACAGTTAAATTACAATCCGTGCAACCAAAAGATTTAACTGTTACCCTGCTGCAAGGTACCAGACAATAATTTCAATGAGCAAAACTCTGGTTTGACTGAAAGTTGTTGGTGGCTTAGTCACCAACAACTTTCAATCAAATTGTTTTCAAAATATTCAGCAGACTTAGATATACAAAATGTATCACTTGAAATATGTTGTCTGCAAAAATCAGCAGTCAGACGGTTAGTGCCACTATGCTTACACTTAGATTTACATGAACTGCAACAATGTGAATGTCAATATAAAATTGGACTAGATGCAAGCCTCCCCATAAGGCCATCCATAAAAAAGATTTTGTTTCCTGCAAACCGGGTGTAGAAAAAAGATTTCAGTAGGGAGGGAGGAAATTAATTTTTTTTTAATTATTAATTTATTTTAAAGAGGTCATAAATATTTGGTTTCCAGATATTTGACCAGATATAAATTAAATATGGTTGTAATTGCCAAATTTGTTGTTTTTCATGCCACAATTAGTCAAATGGATTCACATTGCATACAAATGGCATTAAAACATTATAATTTGTATAGTTTGACAAATGTATGCATGTTTTAACATTTATGCTGGGTAGGAAAAAAATATAATTTTATTCCCGGCCGGGTGAAAACAAAGAAAAATTTCACCCGGGAGGATTACACGAAACGAAACTATTTTTTATTTTTGCCTAAGTGCTCAAAATTGCTGAGAATTGTTGCATGTAAACCAATTTTCAAGATGGCTCTTCAAAACAGTACCACGCCCAAACTCAATAGGTATCTTCACCATGTCACTCAAGATGATTGACGACTTGGGTAAACAGATCTTTTCCACGTGTCGTTTGTGGCAGACTTGCCTAGACTACATATTTTGGATTTTGAAAACAGGATAATTGTGCAAGTAAATTTTGAAATATGAAAGTGAATTTTCAATTATTTTTTTTGTAAAAGCGCTCTGCTAAATGTTCGAAGTATTCCACACATCAGACAATTTTCATGATGGCTGCCATTTTGAAATTTGCTCCTAGACCATGTAGACTATGGATTTCCAAGGTTTTGAACCTTACTCATCGGGTTACATACAGTCCTTGCATGGAAAGCTCAATTTTCAAAATGGTGGATTATTCAATACACCTTTACCAGATTGACATTTTGGGGAAATACCTTCCCACAATGCATTGCACGCAGCACTTCTACCTGATAAACTAGCCAGGCGACGCTCAAACAGTAATACGTTGCTATCACATTCTGATACAATGCAGTTTAAGCCCCTTATATGAAGAAGTAGGATCATAATATTATTTAAGTCATACATCATCGGAAAGCGCATCCAATTTTCTAATCATGTACTTTGATGTGGATAGGTATGCATTCAGTTTTTACTCAGATATAATGAAAAGGTCCCATAGATCAGTATTTGTATGTCTAAATTGAATTGATTCAATATTTTTAATTCTCGAAAACAATGTATTCTGACATACATAATCACTACATTTTGCGTTTATTGTTGTATGCTGGCACTCAAATTTTAACTTTTTACCTTTTTTTCATGTTACTAAATAACAAAAAAGGTTGAATACTCTGTACCTTTTTTTAGTCTGGAACAAAGGTGGAGACTAACCATTCCAGTTCTACAATCAGGATAGACTCACGATTTTAGCTTCCAATTAAAACAAGAGAACAGATTGCAATTTGACTCCGGAAGCGTAAATTTACAATGAAATTTTTGTTTCATTATCAGGCCACAATCCATAAGTTTGTATAAATCAGACAAGTTAGCTTTGGTGAAACAAACTCTGGGGCGGTAGTTTGATATTTCAAATAAATAATTTCACATGTACTGTTGTCATCTCAGATGAATATGCCACCAAGAAATTTAAGCATATAGTGTGACAGTAGAATAAGTGACTCAATGCCAGCATAGGTAATTAATTAATTGTTTGATTTGTGTCTGTTCATGTCACTGAGCGAAGACAAATGGAATTAATTAAAGCTTAAAGCTTTATCAACAATGTTATCATACATTGAAATTTCACTATTATTACTTACTAAATCATGACGGTAAAGTTTTTGTTACAATTAAAGATGCATTCCCTCCTAGATATAAATAAAATTGAACATTTTCAGTATTTTTGCTATAATATAATGGTCCCGGTGTATTGTTAGTACACACTAATTTTCAAACATATATACACACCAGATCTAGACCACCCATCCTATGAAGTTTCAAAGCGATCCGATAAACGGTAACACACTCATCATCCTGAAACCACTCTGCCACCCGCATCATCTTGTAAATACAGATTCCGCCTATTGAAGGCCCACGTCATGAGATGACTATTGTCCCGACATTACACTTGTGAAGTAAAGAAACATCAGGAGTAGAGTCCATGGGTCTTCAGCCGTCACAGTGTACGTGTATATGAATAAAAGATCCATTCTCTGGATATACTTTCATTTCAGTGTAGGTAGGTTTTTCTAGCATGTAGGATGGCTAGGATCCAGCAGTGTCTGAATCAGCAGACCATTAGGTACATCTGCGGAGCGGGATTTGAGGATTGCCCTCAGTTTGAAAAGGCATGGCGCACAGGTCCCCTCTAATGCACTGCAATGTAGTAGGAAATGCTCCCGATTATCAGCTCTTGTTTGACAAAGTAGACAGGACACGTTACAGGCATACTGATTTGGGTTACCATAGGATGTCTGGAGTCGCAATGTTCCGGTCAATGTTCCAGGGTTCGTACGTTTCAGTGTTTGAAATTACATGACTATTCCAGGACTTTCCATGACCAAAATTAACAAATTCCATGACCTCGAAGAATTAATATCTAGAAGATTTGTTTACGACGTCACTCCAAAAATAAGATCCGAGCTATTCAGCAAAATATCTGAATATTGCCTCTCGCAACAACCAAGCCACAGCCCTGTTTTGAAGTGTTTGCCGTAATTTTTATTGCATGGATTTCTTTTTATTTTACATGATTTCCATTTTCCATGACTTTTCCACGACCTATGATAAGGGCTGGAATTTAAATTTTCAAATCCCATGACTTTCCTAGATTTCTATAACCCGTACAAACCCTGAATGTTCGTGCTTTGTATATAGCTTTCTTTGTCTCGTGAAGAGATGACACTGATGTTGTCCGGACAAATGATATATATCATAGATACATTAAACTTTTGTTCAGACATATAGCGAAGTGAGGCGTGTTCTTGTGCTTGTTACCACAGACAGTATGACCAGTATGAGCTGATTGCAAAGTTGACATATTTCCTCCAGCAAAGTTTTGCAGGGGTTGCTGCGAGTAGTTCATGGGGTGATGGAAGACTGTACTTGCAAAGGGTTTGCGAGAGCCATGCAAACCAGCTGTTGCTGTCTAATCGCTTTAGTTGACGCAGGGCTAGGTCGAATTCTCTTCGCATCTGGTTACTTATGATATTATGGAAGAAAATGAGTGCTCAGTCATCTATGCACATCTGCAGCCACTGGTAGGACACCGAGAAGACCATAAACAGCTGGGATGGCAGTATTATCTGGTAAACTTTGTCTCTGACGTAATAATTCTATAGCAACACGTTCCATTGGCAGGCAGTCTTTCTCAGTGATCATCCAGACTTCCCCGTCGTGTATGAGTCGCGGCACGATATACATCAGCCGGAACTTGCGGGATATTACAGGATTCAGCCCATTTCTGCCATGGAATCCGGCACCAAAAAGCATGTACTCTTTTGCTGGCAGTACTGGTGGTAGATTCGAGACACTCATGCATGTAGTTTGGCATCGAGCCTTGAATGATACTGAGATGTATAGTACTGTCGATTATGCTAAGCATATGATTCTAAAAGTCGATATATGATTCCAGTATGTTTCCAGTGCTGTCATTATTAGCAATGACGTTACTTTTCGCCATGCCTATGGTGTATCTGTTCTTTGCAACATAGCCAGCTACCAGACAGGAGTATATGATACAAGTGCTGTAAAATCATCAGCTGGGGTAGGAAATGGAATGTCCAGGGATCAGAATGTTTGAAAATTTGAACACTTAAAAGCTCTATTTATTTTTATAGCTACCAAGAAACTGCCTGTATTGTCATCAAATTAGGTTTTCTCTTTCTTTGTAAGCATATCTTCATACCTAAACCATTATTTTGTGCAAAAGTCCCAATAGGAGGTTAAATAAATAGGATGAACTTCCCGTGCAATGTCCCGTACAACACCGCATCACTCACTGTCACCCCTCATTCACTCCACTCCCAACAGCTAACTAGAGATAAGTTACTTTAATTCTTTAATGTAATAATAAACAGGACCTATAACTAATATTACCATTTCAAAATATAGTGAAACCTGTATGTAATGACCACGGAAAGGACCAGACAAAGGTGACCTTTATAGACCGATAACCTATATTTTGTGACTCAAATGGGTTCATGATTTTGGGACTAACTAAAAGTGGTCTTTTTATATATATATATATATACCCCTGTGCAAAAGTTAAGCACCACCCTATTTTTACGCACATGCGAGGGTATATTCATGTGCTATGAAGAAAGCAATAGCATAAACATTTATGTACCCATCCATCTTAGTGCAAGAGGTAATAATGCAACTAGAGGAATGCTGATTATGATGGTGGGGAAACACTGTATGTTTTTATTTGAACTTGAAAACGAGGCCTGAATACGGTTACGTTGACACAACTGACAACTATTGCCCTACAGTTGACACACATGGCTAGATTGTCATTAATGGTGTCTGAAAACGAAGTTTAACATCTGTGCACGAGTTTGAGACTGTCATTATTAATACCGGGTATATCCACCTTGTGCCTGGATGACGGCCTGGACACGACGTCTCATGCTGGTCACCAACCGACTGATACGCCATTGTGATATTCGTTGCCATTCAAGATGGAGTGCGTCTGTTAATTCCTGTAGGTTCTGCACAGGAGGATCCCTCCTTCTCACCATGTTTCCCAGAATGTCCCAGATATGCTCAATAGGGTTCATGTCAGGGCTCCTTGCTGGCCATGGTAGGGTTTCGATGGCATTCTGGCGGAGGTATTCATGCACAGCTCTAGCACGATGTGGTCGGGCGTTGTCATCCATGAATATAGGGTGGGTTCCAGGTGCATGATTTACAAAATGAGGGACCACAACTCTATCCAGTATGGAATCTTGATATCTTTGTCCATTTAGTGTTCCAGGTACAGTCAACAGATCCAGCTTACAATCAAATGAGATGCACCCCCATATCATAACGGAACCTCCACCAAATGGAACTTCTTCCATGATGTTACGTTAGTCGTACGCCGTGCGTCTGGACCTCCATACACGAGTTCGACCATCTGTGGCATGAAGCAGGAACCGACTTTCATCGGACCAGTGTACCCGTCTCCAGGATCTCATGTTCCAGTGTCTTCTTTCGTTGCACCACCTCAGACGCTCCTCTTTGTGGTGTGCAGTGAGGAGAGGACGTCTGACAGGTCTCCTAGCTTTCATGCCAGCAGCATACAGTCTCCTTTTGACGGTAGACATTGACACTCTATTGCGCGTTTCCCATTGCTGGCTGAGCACTCTGCTGTTGGTGAATGGAGATCTCCTAACAAGGCGTACTACGGCTCGATCATCACGGGCAGTAGTCTTCTTCGGTCTTCCAGATCTAGGCCTGTCCATCACCTCGTTAGTTTGCCCATGTTTTGCAATCAAACGACTGATTACAGTATGGTTAATGTTCAGCTGTCTGCCAATCTCTCTGCATGACATACCAGTGGTATGCATGCCTATGATTTGCCATTTCACACGATCACTTAACCTTCGTCTTGCCATAGCGGTTCACAATCAAGAGCTAATTCTCTCTGTACAAATAAACCACGGTCATGAACACAAAATTCCTAATCTTGTCGCCTAAATCTGTATGTAATGTTCTACACCTCAAACTGGACTTTTACATAACTGAACACGTGTGCTGTTTCCCGCCACGCACGGACATCAAGCGGCGTGAAGTCATGCATGCATGTGCATTTCGTACTTGGAATTATGTCAGCTAACGCGGGGACAAAAAGTATGGCAGCCTAGTTGTACCATCATGTTTCTACGTTCTATTGTTTTTGCTGGTGCTTAACTTTTGCAGAGGTGTATATATATATATATATATATATGTGTGTCTTTGTAAACACAGCACTTACTCATAATGAGGTGTACAGTGAGCTTGGCAACAATGAGTTTCAGGCAAATAATTTTTGAGTGCATAAGCCATTGCAAGTATATGTGCTAATATTTCTATGGTAAGGCCTCTGTTAACGCTAATACTACAGTTAAGCAGCAAGTTAGATTGTGTTTTCTGCTTATATGCACATGAATACATGTGGATGGTTTTAATATAGCTCCAGCATTGGAAGCTTAAGGTACATGTACTGTAGCAACAGTAGTTCAGTCATTGTATGCACGGTGGAAATATAGTTTGAATGATTCAAGTGGCATGTGCCACATGTTGACAATTCTGTGCACACATCTGATTCTGTTATCTATCTTGTAGTGGGAGGCCAGTTTCTTGAAAACATGAGACAAGAATTTCCACAAGTGTTCAACCAGCTAGTCACTGTTAGTGTGATGCATAGGGCACGGTGGGCATTTCAAATGGCAGACAAAAGCCGAGTCCATTGTCTATATTGTATTACAAAAAAATGATAATTGCCAATTCTTATCGGTAGAAGAGAAAATTCCATGTTTAATTTTTCATGCGCCTGCAACAATTTGTTTTCAGTGGATCCAGTAGCTATAAACTATACAGTGTCACGATTTCGTTTCGGCGATATCTGGTCATATTCTCTAAAGTTATCGCTCTTGACAAAATTAAAATTCATTGAAAATATTGTTTCTGCTGGATAACCTAAAAATTCCTCAAGACACTTTGTTAAAAAGTTGATAGAGAGATAAACATGTTACAAGACATCATCAGTTTTAATGACGTTTCAGCAAGATCCATTCATGTATACGCCGGTGTTATCTCCCCTAAAAAAACCCAAGATTCACGATGGCTAATAAGTTACATGTATCATTCCTCAGAATGTTTGTGAATGTATGCCGAGTTTCATTAAAACTCTTGCTAAATCTTGAAGCAACTGCTGAAAACTGTTTTGATTGACTGTAATTAACAGTGGATGCCTGTTAGTTTGATATTGAAAACATGGCTTGGTGATTTGATATTTTTAATTAGAGTGAGCTTAGTAATATATCTCTGGTTGCTCAATCTATGAATAGGGTATTGTGTTGTTAACTCCATTCATTCAGAAATCTCTTAATCCTTTATTTGTCAAGATTGGCCTTTTTGAATGTCCATTTGCATTACAACAGAATGCAGGAAATGTCAATTTCCCTTTCTCCGAGATCTAACAATACTCACCATTCTGTTACTTCTGATATACAGCTGGCCTTGACAGCGGCTCTAGGATTATAGACTTAGAAAGCTTTACCGACTCCTGGGAACCGGGTACTCGGCTCCCAACTGCCGAGTACCCGTTTACCATAGAGCTCATATTGTTTGCATAGCCACCAAACAAGAGAAAACTATGGCTTGCCTCCGTGGGGCTGGGAGGCTGGGTCCGTAACAGAATGGTGAGTATTGTTAGATCTCGGAGAAAGGGAAATTGACATTTCCTGCATTCTCCTTCGATCAATACTCACCATTCTGTTACTTCTGATATACACCAGATTTGATCAGTAACCTGGTGGGAAGGGGCAAGCCATACATGCTAATTTTGCCCCTTGGAGAAAGATTTTAGACTTCAAACTTGACTAACGGAGACCTAAAAGGACCGTCAAGTTCACGGAACCGAATCACATTCGCGTCACAGTCCCTCCCCCTTTTTTCTCCTAAGAAAAGTGAGAGAACTAACGAACATGTATCTCGCCTGAAAACACCAATATGCCAAGAGGGTTAACTACTCCCTGCATATTGCTTGTATTAGCCTGGGAATGAGCATGAATATATAAGATGAATGAACATGATACATATACATAATACAAAAAACTCTCACTTATTGAATTACCTTATGATAACAGGACTTCAGACGTACCGCCTCCAACCATTCACCGGTTCGGCCATCAGTGACACAATCTGGTTGACATCCTCTCGCTTGACCATGCCTGCTTTAGGTTCTTTTCTTACCAAAGTGAAAAAAGGGGAAAAGCAGTGTGGTCACTAACTATCGTTTCAAAACAGCTAAAGCGAGTGGATTGGCTGAGTCTGACACATCCCTCATATAGTAATCCGTAAATGAGGACTCACAGTGCCATTGTGCAACAGCCATGATGTCCTCTAACGGAACACCATTGTAAAGGGCGGTCGACGCGGCTATTCCTCTAACATCGTGTGCCCTTACGCCCTGCACCTGGTGCCCAGTCGCCATCTCGTGAGTAGTCTGAATGCATTCGACCCCCCAACGAGAGATAGTATCCATGGATGCGGCGCCATAAGGCTTTTCATGGCAGATCCACAGATGTCTATCGTTCGACCGTAACGAGTCAGTCCGTTTCTTGTACTTAGTCAAAGCACGGACCGGGCACCAGACACTGGCATCACGATCAAACCTAGTTAACTTCGGTATAATGATCGGTTTGCCGGGATATCTCAAAGATTGGTTCTTTGACATAAACTCTGCTCTTGGCAGAAGCCGCAGACCTTCTCCAGAAACAATAAATCGGTTCCTCTCTGCCGAAAGCGCATGGATCTCACTGCGCCTTCTAGCTGAGGAAGCTGCCAATAGAAAGACCGCCTTTAGATTCAAATGCTTTAGACTAGCCGAACGCAACGGTTCGAAAGGGTGCTTGGCCAGTACATTAAGCACTAAAGATAGACTCCAGGCTGGAATGACTACCGGTTGTCTCGGGCGGAGATTGCTCATTCCCTTCAACATCACATTTAACTGGGCCACCTCTGGACTATCCCTGTTGGCTAGACAAGGGATAACTGATGCCAAAGCTGACTTGTATCCAGCAACTGTGACGGGAGCTAGTCCTGCAAAGAACAGCTCACAGAGAAAGTCTGCTATTTGCTGAATAGTGGATTGAAAGGTATCAATACCCTTTTCTTCACACCAGTCTGCAAATCTGTTAACCTTGTTGTTATATGACTTGAAGGTTGACCTCCTTCTCGCAGCCGCGATGAAATCAGCAGCCTGTCGAGAAAAGCCTTCCGACGTGGAACATTGTTTGACAACATCCACGCAGTCAATTTGAACATTTCGGGACGCTCGTGTATGAAGCGTCCCTTGGCCTGGGACATTATGTTCGGAATCTCGGGCAACTGCACAGGATTTTCCACCAGCAGATTTAGAAGATCCGTGAACCACGCCCTGCTCGGCCAATACGGCGCTATTAGCAGGACCAGCCACGGCTCCTCCCTGACCTTCACCAATGGTGGGTGGGTACGCGTAAGCGTGCATCCCTCTCCAGCTTATCGCCAGAGCGTCTGTATCGACGGCATTTGGATCTGGAATCGGCGAGACATATGTCATGATTTGAGCATTTTCCTTTGTGGCGAACAAGTCCACGTTGGGTTTGCCCCAATGCTCGAAGATCCGTCGCAGAACCGGAGGGTTGAGGGACCATTCTGTTGGCAAGATTCTCTGTCTGCGAGACAAAGCATCCGCCAGAATGTTCAATCGGCCAGGAATATGAGCTGCTTTCAAAACAACCGAGCAATTCCTGCACCATTGAATCAAGTGCCACACCCTGATGCACAGAGTGGGCGACATGGTTCCGCCTTGGCGATTTATATATGATACTACTGTCGAATTGTCCGACCGTATCAATATCACCTTGCCCCTGATCATCGGAAGGAACTCTTCCAACGCCAGTTCCACTGCCATCATTTCCAACAGATTGATATGCAGCTGACTCTCCGGGAGAGTCCATGTGCCCGAGACCTGGTGTTCTCCCAGGCAGGCACCCCACCCCTCCAGCGATGCATCCGTGTAGACGGACAGCTGGGGGTGGGGTAGGTGCAGCGAAACCCCTATTAGGAGATTCTGACGCTGTTTCCACCATAGAAGATGCGATATTATCGGCTCCAAAACTGGCACCAGTTTTGACAGGGGTTCTGTTCTCTGTTTCCACAGAGACATCCGATACAACTGGATAGGTCTTCGCATTAGAGCAGCGTACGGGATAACCTGCTCCATGGAGACCATCATGCCCAGCATCTGAAGGAACCGCCTCGCCTGAATGTGGTTTCCCACTCGAAAACTCCTGAGGATGGCTAACAGAGACACCACTCTGGGCTCTGACGGGTAAACCCTGCCCTCCTCGAGGTCGAATCGCATCCCCAAATAAACGAAATGTTGAGTGGGCGTCAACTCGGATTTCTCCTCGTTGACTATCCAGCCTAGATCTGAAAGTAACTTCAGAGTCAGAGCAGTATCCACGTTCAACCTGGCTGCCGAGTCCCACTGACTGGATCCGGGCCGCGGGCAAAATCCCCGTCCTAATCGAGGCAACCGACGGACGGGGCGCATCTTCATCGGCCGTGGCCGAAACCACAGACGGGTCAACTCTGGCTAGCCACGCCAGAGCATCAGACCAGTCTAACTCCGAAGAAGATACCCCCGCAAACACGTCACCCGTTGACATGCTTACGGGTCTGCCAGCCATGGCCTCCCGGCCAGGAGCCACGGCTGACACGCCAGGCACTCCGCTACCACATGGTTCCACCGCCACCCCATGAAACACTCCGGTCCATGGGGTAGGTCCGCACGGAAAACCGTATGGACCCGTAACCGTCGCGGAACCATAGCCGGCCACGGGCGCCAACGGCACCCCATGTCCGGCTGCCGGACCAGGCGAGATAGGCGAGTACCACGCCTGGCCCGGCACACCGGTTCCCCTGACGGCTGGTGACAAACCAAGCCGCGCGGAACCGGTGCACGGTAACGGATTGGCCTCAGCCGCAGGCGGAGCCGCTGACCTGGCTTGCGCCAAACCAGACAAATGGAGGCCGGTTCCGTCCAGGACGGAATCAACCTCCATATTCTCCACCTGCGGCTTCACGGGCCGCAGCAACCTCTCCTCCTCGGCCTCATCGTCTTCAGAATCCGAAGAGCCGTTACTAGACGAATAAACCGTGGAGCCGTCCTGGCGGACGGCTCCCACACCTGACGGACCGGCCACCGCTACTGGACCACCCGGAGGTGGCCGCAGAGAGACAGAACCCGTCTGGCCGAAGCCAGACGGACCCGCCAGGGGGCCGTACGAGACGGCCCCCTCGGTAACCAGTCCAGAATCCTGTCCGAAGACAGGATCCGTACCAGGGACGACACCAGCGTGGGCAGAACGCTATGCAGAAAACCCTGCATAGCCGGACCAAACCACGCCGGCGGTGCCATCTCAGCCACCTCCAGCTGGGGACGTGGAGCACCCCCACCGGTCGAACCGGGCGCTCCACGATTTCCTCTCGGACCGCCTGACCCCGCGTCAGACCCAGCCAAGTCCTTCTGGGCAAGGAACTTAACCATCGTTTCGACGGACCACACTGCACAAACATTACACCTATGATCTATATTACACAGGGAACACCTAAAACAGACATGGTCCTTGAACATTACACGGACAAACTTATGGCAGTCGCCACATGATGGCGGGGCTGGCTTGGCCTATAAAATAAGCACAAACCAACAATAAACAAGCGGAACGAGACCCGGATGGAAGGCAGACAATTAATTTTCAAATAATTTTGCCTCATAAATTAACCGTAACCTCCCCGCACCCCACCACGTTACAACAACGATCGCATTGATTATGACGACAAGCACGCGGCAGGCACAAACACACCCATAATAGATCCTCCATGATGTGTAACGGCTCCAGGAATCATATCGCATAGCATTCAGGGTATATTTACTAATCAATATAAATTATACTCCTAACGAAAGCAGCACGATATGTGAAGAAAACAACAAAATGTATAACAAACTGCTGTCTCACACGGTAAAACCGCAGACCACGCATCTACTCAAGAATTTTGAAACCACCGATCATTGCAAACCGATCGTGATCGCACGTAAACTTGATCATTCTAAAGTTTCCGGTACCATTTTTAGTACGCAGAACCCAGAATAAGATGCGCGAATTAATGAAAAAATTTTTCTTCACATAAACATCCGAGCGACCGGGTGTGACGTCACCCGCTCGGATTCTACGGAGAACGACGTCAGCCGATATTCGTGTTAGAAATACCGTAGCAAACACCTATTTTCATATCTGCCGATCGCCTGTTGAGGGTTAAAGAAGGCGATCGTCTGGCATATATCGTTGTTAGCACACGTCCCAGATTCTATGGGGTCAGAAATTGGAACATGCGACACAACGAAATTTAGAGACCTAAGTCTTTTAACTATGGATAATAAAGAACAATACAACCTGGTTGTCTTGGGCGGTATTCTCCATAGTCCTTAGTTAATCCTTTCAGAACACACAAACTATCACCGATTAAAAACTTAGATTATTTAAAACACTAAAATCCCTAATGCAGAAAGCATGTATTGCTCTTGTTGCTATGCAAACAAGAATGAGCTCTATGGTAAACGGGTACTCGGCAGTTGGGACCCGAGTACCCGGTTCCCAGGAGTCGGTAAAGCTTTCTAAGTCTATAATCCTAGAGCCGCTGTCAAGGCCAGCTGTATATCAGAAGTAACAGAATGGTGAGTATTGATCGAAGGAGAAGACACTGTTTGAAAATTTATGACTGATATGACTGGCTTGGTAATCGAGTCAGTCATTCCAGTGGTAAATCTTCAAAGATTATCTTCTTGGAATGCAAATAGACATTTACCAAGATCAATAAATAATAGATGCGGATAATTCTGCATGACATGGGTTAATTTGCTGTTCACCCATTGTGATTAGAAGCGCTTGTCATTCAGTTTAACTATACACATATACTCAGTCATGTGTTATCACAGCCATAGGAATTAACATTTAAACATCTGAATCCGGAAATGCGAGAATCTTAATTCAGGTATTGAACAAGCCGAGAATATTTTGAAACAAATTTGACTGGAAACCTTTATCTACAGCTGTATTTTGAATGCATTTTGACTGGAACCTGTTGCTGCCATAAGCATAGCAGCAGCTATCAATCAAATTACTTTCCACATATTCAACATTATATTTGATAATTATTTTGACTGGCCCATGTTGTTTCCATGGACACAATAGTGATCAGTGAAATTACTTTCAAAATATTCCAAAACAATCTGAAAATTTAATTCTCTAATGGTTACCGCTTAAAGGTGAAATAAGTATTATTTCTTTCATAGAAAAGTTCCACTTGCAGACAAAAAGACTATTTTTGAAAGTTTTACACTGCAATGACTAGTTTGATAAGCGAGCCAGTCATTCCAGTTGTAAAATTAAAAACATTATTTTCTTGGTCTGCAAATTGACATTCTTTAAGATCAATACAGAAGCTGTGTTTGGCCAGTCTGGCCATTCCTGGGTTAATAATAATATGCTATTCTATTATTGATATTCTATAGTACATGTAATGGTGTTTTATTATGCTTTAATAATCTGTAAATCTAAAAGAAATAGATTATTTTAAAATGCTACGTGTGGATAATTAGTTAACCCCGTTGAGTCTCAAATTTGTTCCCATAAAACTCACCATTATCAGACCAATAGATGATTGTTTTAGAAAATTTACCATCGCAATGACTGGCAGTGATAAGATTTAAAAACAAAACCTGTCTCCTCTTTGAATGCAAATTGGCATTTCTCAAGACCACAGTAGGAGCCGTGTTTTGTCAGGCTTCTGTTTTAAATAGCATTGACAGAGAGTGGCAGTAAATTTGGAGAATTAATTTGTCAAAAAATATATCATTTTCTGAGGGCTATCTCACATATTTCACATAATGTGTATATTGTATACATTTTTCCCATGTACACGTTTACGATTTTTGTAACCATGTACATGTCACCTGAGCATGTACATGTACCCAGCCCTAGTTAGAACCCACCACATGATTATGTTACAAAATGTTTTCCCAAAGATACTCACTCCCAGCAGACACATAGTTGACAGATGCATACTACAGTGTTCCACAATTTTAGTACCAGAGGCGTGTCCACTGTCCACATATTCAAATGCATTACAATTTTTACTCAGACTATTGGATAGGAGGCGATAATCCAAACATGCACAATATGTGGGTACCATAGGAAATATTTTTTATGTAAAGATAAAATTTGAAAGATGACTAAATTAATAAATATATTTACTATTCTTTACTATTCTTAAATCGTTCTATTTTCTTTAAGGAGGCAGGCAGGTTTTTGGGGTTTTTTTGACTACGCTCAACTGACTCTTTATCAGCTTCCAATACAGACTGGTTCCTGGCGAGACTTTTTCTTCTTTACATCACGTTGTGGGAAATTTTAAATTTCAAGAGAAAATATCTCGATTCAAAATATAAAATTTACGCTGAAGTAAAATAATAATTCATCTTGAATCTGAAAGCATATTGTTGGTGTTGGGGTGAAAGGTCACCCAATGCTGGCGTTCCGCAAACAGATACAGAGCGCCATGGACCAGTCTAGCAATGGCTAGTTTCCCCCCCCCCCCCCAATGGTTTCTGGAACATTTACAATTCACTTCAAAAAAACGTAATAAAGTTACTAAAATTTGTAACAGCAACGCAAAACCAGCGTCGATGTGTTAGACAGATATAACGGCCATGATACGCCGCCATCATCCCAAACGGAGGCTTAGAACTTACATTTTTGCTTTGTATTTCCGTGATCTTCGTTGACCACCTTGTGTTTTTTATATATAGTAGTATATGAAATATGCTAATAATATGAAATAGGAGGGTAAACTTCAAATGCCTGTGCTCACATATTGCGCATGTTTGGATTATCGGCTCATCAAATAGTCTGAGCAAAATTAAGGAATATTATAATTAAAAATATTAAGATTAAATTACATTTATACATATCCAACAGATATTGAGAATTACCGTTTTGACGCAGTAAAGTCATAAAAACGTCTGGGCGTTCAGCAACTCGTGTATCGAGAAAATATCTGACTGGTTAGTGTCTACAATGGGCTGTTGGTGAAACAAAATTTTAATTTGTCTCAGAAATCTCGAATGCCCAAGTTCACCGTTCAGTAACGATGGATCTGTAAGTATAGAAAATGTAATTAAAATATAAACCCACAACGTTGTATATATTCATACGCAATCATTAGAAATAATTGCAAATTTTCATGTAAAATGAGGAAACATATGGCAAAATAGATTTCTACATTACCAATCCTTTTACGCAAATGACACGAGGTTCCCGGATGAAGGCGATGACGGGGTAATGTTGCCTAGATCGCTCATTCCCATAGCCCATAGATTTAGGATATATTGGCTAGATCGGTCATAGATTCAAGATTCAAGATTCTTTATTTCCATATCGGTAAATAATTTAACAATTCAATACAGGCATCCACCAACGGCAAGGCCTATGATGCGGTGGACCCTTGAGATATAGCATAAATTTGTAATATTATGTTTATACATATAACATTTATATATATTTACATGGATATTTTATATTACAAAGGACGATACAAATACATTAAACAAATTACGTATGGAGACATGACTTATGACATAACGGGGCGGTGGAGGGAGTGGAGTGACCATCTTGCGGAGTATTACTACTATTCAGTGAAATTATTATTATTATTATTATTATTATTATTATTATTATTATTATTATTATTATTTTTATTATTTTTATTATTATTATTATTATTATTATTATTATTATTATTATTATTATTTTTATTATTATTATTATTATTATTAACAACAATAACGACAAAAATATAATTAACACCAATTACTATTATTTACATGTATTATTATTATTATTATTATTATTATTATTATTATTATTATTATTATTATTATTATTATTATTATTATTATCATCATCATCATCATCATCATCATCATCAGTTTTATCATTATAATGATTGTTATTACCATGTGTAATTGTTGCTGTCACCACCATTATTATTATTATTATTATTATTATTATTATTATTATTATTATTATTATTATTATTATTATTATTATTATTATTATTATTATTATTATTATTATTATTATTATTGTCGCATTACTATTATCATTATATTTAATAATAACAGTAACAACGACCTTACCATTACTATTATTTACATGTATTATTATTATTATTATTATTATTATTATTATTATTATTATTATTATTATTTTAATTATTATTATCATTATCATCATTACTATCATATATTATTACATGTACATGTACATGTTTCTACATATTTGTTGTCCTGGTGGCCGGGTGCGCTACAGTGGAAGAATCTGTCTACAGAGACCACATTTATACAACATTAAAAATAAATAATATATGTCACTAAAAATTGGCTATTTCATTCATTTAGGAATATACATGGTAGCGGCTTGTAATACAACAGGGCAGCGACTTTTCAGGATCTGGGTTCTTATGTCTATCTGCTTTAAAGGACCATCACATCCTGGATCCAGAAAGCGAGTGGCCGCTATAGACAGGTTCCGCTGTCTTGGAACATGGCTGTCATGGTGGTGGTTAAACCATTAACCCTTAAGATTTCAATATCTTAATTTCAGTCAGGTGCACAGTAAACAGTGAAATCATCGAGTATTTTGCAACCGATTCAATTGTAGTCTGTTACTGTCACAGGCAGCAACAGTGGCAGTTCAAATTTGTCCCAAAATAGCCAACAGAACATTCATTACATTATAGGAAATTACTCCTTTTTTGTCATTAAGGGTTTCTGGTGCGTGTTTTAGTAATCTAGCTTCTAGTAGCTCTCAATAATTTTGTTTTTATGTACTTTTTGAATGACTTTGTTGTAATAATTTGCGCACATGTGTCTGCATCTGTGTTATTCCATAATTGTATTGCTCGATGGGATGGTGTGCGTGTAGCTGCCTCTGTTCGGTGATATGCGACATGTAGGTTAGAACTTGCATACCCTCACTTAGACTCTTCTTAGGACTTCTTAGATGGTATTATGGACTCAGGCCTTTATTGCCTCTGCGTCCACATCTTCATTTTTCTTTAGCTTAAACTTTCCTTTCACATGACTTCCTGGCAACTTGTAGTCTGCTGTGAAATCATATTTCACCTCTAGATTCTGCCAAAAAACATCCAATCCAAACTCAAATGCAAACACGGTTTCAGCATTTATTAGTTCTTCCGGTAAACCATTCGACATTTCTATCACTCTGTTTGTAAATGTATATATTCTTAAATCTAGTCTGTACATTTTCTTTTCTGGCTTTAAATTGTGACCCCTTGTTACTGTAAAGGTTGCCAGCTCCAGCATGTCTGCCGTGACGTCATTGTCGTATATCCCTTTTAATATCTTAAACACTTCAATGGCATCACCTCTCAATCGTCTATACTTAAGTGTTGGTAACCTCAGCTTTCTCAATTTGTTTGGATAGTCCATTTCCTTTAGAGATGGTACCTGTCTGGTTACCCTCCATTGTACATTTTCCAATGTCATAACTTCTTTTTTAACTGTGGGCTCCAGACACTAACTGCATACTCGAGATGGGGGCCTCACTAGTGCCTTGAATAGGTACACAAACATATCCTCATCTAAACACGTGAAACGTCTTCGAATCAGACTCATAATACCATTTGCCTTGTTGAGCTGTGCTTGTATGTGGTGCCTGAATGTAAGACATTGGTCCACAACCACACCTATATCCTTCTCTTTGTTTACTTCTTCTAGTAACACCTTCTCATTGGCTTGGTTGTATAGGTGGTATTTCTTGCCTTTATCCTCACCTTGCTTCCCACTTGACACGGTCGTGAGTTTACACTTATTAGGGTGAAATCGCAGTAGCCAAGTATCTGACCATTCCTGCAATGTGTCAAGGTCCTTCTGCAGCTCTTCCTCATCATTTGTACTCTTTATCTCTCTGTAAAGCTTTATGTCATCTGCAAACAGATACGCTGTCGAATTCACCATATCTGGTACGTCATTTATATAAATGACAAATAACATTGGTCCTATCACACTACCTTGAGGGATTCCACTAGTAACATCTCTGCTTCTTGAATCAATCCCTTTCACCACCACATTTTGCGGTCGACCTGTCAGAATACTTCTTATCCATGCAATTATCGTCTCACTAATACCATAACTTTCTAATTTGCCTAGTAGACGACGATGAGGTACTGTATTGAATGCTTTCATGAAATCCATGTAAATGGTGTCAGTCGACCATTCTCTATCCAAGATACTATTCCACTCATCCATCACTTTGAGCAATTGTAAACCTGTAGGTCTCCCAGAGAGGAAACCAAATTGATGTCTACTGAACAGATCGTTCTAGTCCATCTGTTCTAGGATTCTCATCCTGACCAACTTCTCCATAAGTTTACAGACTACACTTATTAGGCTCACTGGCCTATAGTTCCCAGGATCTGACTTCTCTCAAGCATGTCCCTCTCCGTGGCGGAGATAAAGGACATATGACATTCACAGACATTTAACAGCTGATTGCTCAGGTTGAAAAGGCCGGCATACTAATCACTGTGCTGTACTGCGCTTCACTGTGCTGTACTGCGCTGTACCCTATAAGTGAGTATAAAAGACTGTGAGGGGAGGGCGGATGGGAGTAGATGGCGTGAGGAAGGGTATGGTGTTATTATCAGTGGCGTAGCCAGGGACCAATCTTCCTAAATGTGGTGCCTAAATCACATACAAGTTTCTGGACGTCCCAACTCCCAAGCCACCTTTAACATGTTAATCTACATTGAAAATTAGAACTATTTGAAACTACAACGTTGTTAATGTCTTCTGGTCATGCTTGTTCATCGCTCTGTTGAGACTTCTTGTTTCAATTATGCTACGTCAAGACAAAGAATAGTAGAGCACACACTACTTTCCCGGTAGAATAAAATAATTGGCGACGCTGGGATGCTATTTTCTCTTTATTAAATAAATTTAAGCAGATTCCGACGCCTAATTGGTATGTGGGGGTGGTGCCTTTTAAGTCCTCGCTCAAGTGGGGTGGCGGCTTTTTAAACCTCGCTCCCCCTGACGTGAAACATGGCTACGCCACTGGTTATTATGAACATAGTATTAAGTATTCACACAAATTTGATGGAATATATATGTATATCATCGGATAATGGGTTTTCAAGGGTGTAAGCACATTTTCAGTGATTTAATATAAGAGTAGGTATACTAGAAAAATGCTGTCAATTTTGCAAACAGCAACCATTCACTGCAATAAAATATGCATTAGAATAAATATACACCCTACAATTAACTTAGTTTTTGTAAATACCCACTACCTGGTCTATGTAGCATGGATCGGCCAGACAGGTACAGACCATCCCAGTTAGGCTGGGTATGGAACGACCGCTCCGGGTATGTTCCAAGCACACATCCCCTCCCCTTCCTGGGTAGGATAGTACGGGTGTATGGAGCCATATGAGAGAGCCTTCTATAAAACGGCTAAGTCCGTAAGAACACGTAGCGTGCATGCACGTGCGTCAGAGCTTCCCTGGCAACACGTGTCAGTATTGGAAGAGAATGTATACTTATAGTGTATCGAGTTGGTACTGGTGATTTCTTCAAATCACCCCATTCTCGTCGTTCTTGGTACCGATCAGGACCAGAATGAAACGAGGATTTCAAAACCGTTTACCTCTTTAAAAGCAGACCAGAAATGGCCGGGTTATCCTTAAATGGCTCACTGAAATTATTTTCAAAATATTACTATGTATTAACTGAATGGGGAATGCGCTCATCACGTGATCACCACATCACCATTTAGGTTGCATGGTGATTGGCTACTGCTTGCCCACTGATTGGCTGGGGCATCCTGCCTCTGACGTCATGGGTAGTATAAAAGGAGCAAGAAATCAAGAATCGAGAGCACTTCGGCGAGGAACAGCCGACAGAAGGGAGGGCTGGTTAGTTGTGGTTCTCGGGGTTGCGGATCCCATATCGCATCTCTCTGGAAGGTACAAAGACCGGCCTCTACAGCTGGTGGAACATTCAGGTTCCAGTGGGGCCATGCGACCATTGCCGCTGAGATTGAACCTCACAGTCTCATCCCAACTGTTGGTGTCACCGGTATGACAGTCCATTACTAACTTATAAGTCTGGACACGATGATATAATTAAACAGTCACAATTAATAACTATACAAACAATGCTACTCGTTTGACAGTAATGAGCAGATAATACAGTAGATAGAGCTATCCAGTGTTCTTTCTACGTGGTCTCACCGAAGGTACCACACAGGCTCGTAAATCTGCAGAGGTATCCCCGCAAGGGAGCATCGCCATGAGGCTACTTGATAGTTTAATATAAACTAATTACACCCCTAACACACACAAAACATTGTTATTGCGAGAGGAAAGTGCCTTGCGTGGGCCTCCGTCACAGGAAAATGCCTTCAACGCCGAAGTGGAGGAAAAGAGCTGGCAAAAAGAGCCACTCTTTTGTTCAAACAAAAAGCTAAGTGCTGGTCAATCCTAGTGAAGCCATAATTAATGTGATGCACACTGGTTTACGTGAAGAGGGGTTGAATGATTTCCGAAGAATTCACAGGTCCCCGTTTTATGTAGGTCCAAAGATACTGCATTGGTAGTTGCCACTTTATTTATGCTGGCCTTCTGCTACATTCTAAATTACCATTTGGTTATCAGATACGATTCCAAGCTTTGGCCGCAAGTGGCTAGGATTCCTACCTATCTTTAGACACATATATCTAACTGGCGAAGATGTCCAGCTTCCCGAAGTTCACCCCTCACAGCAGCTACCTTAGAAAGACAGCGTGCATACATGTTACGGAGCAATGGCTCCTGAATCATATGGCGATCAAGTCGCCCTTGTCCCGCAACCACATATAACATCACCAGGACAAGTTTACAGTTCACAAAAGCAGTTTATTAAGCACAAAATCGTGTATGGTGGGGAGTAAGAGACATCACTAATGGCCTTCCCATGAGGGTGTGGTGGGTTCTAAGACTTCACCCAGACACTACAACGAGATGGATGGAGATCTGCATCTCGTCCGTCACCAAGGTGCTATGGAGTTAACGTATCACCTGCCATTAAGGTTAAGTTCCAGAATGCCCAGAGATGCACTGCGGTCCGGTCACATAATAAATAATATAATTTCTTTTCGCAGTGCTTCCTACATTGGCAGGGGAGTCTAAACTAACTGGTATTTGAAGATACAGGGTGAGGTGTATGTAAATTGGCACTATAGTTATCACCGCTCGGAAACCCCAATAGTTTCCCAGAGTCGGATCCTGCTAACGTGTCCATGGGGAATCCAAACAATTATTACGGCTTGCGGCTGGAGGAGCATGGAAAGAGACAATAACTTGATATTAATAAGAGGCCCTAGGGTAATTGGCCAATTTTACACAACCTAGCCGGTGCATGGTGTTACATATCCACTACAGCCGGAAAAGAGGCATACACAATGTGTTTCTAACAGAGATATTGTCCCTAACCACTTTAAACCTATCCCATCGAGCTAGAATAGCCAAGTTTAGTCGGCAACATGTCAGGCTCGAGCAATTGGAACATGATCAGCGACCTCGGTGTAAAATGCTCTCGATTCTTATTTTTTTCATCCCTTTTATACTACTCGTGGCGTCAGAGGCAGGACGCACCAGCCAATCAGAGGGCGAGCAGTAGCCAATCAGCGTGCAGCTAGAAGTGGTGACGTAGCTATCACGTGAACAGCACATTCCCCATTCAGCAATATTTTTAAGATAATTTAAACGGGAGTTTTAATGATAACTCGGCCATTTCTGGTCCGATTTTAACAAAGTAAAAAGTTCTGTAATCCTCGTTTCATTCTGGTCCTGAGGGGTACCAAGAATGACGAGAATAGTGCGATTTGAGTACCAAGTACTAACTCGGTACCCTATAAGCACACATGCTCTCCCAATCCTGACACATGTTGCCAGGGAAGCAGTGTGGTCCGTTTTGGCGGGTCCGCACAGATAGCTCTCGCTATCCACAATCCGTCCCCATATACTAATGCGGGAAGAAAAATAATAAGAAAAATAATATCTTAATAAAGTAAAAAGAGTAGTTCATCAGGCAGCCCTGGCATAGCTGGGACGGCATGGCGGGAGTAATGACATATTCGCTATGGTGTGTTGTGTACTTACGTCACACATGACGTATTTACAACACTGGAGGCGGTGCTGATACTGTTGACATAACTGTTGTCGTGGAGGTGGTGGTAGTGGTGCGGGCTGCAAGTTGGCTGAATGATGTGATAATGTGAGGTGTCGATGCTGCTGCAGTGATTGCAGATAATTTTCTTATTTTTACAGCCTTGATTAACTTGCTGGTAGATGTCCTGGGAATTGCACGGATCTCTGGCTGGTGCTCAATTCTACGTTTTCTCAAATATTGACGGTCCGGCATAGTCGTTTTTCGTACGGCAGGATCTATTGGAATGATGGTGGTGCATGTTGAGATTACCACTGATATGGGCTGGCCGATCATGGATGGGGATGTGGTGATGATGCTGAGTGTTGTCGGTGGTGTCACTGCGGGTGCTGCCAGTGCGGAAACTACAGTTGGTATATATACCGATGCTGCAGGTGCTGCCGGTGCTGTTCTTGCGGGTGCTGCCGATACTGTGGTGATGGATGCTGAAGTGTTGATGCTAGCTGCCTGTGTTGCGGATGCTGTTGCGGAAACAAAATGCAGAAAGTAAGTTTGTTGTCGTATGGTATGTTTCGTCTTCGCCACTTTCCCATTGGAAGCCTGGTAACTGGATGTCTACTTTCGAACGGTGGAGTGAGGATATTTATGTCCTCATTCTGTTCACCCGGTTCTAATGTCACAACTAACACATGATGTTTGAGATATAATGCGTGTGTTACACCATACTGAGTAGCTGAATACAGGCACTTGCAGTCTGCACAGTATGCACATTGTAATAAATGATTGCGATTGACATGAAGCGTCAAGTCCGAGTTTCTGGAGAACGCACATTTACAAGGTTGTCTGTTAGGCTGTAACACTGTATATGGATAGTTCCTCCCGAGATGAACAGGTGCTGACCCCTCCGAGCTGTCGGACAAGGCGAGATCTTCCACAAGCGACATCTCATTTCCGCATGATGGTAATGTGCGGTGTAGTTCAGATCGACCGGACGGGTACCGGCCATACCAGCAAATCTGGGTACGCACCTGTAGCTCGTCGGGTAGTGTCGGGCCGTTCCGATGTCTCATGTCGACTCGCCGCACCGCAAGTGCATGACAAGTGATGACGCTGGTTAGCATCTGGTATCGGGGTGATGGACCTTGAACGAGACTGCCCTGTGGGAAACAAAAACTGGCTCCTAAGGCCGGTGGAACTCAATCATTTCAGTGGGGCCATGCGACCATTGTCGTGAACATTAAACACAACGGTCTCATCCCAAAAATTTGTGTCACCCGTATGCCTGTCCATAGCAATTTCGTGATCTATGGACTTACAAGATTTGATTTGGTGACCTAAAAATATAAGTCTATACAATGCGTTTACCTAGCTAATTAAAAATATGCCTGATAAAACTACAGTAAGAGCATATGAAAATACAAGACATAGAGGCAGGTAGATGAACTTTTAAACATGGGGCTCCCGGAGGTACCACACATACTCTTAGGTCTGCAGAGGTATCCCCGCAAGGGACGCTCCTGTACACGAGACATAGCTTATCCCTGTTTCAGACTATATGCTTGGCCTCAATGTGGTGCAGGGGTGTAAACCACTGGGTGTTAATCCAGACATTTGGAGGGGCTAACCAGAGCATTATGCACAATGCTAATGAAATGACACTTGGAGATCGAATCAAGCGAAATGGTGCTCGCCCTTTGAGGATCCGCCAGGCAGGTGCAGCGCCGAGCTCCACGCCTCGAAGGAGCCCACCCTCAGCTACTGGAGGTCCCATCAACTCGTCTTGTGGAGCCAGGGGACGAGGATGGAGAGTTACTGGCCAACCGAAAGAGAAGACCAAACCCAAAGAGAACCCCAGTATCAACATCATGCACTGGAACGCAGAAGGGGTTACCAACAAGAAATCAGAGCTCGAACAGTTCCTGTACGAAAACAACATTGATATCTGCTGCATCCAAGAGACACACCTGCAAGAAGGAAAACCATTTAAGATCAGAGGTTACCAGATTTTCTGGTGTGATCGAAGAGGAAGAAAGAAAGGTGGGGTGATCACCTTGGTCCGAAACAGCGTGAACGCCAGCCAGATCAAAACCTTTATGGAAGAGGCAGGATATATCAAGATCAAGGTAACAACCAGCAACTCTGTGATTGACATTGTCAATTATTACTGCCCTAATGACAAGAATCTCTCACTTGGCACAATCCAGGTCCCGGACTGCCACTTCCTCATTGCGGGAGACTTTAATAGCCAGTCCAGAGCTGGGGATACAGAACACTTGATAAACGAGGAGAAGACATTGAAGCATGGCAAGATGAAAAGCATCTTTTACTTGTCAACGATCCCACAGATCAGCCTACCTTCTACTTGCGCCGGTGGCACTCGACAACAGCGCCGGACTTGGCAATTTGTACAGAAGACAAACCTCAGTAGAGTGGTCGGATCGCAGTTAGGAGGAAGCGACCACCACCCAGTCCTCCTCTCTCTTTCTGGAAGTATTTCGACAAGTTCACCTCAACATCCAATGTGGAACTACAAAAAGGCAAATTGGAGTCTGTTTGGCATTCGTTCCAATGAGCTTACCCAAAATATAGCAGTAGAAGGGAGAAACATCAACAATGTGGTCAAGGAATTTAATTCAAGTATCCTCAAGGCTGCCAACGAAGCGATTCCTCGAGGGTTCAGGAAAAACTACCGCCCCCTACTGGACAACAGAACTGCAAGCAGCACGTGATAAACTAGACAAGGCCAGAGAATATGCAGAGGGTAATCCCTGTCATGAAAACCACCTCACGCTACAATAAACTAAAGCCAGGTATCTAAAGACCAAGCTGGAGGCCAAAAGAAGAAGCTGGATGGAAAAGACGGCAGGGTTTAATTTAGAGAGAGACACCACAAAGCTATGGAGACTGACTAAAGCACTGAATGATGAGGGTGTCGGGGGGAGAGAAGATTACTCTTGAAGAAGATGGACAAACACTGACAGGAAAGATGGCTGCAGATGCCTTTGCAAATGCATATGCAAAAGAAAGCAACATTTCTATACCACGAATATGTCAAAAACAGGTTAGAAAAGAGCAAAATGAAAGAACAGACACCAACACTCACGATGCAATGAAAGTTGACATTAGTTTAGCAGAACTGAAGAAGGCTTTCCGCCAATTGAAGAAGAAGAAATCTCCCGGGCCAGATGGCATTACGAATGAAATGATCCAACACCTTGGTAATGCATCTCTTCGCAAGTTGCTAAACATCTTTAATCTCAGTTGGACCAATGGAGAGATTCCTCAGCGCTGGAAGGAAATCAGAATGACTCCTATTCTGAAAAAAAGGGAAGAACAAGACGAAAGTGCTGAGCTACTCTCCTATCAGTCTTACAAGCTGCATATGCAAGACCATGGAGCGCATCATCAACCAGCGGTTGCAGTGGTACCTGGAGTCGGAGAACATTATAGTTTCAGAGCAGGCTGGCTTCAGAAGATACAGGAGCACAGAAGATCAAACAACACATCTTGCACAGGTCATAGAGGACACTTTTCAAGCCAAGAAGGTGATGCTAGCTGCCTTTATCGTTCTGCAGAAGGCATTTGACAAGGTGTGGAAGGATGGCCTCCTCGTGAAGCTCAGGCGCACATGCATCGGTGGACCAAGTCATACCTAAACAATCGCAGAGCTAGGTTGCTGGTGGATGGACAATCTGGACAGAATGTATTGCTGAGACAAGGGGAACCACAAGGCGGAGTATTATCACCAACTCTGTTCATACTCTTCATTATTGATATTGTAGCAGAGCGGCCCAATGGGATCCAAGCAGCCCTCTATGCAGATTACCTCGTACTCTAGTGCACCGAGGAGTACACAACGACTGCCACGTACAGAATGCAGCTCGCCTTGGACAGAATTACAGCTTGGGCCAATCGCTGGTGTATTACCATCAACAAAGAAAAATCATCAGCCATGCTATTCTCACTGTCCACCAAAACCAAGGTTGGCAATCTGACACTGGGCGTACTCCACTCGTGTACGAGGACAAGCAGACATACCTGGGAGTCACCTATGACCGAAGATTAACATCGAAGGAGCACATCCAGAACGCAGAGGCAAAGGCCAGAAGAAAGCTAAACATCATAAGGAAGCTGGCAGGAACAAAGTGGGGTGCCAATGAAATGATCCTCAAGATCATCTACCTAGGTGCCGTATGACCACACCTTGAGTATGGATCCAGCTCATGGATGACAGCAGCTAAATCTCATCAACAGAACCTCGACAGAGGACAAATCCAGGCACTGCGCATCATCACTGGTGGAATGAGATCAACACCAATAGAAAAAATGGAGCAGACAGCAGGCATCCCCCCCCCCCCACTTAGTAAAGAAAGGGAATGCAAAGCACTGATCCAAGCTGCAAAGTTCAAATCACTCAACAACCACCCGAAGAAGATCAGGCAAGCACAGCTGTCATCAGGAAGAATTAAAAGATCAAGTTTTGTGAAAGAGACAAAGACACTTCAAAGGAAACACCAAGAAATGTTGCCAGCACAAATAGCAGACCCAAACCACACCCTTGATCCTCCACCCTGGGAAAACAAACTAGATAGCATAGCTATATGCACCACAGTACCTCATCTCACAACCAAAGATGAATACAGTGATGTGAGCAAGAAGGCCCTGACCCTGGCCATGCTGGAAGAAATGTAACCTTAGGAGACATGGATAAGGATCTACAGAGATGGATCAGCCAAAGATGCAGTTAGGAGCGGAGGTGCCAGACTGCACATACAGTATCCAAACGGACAACATGAGTCAGCTGCAATACCGATAGGCAAACACTGCACAAACTACAGAGCTGAAGTTGAAGCACTGGATCATGCTGCTAATACCATCAGCAGAACAGCAGACCCTATTGCACAGATTGTCTTTTTAGCTGATGCCCGCTCCGTCCATGAGGCTATCATCAAAGGTAAGCTGCCACAACTTGAAGAAGCACCACAAACCATCAAATGCTTTCGGATAGCACTGCAGTGGATCCCCTCACACTGTGGAGTCCAAGGAAATGAGGAAGCAGACAAGATGGCAAAGGTGGGTGCAGAAGAGAATCAGACAGACAACATGGTTACCCATACAGAGATGAAGACTATCATCAAGTCACTCTATAGAACCCCTCAATCAGAAGATGCCTACCATCATCTCTCGAGGCCAGAGCAAGTGCTCCTTTTTCGTCTCAGAACTGGACACAACAGACTAAACCAACACATGTACAGGCGGTTCCACCATACGACATTGCCCGCTTGTCCTTGTGGAGAAGCAGAACAGACCACAGAGCACATACTTCAATATTGCAGTACATATCAGCTGCTGAGAGAAGAGATCTGGCCTTTGTCAACCTCTTTTCTTGAAAGGCTGTATGGGCCTGTGGAAGAACTGCAGAAAACCACAGATTTCATCTTGAGAACGGCTCTCCAAGTGTGATACCAGCGATTGAAAAGAAGAAGAAGAAGAGGACGAGACATAGCTATTTAACTTAATATAAGTTATTATACATCTAAGCCAAAAGGAAGAAGGCCATCTCAGACGAAAAAGTGATGTGCCTCACGCGGGCACTACTCCTAGTGCTAGTTTGGGTGAGGAGTATTATCCTGGCATGAACCGTCATCACTGAATCCTTGCAAGAGGCAAGTGCCTCGCGCAGGCCTCTGTCTCGGGAAGGTGTCGCCACGGCTTAAAGTGGGAGAAGAATAGTAGGCAAAAATGGGCCCACTCTAATATTTCAAACAAAAATGCTGTAGAAAGAAAAGACCATACCTAGTGAGATTATGACTATAGGGGTGCGTACTGTTTTACGTGAAGACGGAACGGAAGATTCCCGATGGATTCCTTCGTCACCGTCTTATGTGATTCCTAATATGCTGAGTTAGTAGTTGCCGCTTTATTTCTGCGGGCCTTCTGCTTTGCTTAATTCCTTTTAGTTGTTTTCAAAACAAGAATTAGTTTAGGCCGCAACTGTCCGATATCTACCTAGCTAGACATGGCTGTCACGGAGAACAGATGCCCGAGGACATCAATACTGTAGACATCGCTCATACATGTTGCTTAGTGGGATCTCCGAACTGGGTGAGAATCTGGACATTCCACTTCGCAACCACATGAAACATTACAAGACATGGTTTACATTTCACGAAAGCATTATTAGGCCATATCTCCTATCGTTATGGTGGGGGTAAGAGAAACGAATGCACACCATAAATGTCCTTCCCGTAAGGGCATGGCAGATCTAAATATCATGCCCAGACATTTTAACAGAATTCGGTGAGAATCCGTATCTCGCCCATCACTGGGTCCTATGGAACTAACCGTTTAACCTGTCGTTAGGTTTATATACAAGTTGCCAGTTTTGCACTACGGTGCGGGAGGATTGTCAGTAAACAAAATAATAATTAATACATGTGTTTTCACAGTGCTTTCCTACATTGGCTTAAAGTACTATCTACTAAGTATCCGAAGATACATGAGAGTGTATGTGATACCGCACCCTAGCCATCACCGCTCGGAAACCCCAATGGTTTCCCAGAGTCAGATCAGCCCATGGTGCGGATAGATACATCCAAACAATTAAGAAGCCACAAGGCTAAGAGGAATATGAAGAGAGACAAAATCTTAGAGTTATGAGTCTTACCGGAGTGCGGGGCTAGTTTATCGCACTGCTGGAGGGGAAGAGTACATTACACAGTATGTAATGAAGAAAGTGTCTTTAATCATTTTGAACCTATCCTATCGAGCTGAATAGAAAAGGTTTAGTCAGTAGCATGCCAGGCTAAACAGAGTTATAGCATGGACAGCGACCTCAGTGAAAAATTGTTGGTGGCGGGAGAAAATGCTGCATATATAAATGTTGCTGTAGAGTGTTTCCTACGTGCACTGCAGCCCTATATTTTCTATAACTAAGCAAAACTAGTTAACGGATGGCCACTGGCCATATACATATATAATCTAACGAGAACAAACAATACGGTGTCAAACGATTAAGATATATATATTAATACAGGTCAACGAACCTACTATAGTACGGTTAGCAACACATTGAAGCAAATGATAATAACTATTAACAAATACAGAAATTATAACTATCGGTCCTAAGACCGTTACGGTTCCTTTTAGTCATTGGAACCGTTAGTACGGATACGAGATAATTAACAAAACCTATATAGAGAAATAATTAAACTCTGGAGTATAGTTACTTGAATACTTGGTAGTCATTCCCAAATGAGGCTACCGTGGTACTGAAATTGATACGTCAATCCATAGTCGACGTGAGATGATGCGCTCTCTGGAAGCTGAAAAGTTCCCGCAGGCTGGTTCCCGCAGGTTGGTTCCCCGCGAGCTGTTGCCTGAAAACAAGATTCCTGCAAGAACGTTCATGGCGGGGGAACATCGCTCAGCACAGTGAGCCTATTAGAATGTCTAATGAGCAGTCAGCAAAAGATACGATAGTACTACTGTGGTGAAGAAAGTTCCCATACACCGACGGCATGGATGGAAGGTGTAAACAACCCGATCACTAGCGGGGGTTGTAAGAGTCAAATGAAGATACAAAACAAAGCTTCATGGTGCTGGGTACGTCAACCATCTCTGAAGACGCACCGGGCAGAGTTTACTTGCTGTGTTCGAAAGTTGAAAGAACCTACACGACTAGTGCGGCGGCAATTGAAATACCACTTTTAGGCATGGCTGGCAGATCCAGCGAGTCATCAATCAAAGAACATCCTGCCTCTATATCTGTAGACTCACATATTCAGGCTGCAAAGGCCTCACCGCAAATTTGAGTTCTGAATGTAGATGTAGTATTCGTGAACGATTATCAAAAGTTCCAAATTATTCCTGCAGATGGGGAGTTACAAAATTGTTTTAGTGTGGTGGGTTGGAGAACTGCACGCTACAGGATAAAAACCCGACACATAGTGAAAGAAGGCGTGTATCGCGCTTGATAGTAGTTGGTACAGCTCCATCCTGTTCAGCCCCTGGCCGAGGATGCTCTCGATCACTGGATCGCTTCTCCTTTTATGCTCCTCACGACCTCACAGGCGCAGGCTCAATCCAATCATCGTTCGAGCAACAGCCAATCAGCGCACAGCTAATAATAGCACAGTCGAACGTTCTAGAACATTCTAGAAGCTTTGCGTCCACATGGTTAGGACATCACGGCAATGTTTTGAAGATAATCATGAAGAGTTTTTCCTGGATAACTCAGCCCCTTCTCAACTAATTTTGAAATGGTTTACAGATTTGAAAAGGCCGTTAAATTCTGGTTTTGATTAATGCCAAATTTAACGGGAACAGGCAATCAATAAGAATTACAGGGTACCATCTCAGTACACTAAAAGCGCCACCCTATCTAGGTCACAACTACGCGCTCCATAGAAAGAGCGTCCCGGCGCGCGCATGCGCATAATGCGTTTTAACGAACTTAGTCGTTTTTCGACACACTCTCTCTCTCTCTCTCTCCCATAGGCCCATATACGCTTATAGCTCTACCCAGACGAATCCTAGACGGGCGGCGTGTACCCAGCTTAGCTGGTACGGTCGGTACCCGACCGGTCGATCCGAACTACACCACCCCCACCTAGTTTGACATCCGTGGCAAGTGATCGCGCATGGCAGATCGACGCATGGACGTACGCAATGCGGGAATCATAGACTTCCTGGGTAGGCGCATGGCCGGAGAGGAGTAGTGATGCATAGATGAGTATTCAAGAGACAGAGCACATATGGGTGCCAAGAGGAGGGGGAGGCATAGTTTTAGTTTTAAATTTTTGACCTGGAATTATTTTTCCAGGCCTTTCTTTTTTGTGTTCTTTTTATTATTAATATTACGGTGCGCACTATAACTTTATTTAGTATATGATCCTAAACATTAGCTCGCATGGGTGGTCTCCTTGAGTGCGGATAATCATGATCTCCGCAAAGAACACCCAAGCTCCAAAAACGTACCACAATTTAAGTTTTGTAAATATATATAAAAATATAATAACAAAAAGACAAGGTATATAAATATTACCTATGCAACATACCCTTATGAGGTATGTTTTTATTAATCACACCGAATTACTTGTGTACCCAGGGTAAATAAAGGGGCACGCAACACGTATCACCAAGTATTATTATAATATATATATATCTAAAATATCTATTTGCGGCCCGTCCTTGTGGGTCCGCAACGGGCAGCTCTCGCTGACCCCATATTCGTCCTGATGTCTAAGACAGGATCAGCGCGGCTGAGACTGCATGGCGGGATTGTGACGTTAATGTACTGCGGGAGGTTGTATTCTTTACATCGCACACGACTTTCTTACAACATTAGAGTCCGCAGTGCTCATTTCGTATGAGACACAACCAGGCACTTAAAGTGTGCGACTGTGTGGTATAACGGTAGTCATCCTAGGGACGGGATTCAATTGATCTAACATATATAATAATAAGAAAAGTATTTTAAAAATAAAGTAATAATTAACACATTTCCACGAATCGCCGATTAACATTTCTGCTGAAGTACACATGATTACACATCAGCAGCGAAATTTCCCCATTGAGTTTGGGTCCTGCAGCTGATGGTGGTAGGTCGCGGTGGATGCACTGTCATTGCTGAAATGCTCTCATCATTATTATTATTGGCACTGTCCGAAACATCCGAAGTGATGGTGGCGGAAATATGGGTATCCATGATGTCTCTCACAGTTACCGCTGGTTCCAAGATATCCGTCCGTGTAGCAGCGGCGGTACTAGTAGTTGCCAATTTCGCTGATGTTATGGTGACGGTAGCTGTCGTGATGATGGCGGTTGTAGCTGGTGTGGTGGTCGCTGTAGTTGTCGTGGTGATGGCGGTGAGCTGTACCGTCGGTTGAAGACATGGTGTGGGAACGGATACGGCAAGAGACGACATCTTTCGGAACTTAGCGTACTTTAACAGACGACTAGCAGTAATGTTAGGTACGGGATAGATATCCTGGGTGTGGGCGATCCATCTTTTTCCCGCGTATGGTCGTTCCGGCGTGGTTCCCTTCCTGATTGCGTGGTCAGAAAGACAAGGAGGCGGATGCTGAATAACACGGGTCGGAGTTATGCTGATTGTCACAGGCGGTGATGGTCCCAGTCCTTCGTCTATGGTAAGTTCAGGTGGAGATGGAGACTGCGGATAACCGGAAATATCTATCTCTGCAGGCGTCGTAATCACCACTGAGATTGGCTGACTGACTACTACTAAAAGCGATTTTGTAACTACCGTCCTTGCGGGAGCATTTTGGAACTTTCTAGTTATTGTTCACGAATATATCAAGAGCTACTTCGGAATACGAACTTGTGGCGAGGCCTTTACGGCCTGAAAATGTGATTCTACAGATGTAGAGGCAGCGATGTTCTTTGGTGGATGACCATGCCAAAAAGTGGATATTTAACCGTCCCGCACTGATGTCGTGCCGGTTCTTCTAAAAACTTCCAACCGCAGCAAGTAAACTTTGCCCGGTATGTCTTCAGAGCTGGTTGACGTACCCCGCACCGTTAAGCTTAGTTTTGTATCTTCATCTGCATCTTACAACCCCGCTTATGATCGGGTTGTTATCAACTTCCATCCATGCCATCAGTGTACGGGAACTTTCTTCATAGCAGCACTGTTATTGTATCTCTTGCTGACTGTTCGTTAGATATTCTATATTATGATTACAGTCCTGAGTTCGAACTGCTCCAAGCATGAGCTGCTTGCGGAAATCCTGTTTGCGGGACCCAACCTGTGGGAACTTTCCAGCTTCCAGAAAATGCATCAACTCATGTCAACCTAAGAGTGACGTATCAATTTCAGTAACACGATAGCCTGACTTAAGAATGGCTACCGATTATTCAAGTAACTATACTTAACATTTTAATTATTCCGTTAAATGCATTTTTCCTAATTATGCATTAATGGTCCCGATGACTAAAAGGTACCGTAATGGTCTTAGGACCGCTAGTTATAATTTCTGTATATGTTTATAGTTATTCTCATTTTCTGTAAGATGTTTTGACTAACCGTACCATAGTATGTTCATTAACCTGTACTAAGATATATAATTCTGATCATTCTACACTGTATTGATTGTTCTGGTTAGTTTATATATATATATATGGCCAGTGGCCATCAGTTCGTATGTTTTGTTTAGCTATAGAAAATATAGGACTGCAGTGCACGTAGGAAACACTATACAGCAACACTTATATATGCAGCACTTTCTCCCACCATCAACAATTTTTCACTGAGGTCGCTGTCCGTGCTATAACTCTGTTTAGCCCAGCATGCTACCGACTAAAACCTTTTCTATTCAGCTCGATAGGATAGGTTTAATATGATTAGAGACAATTTCTTCGTCAAGAGACACATAGTGTACGCCTCTTTTCTTTTCCGGTAGTTGCAATAATCTAGCCCCGCACTCTGGCAAGATTCATATCTCTAAGATATTGTCTCTTTCATGTTCCACTAAGCCTTGTGGCTTCTTAATTGTTTGGATGTCCCTCTCCGCACCATGGGCTGATCCGACCCTGGAAAACTGTTGGGGTTTCCGAGCGGGGATGGCCAAGGTGTGGTATCACATACATTCCCTGTGTATCCTTGGATACTTAGTAGTTAGCACTTCTGCCAATGTAGGAAAGCACTGCAAAAACATATCTTAATTATTATCTTCTTTTACTTGGTGAACAATTCTCCCGCACCGCAGTGCAAAACTGAGCAATTTGTATTTAAACCTAACGACAGGTTAAACGGTTAGTTCCATAGGACTAGGTGACAGGCGAGATGCGCATCCCCACCGAATTCCATAAGAATATCTGGGCATGATATTTAGATCTGCCACACCCTCATGGGAAGGACATTTACGGTGGGTATCCGTCTGTCTTACCACAACCATAATGATAGATCAGTTGCCTAAAATGCTTGTGTGAAAAGTAACCAGTACCTTGTAACGTTTTATGTGGTTACGGAGCAAGATGTCCGGATTCTTATCCAGTTCAGAGATCTTACTAAGTAACATGTATGAGCGCTGTCTTCAGCATTGATGTCTTAGGGCATCTGTTCTCAATGACAGCCGGATCTAACCGCTAGGTACCCACCCGCCATTTGCGGCCTAAAATAGTTCTTGTCACTAAAAACTAAAGGTGAGATAAGCATAGAAAGAAGGCCCATATAAATAAAGCGGCAACTACTAAACCAGCATACTAAGAATTACATAAGATGGTGACATGGGAATCCTTTGGGAATCATTCGTCCCGTCTTCACGTAAAACAGCACGCAACCCTATAGTCATAATCTCACTAGGTATGGTCTTTTCTTTCCAGCATTTTGGTTAAATATTAGAGTGGGCCCATTTTTGCCTACTACTCTTCTCCTGTTTTAAGCGGTGGCGACACCTTCCCATGATGGAGGCCCGTGCGAGGCACTTGCCTCTCGCAAGGATTCAGCGACGACGGTCCACGCGAGGATAATACTTCTCACCCAAACTAGCACTAGGAGTAGTGCCCGCGTGAGGCACAGGATTTTTCCTCACTACAGAGATAAATTTCTTTCCTTTCAGCTTAGAGGTATAATAGCTTATATTAAGTTAAATAGTTACGTCTCGTGTATGGGAGCCTCCCTTGCGGGGATACCTCTGCAGACCTATGAGTCTGGGTGGTACCTCCGGGAGCCCCAACCACGTTTAAAAGTTCATCCGGCTGTCTCTATGTCTTGTATTTTCGTATGATCATTCTTTTTATCTAGTATACTCGACAGTCTGTTTAGGCAAAATTATTGTATAGACCTATTTTAATTAGGTCACCAAAATCAAATCTTGTAAGTCCATAGATCACGAAATTGCTATGGACAGGCATACTGGTGACACAAACTCTTGGGATGAGACTGTTGTGTTTAATGTTCGCGACAATGGTCACACGGCCCCACCGTAACAATTGAGTTCCACTGGCCTTAGGAGCCGGTCTTTGTTACTTATAGGGCAGTATTGTACAGGATCCATCACCCCGAGACCGGAAGCTAACCAGCATCATCATTCGCCGTGCACTTGTGGCATGGCGAGTCGACATCATACACTGGAACGGCCCGACACTACCCCCGCGAGCTACAAGTGGCACCCGATGTGGGGCTCGAAGAACATCATTGTTAACACACAGCGAACTCACGCCCACACCATATAGTGAGCTCAGTTCTATGCCATCTCCATTTAGTGACGACTCCCTCGATCAAGAGGTAGCGTCATACGATGGATTCACAGCTCACATGCTCACAGAATATGCCAGAAATTCTCCTGCGGGATCAACAACCCCGCAATATAACCTGTTTTTGCCTGTCAGTGATGGCACCTTTCGGGATGCCTCACAGGCAGGAACAGAGTTTAGAACTATATCGGACATCCGCAACAGGCCACCACCATCAGGGCCGAATCGTGGACGACCCCAACAAAGACCCGATTATGGGCATGTAAATAATCCTTCAGACTACTATCGTTCACCCGTGTCATCTATGGAGACCACATGGCCCTGTGACAATCCACATTACAGACAACATCCCACATCGCCCCTCCCCCACTTCTAGCGCAATGCTATATTCAAGGGTACCACCATGGCATTATCGGGAGGAATCGGCACCACATTTTCGCCGGTACCTCAGTCACACTACACATCACAACCATCAGCCGATTGCACCACCGCCATATGAGGAATATCAGTCCTCACCTCGGGAAGAACGTCCGCATAATCTTCACAATATTCCACCTCCCGTCCATAGACCCATGCTGGTCTATGGTTCTACAACTGGGCAGGATTCTGAATAGATATGTTTAAACCACACATCAAATTACTTACAGCCTTACTGTTATATTTTTGATTAAGAACACAACTGTTCTACCGTGCTACAGATCATTAGCGGCATCAAAAATCTAACAGTATAATTACAAGAAGAATTTCAAAAATTCTCTTTCCTGCATTCCAGTCCATAATCAACATGGGCTGAGAACTACATATTACAGACATATACCAAGACACATGTTTAAGAGCTCGGGCAAATAAGGGACATTATATTATAAAGATTCATGATATAACATATATATCTTTCCATATCTCGCATCTACAACAGACTACACCTGAGCAACAGTATTTTTGCCCATTGCCATAAACAGCACATATGTTTGCGATCAACCACATGCTTTTAGAAGCCACGTGACATTTACTGCTATTTCCAGTAAATTGGATCAAACTCTTTAAACACAAGAGCCGCCCAAAGATGCGACTACCACAGCGGGATGGAGGAGTGGCGAGGGTGAGTCGGGGTAAAAGCCGCTGACGTCACCAGGCTCCCAACACACCCCATCAGGCGCTCCAGCCAAAAATTAAAACAGGCAAGTTTATAAGCATCCAATCTGAAAAACCACCTCATGCTAATTAAAAGGTGAGGCTCCTCAAAGAAAAAGTAGTACCACGTTTTTATGTTGATCGGAGGCTGTTAAATATGCTAAATTAAGACACCGTTAACAAGCCATTTCTCCTATAATTAAAAGTACTCCCTTTATACGGGAAGAATTAATCCCTAGACGTCTAGAGTGGGAAAGAGAAACTTTCGATATAGGGCTGACCGAATCACCTGTTAAAACTTCCAGGTGTGGTCATCCGCCGCCTATGACGTCACCAAATAGTATAAAAGGAGGAAGCGCACTCTGAAACTTTGTCTTCCCATCAAAACTCGACACCAGGGAAGAACAGATAGCATTAGGCTTCTTTCGTGTCGAAAACCAAATTCTGCTGTTTTTATTATTAGTTCATTATTATACTTGGCCTGGAAAGTTAACCAGATGAAGAGATAGGGCATTAGGTTTTGAGTACGGTTCCCGCAGCCACCTACCATGCGGGAACGAGATGTCACTCCTCGAAGATTTAGCATTGTCGGATTCGTCTGAAGAACAATCGGTACCAGTTCCAAAATGATTCCCGTGCAGCTCGTTATTAGCTAGCGGAGAACCATGTACCAGAACTTTTACAAGAAAATCTGACCGCACACTTCATGTTAACAAGGATCATCTCCTCCAGTCAGCCTTCTGAGTGACGTGTCAGTATCTCTACACCGCTACTCGCTACGGAGTGACCCATGCGCTCCGTCATCATCACCGTGTGTTAGAAGTGACATTAGTTCCCGGGGAAGAAAACGAGGATATGGCCGTTTTAGCCACGCGTTTCGAATCTCGGTTTCCAGTCAAAGTTCTCCCGACCGAGAAGATGGCCTGCACGAAGAACACTACTCGTAGAAACCCCATTAGTCATCATCCTCCCACGGCTACTGTGAGCAATGTACCGGCAGCAAGACATGAAATCCTACCTGCAGCCACGTCGGGGAGTGCTATGCCACTACCAGTCACTACATCTACACTGGTCCTAAAGCGGAGTAAGAAGTGAACGTCCTCCACAGAATCCAGTCTGGCAGCACCTGCACCAGTAATTAGCCTTCAAACCACAGCCACTGCACCCGCACCCATAGTGTCTGAAGCAATTTCAGCCAGTCAGCCGATATCAGTAGTCATCACCACACCTGCGGGAATGGAAATTCCAAGTTACCCTCCAGACCTGACCATAGACGAGGGACTGGAACCATCACAGCCTGCGTCGATTAGCATAACTCCAACTCGTGTTATCCAGCATCCGTCTCTTAGCCTTTCTGACCCAGCCATCAGGAAGGGAACCGCGCCGGAACGACCATATGCGGGAAAGAGACGTATTGCCCACACGCAGGACATTCAGCCCGTGCCCAATGTTACCGCAAATCGTCTGGTGAAATATGCTAAGTCTCTGAAGATGTCATCTTCTACCATATCCGCTCCCATATCATTGCCCCAAGCTATGATTCAGCTCACCGACATCACCACGACAGCCACCGCATCCACCACGATGATCACAACGACAACAGCATCACCCGGCTTGACAACCACTAGCACCACCGCTGCCTTACGAACAGATATTTTAGCACCCACCGTAACTGTGAGAGACATTATAGACACTCATATTTCCGCCACCATCACTTCAGACATTTCCAACAGTGCCAGTGATAATGAACGCATCTCAGCAATGATAGTGCATCCACCGCGACCAACCACCGTCAGTCGAGGGACCCAGACTCAGTGGGGAAATTCTGCAGCAGAGGTGTGATCATTTGTGATACAGCAGAATATCAGTGGTGCGATTCATGGAAGCGTATTAATTATTACTTTATTTTTTAAATACTTTTCTTTTTATTATGTATGTTAGATCAATTGAATCCCGTCCATAGGATGACTACGGTTATCTGACACAGCCGCGCACTCCAGTGGCCAGCTGTGTCCCACACAAAATGAGCACTGTGGACTCCGGTGTTGTAAGAAAGCTGTGTGCGACGTAAAGAATACAACATCCTGCAGTGCAATAGTGTCATAATCCCATCATACAGTCTCAGCTATGCTGGGCTGCCTGATAAACTAACTTTTGAGTTATTATTATTATGGTCTATTTTTCTTATTATCTTTCTTCCTGGCTTAGATGTCAGGATGGCTATGGGGACAGCGAGAGCTGCCCATTGCGGATCCGCTATAACAGGCCGCAAATATATATTTAATTTACCCCTTTATTTACCCGGAATGTGCAAGTAATTCAGAAGTAATTTACTAGATACCCCGTAAGGGTATGTTACATGGAAATCTTATATTTTATATATACATATATATTTTATATTATTATATCTTAACTTAAATTGTTGAACGTTGAGCTTGGGTGTTCTCTGCGGAGATAATAATTATCCGCACCCAAAGAGAACACCAATGCGAGCTATTGTTTAGGATCATTTAGTAAATAAAGTTGCAGTATGCACCAAAATATTAAAACACAAAAAAACCCATAATTCCAGGTAAAAAATTGAAAACTAAAAGTATGCCTCCCCTGTCCACTTTGGCACCTCTATGTGCTCTGTCTCTTGAATACTCGTCTATTGCATCACTACTCCTCTCGGCCACGCCAAAAAATGGATATTTAACCGTCCCCGCACTGATGTCGTGCAGGTTCTTCTAAAAACTTTCGACCGCAGCAAGTAAACTTTGTCCGGTACGTCTTCAGAGCTGGTTGACGTCCCACTCACTGTTAAGCTTAGTTTTGTATCTTCATCTGCATCTTACAACCCCCGCTTATAGTGGTTGTTATCAACTTCCATCCATACCACTGGTGTACAGGAACTTTCTTCATAGCAGCAATGTTATTGTATCTCTTGCTGTCTACTCGTTAGACATTCTATGTTGTGATTACAGTCCTGAATTCGATCCGCTCCAGTCATGAGCTGCTTGTGGGAATCCTGTTTGCGGGAACCAACCTGCGGAAACTTTCCAGCTTCCTGAGAATGCATCAACTCACGGCAACCTAAGAGTGACGTATCAATTTCAGTAACACGATAACCTGACTTAAGAATGGCTACCGATTGTTCAAGTAACTATACATAACATTTTAATTATTCCCTTAAATGCATTTTTCTTAATTATATCGTACCCGTATAAAGGATCCCGATGACTAAAAGGTACCGTAACGGTCTTAGGAACGCTAGTTATAATTTCTGTATATGTTTACAGTTATTCTCATTTTCTGTAAGGTGTTTTCACTAACCGCACCGTAGTAGGTTCGTTAACCTGTACTAAGATATATAATTCTTATCATTCTACACTGTATTGATTGTTCTCGTTAGTTTATATTTATATGGCCAGTGGCCATTAGTTCGTATGTTTTGTTTAGTTATAGAAAATATAGGACTGCAGTACACGTAGGAAACACTATACAGCAACACTTATATATGCAGCACTTTCTCCCGCCATCAACAATTTTTCACTGAGGTCGCTGTCTGTGCTATAACTCTGTTTAGCCTGGCATGCTACCGACTAAAACCTTTTCTATTCAGCTCGATAGGATAGGTTTAATATGATTAGAGACAATTTCTGCATTAGGAAATCTGTGGTATACACCTCTTTCCCGGTAGTTGCGATAATTTAGCCTCGCACCCCGGCAATATTCATATCTCTAAGATATTGTCCCTCTTCAGGTTCCTCGTGCCTTCTTAATTGTTTGGATGTCCCTCTCCACACCATGGGCTGATCCGACCCTGGGAAACTGTTGGGGTTTCCGAGCGGTGATGGCCAAGGTGTGGTATCACATACATTCCCTGTGTATCCTCGGATACTTAGTAGTTAGCACTTCTGCCAATGTAGGAAAGCACTGCAAAACGTATCTTAATTATTATCTTCTTTTACTTGCTGAACAATCCTCCCAGGTTAAACGGTTAGTACCATAGGACCAGGTGACAGGCGAGATGCGCATCCCCACCGAATTCCGTAAGAATGTCTGGGCATGATATTTAGATCTGCCACGCCCCCACGGGAAGGGCATTTACGGTGCGTATTCGTCTCTCTTACCCCCACCATAACGATAGATCAGTTGCCTAAAATGCTTGTGTGAAAAGTAACCAGTGTCTTGTAACGTTTTATGTGGTTACGGAGCAAGATGTCCGGATTCTTATCCAGTTCAGAGATCTTACTAAGTAACATGTATGAGTGCTGTCTTCAGTATTGATGTCTTAGGGCATCCATTCTCAATGACAGCCGTATCTAATCGCTAGGTAGCCACCCGCCATTTGCGGTCTAAAATAGTTCTTGTCACTAAAAACTAAAGGTGAGATAAGCATAGAAGAAGGCCCATATAAATAAAGCGGCAACTACTAAACCAGCATACTAAGAATTACATAAGACGGTGACGTGGGAATCCTTCGGGAATTGTTCGTCCCATCTTCACGTAAAACAGCACGCAACCATATAGTCATAATTTCACTAGGTATGGTCTTTGCTTTCCAGCATTTTGGCCAAATATTAGAGTGGGCCCATTTTTGCCTACCACTCTTTTCCCACTTTAAGCGGTGGTGACACCTTCCCGTGACGGAGGCCTGCATGAGGTACTTGCCTCTCGCAAGGATTCAGCTACGACGGTCAACGCGAGGATAATACTTCTCACCGAAACTAGCACTAGGAGTAGTGCCCGCGTGAGGCACAGGATTTTTCGTCACGACAGAGATAATTTTCTTACGTATAATAGCTTATATTAAGTTAAATAGTTATGTTTCATGTACAGGGGCCTCCCTTGCAGGGATACCTCTGTGGACCTACGAGTCTGTGTGGTACCTCTGGGAGCCCCATGTTTAAATGTTCATCCGGCTGTCTCTATGTCTTGTATTTTCGTATGCTCATCCTTTTCTAGCATACTCGACAGTCTGTTTAGCTAAAATTATTGCATAGACTTATTTTAATTAGGTCACCAAAATCAAATCTTGTAAGTCCATAGATCACGAAATTGCTATGGACAGGAATACTGGTGACACAAACTCTTGGGATGAGACCGTTGTGTTTAATGTTCGCGACAATGGTTGCATGGCCACACCGGAACGATTGAGTTCCACCGGCCTTAGGAGCCGGGCTTTGTTACCCGTAGGGCAGTATCGTACAGGATCCATCACCCTGAGACCAGACACTAACCAGCATCATCATTCGTTGTGCACTTGCGGCATGGTGAGGCGACATCATACACCGGAACGGCCCGACACTACGCCGCGAGCTACAGCGGAACTGCCTAACCTAGTTTAAATTTCCCAGCTCTTCATACTTTCCTGGCCAAATATAACGTAAGATAATAATAAAATAATAAGTAAACAGCAGAACTTGGTTTGCGACACGAAAGTAGCTTATTGCTCGATCTTCCCTAGAGTCGAGTTTGACGGGAAGATGAAATTTCAGTGCGTGCTTTCCCCCGTTTATACTTTTTGGTGACGTCACAGGAGGGTGGATGACCACACCCAAAAGTTTTAGGCTGAGTCGGTCAGGCCAATATGGAAAGTTTTAATTTTAATTCTCCTGGATTCGGATCAAATATTCCCTCCGTAGGAAGAAGGTAAATATAAATATAAAAAGGAAGGATAGTCGCTTTCATCCCCACTCGGCGGGAAATTGAGTCTCCGATCAACGTTAAAATCCGGAACTACCTATTCCCGTGGAAGCCCACCTTTTAATTAGTGTGAAGCGGTTTTTCAGATTGGATGCTTATAAACTCGCCTGTTCAAATTTCAGGTTGGAATGCCCAATGGGGTGTGGGAGAGTGTGATGACATCAGCGGCCGTGGCCCCGACTCACCACCTCTCGCCTCCTCCATCACGCTGTGGTAGATACACATTGGGCAGTTCTTTTGTTTATAGCCTTTGATCCAATTTACTGGAAATTAGAAGTACTGATCACGTGATTCTTGTTTTGAAAGCACGTGGTTGATCGGAAACTTAGGCAATCTGTATGTAATGGCGGAGTGTTGATGCTGCTGATTATTCGTAGTTGATGTGAAAAATGGAATACATGTTTTCAAAATTCAGTTCCTCAGACCAGTGTCTCTTTATATGCGCAATCTTATACATGCGCTGCCTCTTGTCTGTAGTAGAATTATTCCAGCCTGTGTTGATTAGTGGATGGACTATATAGGTAAGAGAATATTTGAAATTATCCATAATGTTATACTGTCGAAGATTCGATGCTGCTTCAACAGCCCTCGGGCTAATGATTTGTATACACGGTAGAACAGCCATGTTCTTAATCAAAATTAGGAAAGTTTAGCTGACTGTAATTTATTGCCTGGTTTAAACAGTTCCATGTCTTGCGGAAACCAGGTCTACTGATGCCGCGAAGCTGGACTGTGTTTTCCGGGTGGGTGGACTGCCAAGCATCCTCCTCGGTGGGTAGGACTAGTCCCATCCCTACCTAGACCAAACTTTATTATCACAGTACAGCTCGCAAAATGCGTGCGTCAGTTTTACAATTACAGTACCGTCGTATGGAGATTGTGAATATAGTCATCCTGAGTGTCTGTCTCTCTGTCATGTTGGTGAATTTGATTGATACGAATGGCTGCTTATCCGCAGATGATTCTTGTGCTGTTGTGAAGTGTGACGTTTTTATGGCAGCGGGGCAGGGTAGCTGCATGTGGGTGGTGTCAACTTTATCGGACATGATGTATTTCGCTCTGTAATGGCCGAGTCCGAAGACGGGACAAAGTTACTTTAGAGCGTGAATGACCAAGAAGGGGGCTGTCGTACTTGACTCAGACCATTATCGAATTTCCTTTCAGTAGCAAAATCCTACTCGATGCCGACGGCAGACTGCGAGCATCTTGCTCTCTTAATAATATTGACTGTTATTACGTGTGATTGAAGTGTGAAAGTTTAACTGTTTACATATGATGATTCCAGGGGTGTGTGTGTGATGGGAGTGGGGGAATCCCTCATAACGTGTACTGTAGATGGCTGCTGTGTTGTTCCTCCTTTCCATATGATCAGTTTTCCGCATACTGGAGAAGGGGGTGTTTGCGGAAAATGTTGAATTGTGTTGATGACGGTGGTGATCAGTTGTAGGGAAGTCGGGGTTGCTGTGTGTGATGCTGGCGCAGTGCGGATTGGGCATATCCAGGTTTCCAAGCTAGGGAATGCCAAGTCTCTTGCTATTGCAGAAAAGTCGGTTTGTGGAAAGTGATAAGCTTCCCGCATTCTTGTTGGGGGGGGGGGGGTGTCGATTTATAAAAGCTAGGTGGATGTTGACGATGTTGTTGATGATGTTAAATGACCTGGTCATTTGTTTCTTAAATAACTAGGTATGTATGTGGCATTCGCACAACGATGAATTGATGTATCCAACCTTGCGGGCAAATGTGTTCTGTATGCTCCTGGCTTTCTGTGTCTTGGTGTGATGTTTTGACTGCTCACAGGGGTTTTGGTAGGGTGGTTGTGGTCAGGGATACCCTTTGGATGGAGAGGATCATCTCCCGTTACACGTCGGTTGGTGGTACTCTGTCATAATTTTTAAGTACCAGAGATATTTGAGCTGAGAGTCTGCTGAACAGGCTGCTCCCCTGCCCAGCACCAGTGGGGGGGGGAGATGAGTGGTGGGGTGGTGGGGGTGGTGGGGATGGTGTGTGGGGGTGGGTGGGCGGTGGTTGACTGTGGTGCAGGATGCCACCTCCCCTGTAACAGCTGACTCTCTCATATCTGAAGATTGACAGTCAAAAGACGATGAATGGAGTGTGAATTGGACAGGACCGATGATGTCTGAACTTGGTGCATAGACGAGAGACGCGAGTTGGAATGGGGTTGCTGGTGCTATTGGATGGGGTGCACCTTGGAGTTGGGGGTGGTCTCACGATTTGCGGATGTGGAGGGGTACACTGAGTTGTGTGGTTTTGCTGTTCTTCAAAACAAGACAAGGCCTCATCAAGTCACTTCACTTCCATGCTATTTATCACATGTTCCACTCCGCAAGAAGCATGGCTCGGGGCAGCCTCAGCTTCCGCTTGTGGTAACTCTATAATTGGAGTAATAGGATGAAGTGGGTGGGAATGGGAAGAGGTCGGCGGAACAACTTTTCCGTCCTTCCCCATGGACAGCACAAACGGGAAATTCCTCAGATACGACTTCCCAGATCTTGTAGACCCACACTGAGGATGGAGAGGGTGAGTACGTATCATGTCACCGTCCTCAGCGTTAGTCATTTGTTCACCAGACTCCTGGCTTGGTAGGAGAGGTCGAACCGGCACCGCGGTGCTCGGGACTAATGTCGGGAATACCTGTTTACGTACAGACATCTGTCTGGGTGCTGGTGTCACGTAGAACGATTAGCCCGAGCTCTGGCGCTTGGTTATCACTGACACACGGTTTAAGTCGATCGAAGTGGATGACAGGTCAGGCTATCCGACGCACGGATGTGGTAGGTCACGTCTGACGTCTAATCTACTACCACATAGGGGTCTTTCCACTTGTAACGCAGTTTACTTGGCATGTTTGCAGAACATCGCGAATAGTGGACCCAAACCATTTTTCCCGCCTCATACAGGTCTCCATGCACTCACCGGTCATGCCAAATTTTCTGACGCCGGTGTGCAGTGGATAATGTTGCTCTCACTAGCTCATGGATCTGTTCTATCAGTTGCCACATGAGCTCTACGTAGAGAGATGGTGAATTTCTCTCTCCTGGAATCCTGGGCATGGCCAGATCCAGGGGCAAGGCTAATTCATGGCCTAACATTACCCGAGCAGCGGTATAACCCATGATGGGATGTATTGAGGTGTGGTATGCCATGAGCAAATATGGGAGTCGTAGATCCCATTTTTGTTTTGACTATGTGAAGCAATTTGCAGAGCTCGGAGATCAGCTGGCTGTCAAGATTACTTCCTTGGTCAGACTGCAGTTCATATGGCATACCGAATCGGTAGAACACATTGCTTGTCAGAACCTCTGCTACAGTGGATGTCTCTTGGTCTGGCAAAGCAAATGCTTCTACCCACTTTGTAAAATAATCTTGCAATACGAGGATGTACTTGTATCCTTCATCCGTCGTATTCAAGGGTCCCAGCACATCAATCGCCACTCGTTCCCATGGTTCACAAACAATTTTAATTTGTAGGGATGCGGAATGGTGCTGGCCAACAGCATGTCTTTGGCATGGGACACATTTGGCGACCCATGCCTTCACACTATGGCATATCCCAATCAAGTGGAATCTCTGTTTCGTTCGTGTTGTGGTTTGCTCGACGGCTAAGTGTCCAGCACTATCGTGTAGTTGTTCTAATATGGTTTTATGATAACGCTCAGGGATCACGATCTGGTTATTTATGTAGAGAATGTTGTCTTGTATATGACACTCTCCAAACCGCTGATAGTAGTATTTTGCCGCCGCGGAAAGTGGTGGTACAGATTCCTTGTGAGGGCGTACCCCCTCCCGGATCCATGTGTATATGTTCCGTGTTTGTGTGTCTGTGGATTGTTCATGAGTGACTGTCTCCATGTTCCACACTGTGCACCGCAATTCATGGAACACCGGAGATGGCTGTGTAGTATGTGTATGGTGGTGGCCACTTCTTGTTCATCCTCAAGCCCGATTCTGCTCAAGGCATTGAAGTTGAAGGCCTGCAAGGATTCCTGCCACCTCGCTACCTGGCCCTCCGTATTATTTAGGTTTCTGAGCCAGCGTAGTGAGGCATGATCTGTACACAGGATAAATGGGCACCCATACAGAAAGTGTTTATAGTACTTGACGGAGTGAACCGCAGCTAACAATTCTCTCTTGGTGGTCGCATAACATTTCTCCATTTTGTTCAGAGTATGCGACCCATAACCCAGTACCTGCTCCATTCCATCTTCTGTGACCTGAGATAGAACTGCACCAATGGCATAAGCCGATGCATCAGTGTCTAAGATGAAATCGAGGTTTGTGTTAGGATGTGCAAGAATTGGGCGGTCGTCAAGAGTTCCTTCAGTGCCCTGAAGGAATCTTCACACTCACCCGTCCACTCATATTGTCGATCTTTTTCGTTGATCCTAAATAGTGGTGATGTAATCTCACTAAAGTGACGAATGTATCGACTATAGTACTGGCAAAGACTAAAGGAAACTCCAGGTGTCCGTGACTGAAGTGGGGGTCTGCCACTCTGCTACTGCTTGTGCTTTTGAATGCTGAATAGCCACTCCATCGCCGGATATGACATGTTCCAGGAACTCGACGCTATGTCTAAAGAGATGACACTTTTTCAATTTGAGCTTTAAATTTGCTGTGTCAAAACGCGTTAGGACTTTGTCCAGGTTGGACAAAGCCTGCTCAAATGAGGAGCCAAAGACGATTACGTTGTCAATGTAACAGAGACAGATTTTCCATTGCAGGGTAGTTAATACCTGCTCAATGAGATGCTCGAACGTTCCAGGAGCGTTGCACAAACCGTAGGGCATCTTGCGGAACTGGAAAAGGCCGTCTCTACACACATACACGGTCTTCTCCCTGTCAGCCTCATCCATGGCTACCTGCCAGTACCCACTAGCTAAATCAAGTGTACAAGACCACTTGGCTCTGGACAAGGAATCTAAGGCCTGGTCTATCCGAGGAAGTGGATAGGCATCTTTGATGCTAAGATCATTAAGTACTCTACACAAAACCGCAAAGATCCATCCTTTTTTCCTGCTAGTACAATGGGACTGGCGCAGGGGGATGCTGATGGCTCTATTATGCCTTTCTGCAACATGTCATTAACCTGTTGGTGTGCCTCTGCCTCCTTGTGAATGGGAAGACATCGAACGGGTTGTCGAACGGGTTGATTATTTCCAGTGTTGATGGAGTGTTGCACGAGATGAGTTTCTCGGAGGTCCATATCTCCGGCCAAGAAACTATCACAATATTTATATAAAATTTTCTGTATGTCACGTTTATGAGATGGCATCAATCCAACTGTGGCACGCAGATATATGTCATGTAAATGTTCCGGCAAATCATGAGAAGTTGTTGCTGGTGTGGGTGTAGTAGTGGGTGTCTCCAGTGATATCACATCCACCATCCACCAGATGGCCACAACGAACTCCCGGTACCAGAGTTATTGGGTCCGTTGTGCCATTGAATACATGAAACGGTACGTGATCCTTATTGGTTGTGTCCATGATCATGAGGGGAATGGCACATTGTGAGGTGATTATCTACCCAGGGTCGGGTTCCAGCATGGCTATGTGTGTGTTATTTCCTAACTGTGGTGCTGTGGCCCATAAGACTTTCTCCTGTCCCGTCTCAACTGCGGCTGTAGATATTAAACTCACTGCACACGTGTCGTACAGTGATGATTCCGGTACAAGGGGTATACGTCGGCCGTATATGTCTAGTTCCTGTTGTCTGCAATGTATGACAGCTTCGCTGGCACTGAGGAAATCAGAGCCGAGCAGGGCATCGTTTTGAATAGAGGCAATGACAACTCGCTGGATGAATTGTATCTCTTCTATCTGTATCACGAGGTTTACTGTAGAAGCAACGGGAACATCGGCTCCTGTAGCTGTTTGCAAAAATATGTTTGTAGGTTTAAGGGGTGGCTTTTTATGAAGTGGGATGCTCTCATACAAGCGCTTGTTAAAAACGGTGATGGAAGCTCCAGTGTCAACAGTGGCACTGGTGGAAACACCACTAAACAGACAAGCACACTTATATATCACTTTACGGTGTGCCTGTGGAAGTTTCCAATGATACTGTCTGCAGGAGTATTTTTGGTGCAGTATCATCCTGTATATAGTCCGGATAGCTTCCGTGAGTGCAGTTTGTGGCTGAGTGAGGAAAGGGCCAACCCATCATCACTGATGTTGTGATTGATTAGGTGATGACTGAGCTGGGGTAGAAATGGTGGTAGTGTTGATGCCGTTTTGGTGTATTGTGAGTTAGTGTATACAGCCGTGCGGATAGGATTATTATGATCATGGATGAGGGCTACCTGTGTGAGCCACTCTTGACAGTGCATCATCGGATATTTAGTTGATGCGCAGAAAAAGCAATGATGGTGTGGAGTGTTCTTTGTGCGATGCTTCTTCTTGTGGATCCATGATGCCGAATGTTGACTTCCATCTGAATCACTGCTGGTGCTGATGGATGTAGTAGATGATGCTGTAAGGACTTGTTAATTGCAAACCACCAAGGGACACTGGGTGTTAAGTGCCTTGGTGGTGGGTCGTGGTGCTTGTATAAACGTTGTTTCAGTGGAGGTGCTACAACTTACCACAGCCGTTTTACATAGAAAAGAAGGTTTGTTAGATGCGGAAATTGCAGGGTCACAATTTCCGGCAGGGAAAGATGTTAGTGCTGCGGATGTGGTATGCGTCGTTGGCACTCACATATAAGAAGCCGGGTCATAGGAGAATGAATTGTGTTGGCCACCTGACATTGACGTTCAGAGGCCGCAGTTTAGCCGGGTTGTGAGATGGGCACCGAGGTGACTCTGTAATCGATGCCCTTGTTAGTTTAACAGGGTTTCAGACTGCGGGGTACGTCAGTCAGCGGTTGTAGTTGTTGATGGAGGGTGATTTGGACATCGCTCCTTCCAGTGGCCCGGCTGACCACATCCAAAACATGTGTTTGGTGGCTGTGTGGAAATCATAGTGGTTGCTGGGTGTGTTGTGAACTGCGTGGCGACTGTGGTGCTGAGGGTGGTGACTAAGTCATTTACTTCATTGATGGGGTGCAGTTGCTGGCGATTATACTTTTCCCATTCTAAAAAGTTCTCAATACGAAACGCAGTTGCTGTCAGTTGTTGAAGACTAACGTGCTCTGTAATGGTTAGTTTTTCTTTTAGCACAGGTTCACCGCTCAACGCGTCGATGATGGTGTCTAGATATAAATGTGTGATGCCCTCATGATTTGTACTGGGGTAAGCATGGATAACTAGTCACCGAATATGACTAGCCAACTCCGGAAGTGTTTCTCCTGAACGTCGACACGAGTTCTTAAGTTGCAACCAACTTGTTTCCCCGAGGGCCGTGTTGCTAAATCTTTCTGACAACGCGCTCTCCAATCCATGTAGCTGGTGTGTAGTCTGTGCCCAAATCTGCCAGGACCTGCAGTGTTTTCCTGGACAGCTTTGCGGCCAGATACTCTCCCATTTATTGATTTGTCCACTGATTTATGCGACTTATTATCTCGAGCTGAACTTTATAGTTAGCCAAATCATTCTCCTCAATAGATTGGAGGGGGGGGGGTGGAGGGAGAATGATCCAGTCCACGATGAGAAGTGATTGGCGTGAATCCAGGTGGTGGTGCTAGGGAGACTGATGAAAACGTTGATGCTGGTCTGCATGTTGGTGGTGGTGGTGGTGTTGGTGGCGTATCCCGTCGATGTCCTTGATGATGGATCCATTCGGTCGATCCGTGCTACAACAGTTATCATGACTACCTAATGGACATCCTTCTACAGTCGTTCTTCTTCACCATCTTGAGAGTGAGCTGCATCAACAGGCTGCCTGCGGGAATCCTCCCAGCAACTTCGGAATACTGCCACTTCGCGCTACTTATCTGTAGCGCAGCAATTATAGGGATTTACGAACCTTTTCCGTACCGATGACCAATAGGTACTCAAGTAGCTATACTATTGTAATATTTATTTATTCATTCATTCCGTTATAGGTACTGATGACTAATAGCTACTGCCCCGGTCGTCTAAGACTGCATTTTTATATTTTCTGTTTCATACTGAACATATTATCTTTATTTCGGTGTGCTTACAACTAACAGGCACCGCAAGGTCCTATGACCTGATATACTGTTAGGACTGTACTACTTAGTTATGTATATGGCAAGTAGCCATCCTATTTATTTATTTTGTTTTGTCTATATAAAAACTCTAGAACCAGTACGCTAAGCTACAGTAAAGCAACATTATATCCACATCACTACTAGCCCCCAGTATCAACTTTACACTGAGGTCACTGTTCATGCTCACATTGCTCGAGCCTGACATGCGACCGACTAAACCTGGCTATTCTAGCTCGATAGGATAGGTTTAAAGTAGTTAGGGACAATCTCTCCATAAGAGACATATTGTGTACGCCGCTTTTCTGGCTGCAGTGGATATGTAACACCGCACACCGGCTAGATTGTATAAATTGGCCAATTACCTTGGGGCCGCTTAGTAATGATGAGGGATTGTCTCTTTCGACGCTCCTCCAGCCGCAAGGCTTATAATTGTCTGGACTTCCCATGGACACGTTAGCAGGATCCGACTCAGGGAAACTATTGGGGGTTTCCGAGCAGTGACGACTAAAGTGCCAATTTACATACACCTCACCCTGTATCTTCAGATACCAGTTAGTTTAGATACCCCCGCCAAGGTAGAAAGCACTGCGAAAAGAAATTATATTATGTAACCCTGGCCTGCAGTGCATCTCTGGGCATTCAGGAACATAACCCCAATGACAGGTAAAATGTTAGTTCCGTAACACACGGGTGACGGATGGGACGCAGCTCTCCATCCAACTTGGTATGGTGACTGGGTGCGGTCTTAGAGCCCACCACACCCTCACGGGAAGGTCATTAGGGATGGATATCTGCCTCTTACTCCCCGCCAAAAAAATACTATTGCGTTTTCTAAATTACTTATGTGAACTGTAAAGCGTCCTAGTGATGTTATATGTGGTTGCTGTGCGATACGTGACCGGATCGTCATATGATTCAGGAGCTGTCGCTCCATAACATGCCCGCACACGCTGTCTTTCTGAGGAGGATGCTATGCGGGGGCGACCTTCAGGAAGCCAGGCATCTTCGCCAGTTAGACTTATGTGTCAAAAGATAGGTAGGAATCCCTGCCATTTGCGGTCAAAGCTTGGAAGCATATCTAACAAATAATGGTAGGTTAAAGTTTAGCAGAAATAAAAGCTGCAACTACCAATGCAGTATCTTTGGACCTACACAAGACAGTGACCTATGAATTCTTCGGAAGTCATCCGACCCATCTTCACGTAAACCAGCGTGCATCACATTAATTATAATCTGACTAGGATTGACCCACTGCACATAACTTTTTCTTTGAACAAAAGAGGGGCCCTTTTTGCCAGCTCTTTTCCACCATTTCAGCATTGAAGGCATTTTCCTGTGACGGAGGCCCACGCGAGGCACTTTCCTCTCACAACACTATTATTTTGTGTGTGTTAGGGGTATAATTGGTATATATTAAACTATATAAGTAGCCTCGTTAGGATGCTCCCTTACGGGGATACCTCGCTGGATTTACGCATCTGTGTGGTACCTCTGGCGAGCCCATGGAGAAAGGACACCGGTTTGGTTCTATGTACTGTATAATTTTGCTCATTTATTAGCAAACGAGTACCATTGTTTGTGTAGTTATTTTTAATTATTATGTCTGGACCTTTAAATGAGTTTATGGACCATCATACCGGTGACACCAACAGTTGCGATGAGACCGTGAGGTTCAATCTCAGCGGCAATGGTCGCATGGCCCCACTGGAACATTATCGTTCCACTGGCTCCAGAAGCCGGTCTTTGTACCTTCCGGAGAGTCGCGATACAGAATCCGCAACCCGAGAACCACAGCTAACCAGCCCTTCTGCACATCCTGTACATGCGGTGCAATGGAGTGGAGCAACATGGCGGACCAGCGCATGCCCCCCCCCCCCCCCCGCGAGCTACATCTACATATACAATCTGGGCACTGCGTCATGTGTTTTTGAGGGTGAAGTAATCTCGTAATTTCAACTCTAGCGAGGCAGTGAATTGGTGTCAATGTTTATGATTTGAGCTTCTTTGATGTGGTAGAATATTATTCGGGTTAAAACCTGCCCGGGCAGGCGGAATTGATATCAATGGGGCGAATAGTTGAGGCATTTATTTAAAATCAAAATAATTAAAAAACTACGCCGCAATTATTATTATTTAAATATTATTTAAATAATTAATTCAGATTTTTGTTGTAGTTTGTGTTACTTTTTTCTATATTTAAGTGCACCCTGAAGCCGTGAAGAACACTAATATGCCAATGTTCCTCCACCCTACCCATCCATAGGCTACCATGAAAGTGTTCACGCACCCCAACCACCAGCAACATGTAATAAATATGGCAATGTTCTCCCACCATCCTACCTATACCAGGACGCTACGCTACCCACCCATATTCTACCAACAAAGTGTGCACGCATCCCCAGCATCATGTTTTTAATCATCATCATCGTCGTCGTCTTCATCATCATCATCATCATCATCATCATCATCATCATCATCATCATCGTCGTCGTCGTCGTCATCGTCGTCTTCATCAGCAATGTCCCATAACTGCGGTCAAAATGTTTAAAGTCTAACACAACCAGGGACGCTGGAAGCACAGAGACAGTGGGGGCAGCTGCCCCCCCCCCCATTGCCCTTTGGGCACGGGGTGGGGGGGGGGGCAGCAGCTGTGCCCTTTACACGAAAAATAAACTATAGTTTAGATCTTCAAAAAAAGATTTTTAGAATGTTCAGAGCTGACTGAGCAGTTGTATTAAAATTTGGTCGTAACCTGTTTTGGCATTCAGCCCGATAACATTTATAAGGTAGTGCTTTTAGGCTGGAGAGATATTTTTTCTTGCATAATAAAGGTTCTACACCAGAGAGAAAAATGCAAACACCTTTTTCTCCCCGATGGTCCAGACGTGTAGGCAAATGTCCAGCCATCATTCCTCCATCCTGGCTATCCCTTTCTACTCAGAAGTCTAATATCGACGTGGAATTACTATATGTACCCAGGTTTTCACATTAAACTCACAAGTTTAATGGTGAAGCTCTGTGGGCCCTGGTTTCCTTTTTCAATTCACCACGCTATACGTCGTTCTTTGTGTAGTGATAGTTACATGTGGCATATTGACTAATTTATCATTGGTATGTTTTGTATATTATCATTCTTGTGATACTTGCCGTATTCAAATCTGAATTCGTTCCGCACATTTTGCAAGTATTTATTTGACAGAATAGGGTCCCACTCTCCGTTAATGCCTTAGTGGATAGAATATATGTGCGGTGATGGGTGGCTGGGCGCTATGCACCTGGTAGCACTACAACAATGAATATTCCCAGTGATACTCAATACTAGAATTGACAACAGCGTATGCTGTACGCAAAGGTAGAAAGAATTTGTTTACACATGGCCCTAGTGCGGACTCAATGCTGGTGGAGGCAGTTGTCGAATGGGTCCAAGATTTGTTGTCTCCCCATCTACATAAGGGGGGGGGGAGGCTCCTCCAGAAGAATGTGAACATTAGAAACGACTAGAAGCCATCTCCTGCATTCTGAGTAATAAATATCATCTTCTTGGACTTTTGTATACTGTACTTTTTGTATGACTATTAGCACCCAACCCCACCCACCTTAGCAACGCATACGGTTGGGACGTACAAGTTTAGCCAGATTAAGCTTTTTGAGTTCTAGCCTTAAGCGTTGATGCCACCGCCCACATGAAAACTAAATCAGACATTTGAGTGCCGCCTTTGAATCGTCTGAGCCTGGGCCAGATGTCCCTCTGACACCCCACGCCAATATGGCTATGTTAGAGGCTGCGAAATCATAATTTAAATCACTCATTCAATACACGCTAGTTGGTGAATAGTTTGTTACTAATTTGACTTGGCGGAGTTGCTGTTTTAGGAAACAACACCTTCCAATAATATTAGTTTTAAAAGGTTCACCAGAATATTTATCATGCCATAAATAATATATTAGATTTAGTAATCAACTTATTTTATGTCGGCCGACCATCAGCTGTCTATCCATTCAGCACCTGTCCAGTTTTTCTCTTTAACCGAGTCCTCAAGAACAAGGATCCATAGGGTTCCGGGAAGCTATTCAAAGATCTTCTGTGAAACTGCTTGGTTTATTGACCTGAAACTAAAGAACTTCAAACTCGCATGTTCACATGCTCAAAATGAGTAGTCAAAATGAGTAGTCAAATTGACTTGCAACCTTTCCCTGATTGACGTATTTTGGGAAAACACCTTCCCACAATGCATCGCTCACAAAACTTCTGGCTGGCAAACTAGCCAGGCGGTGCTCGAACAGTATTACTTGGCTAATCGCTATCAGGTTCAGACACAAAGAATTTAAACCATTTATATGAATAAGTATAATTATAGGATCCTAGTAATATTGAAGTCATACATCATTGCAAAGCTCGTCCAATTTTCTAAACATTTATGTTTTTGGTTTTTATTAATTTTGTCAAGCTAATTATAATTTTAATATACATCCTATTGGCCACTTGATGTACTAAATCTAATGACAATGGTGTATTTTATATGTACAAATAACTTTGCAATGGTGTATGCCTTCAATAGTTTTGTGATTGTAGTTTAGGAACTCTTCAAGATGCTTTGTCATTTAGTGCAATAGTAACCCAATGCTGGCCAGCTGCTGATTGAGCAATTTATCTGGGAAGTGTGTATTTAGCAAATATATAATGACACGTCTATCCGTTCACTCACGCCCCTCATACTAGCATACGCCCACTCACATCGCTTCACTGTTAGAGGCCGTACTTGCAAACCTGTGATTTCTCACTATGTTTGCTGCCAGTTTTCAGGTAGCCAATCAGATTTCTGCCTACTTCAATCTCGCTATAAATCTAAAAATAGAGGCGTAGCTTCGTGCCAACATCGATGGAGAGCTTGCGAGACACGAATGTCAATCCATGTGATTGACAGTATATTAGTAGGATGATAATAACTGAGCAATTGACTGACCTCATTTATGAAGTTTCACAGACTTCAAACATGGGATTCGACACGGGAGCATTAGTGGGAGGGCGAGACCATGCGATAGGATGATGATGACACCAGACTCTCACACTCCAATCACGACCCTATTCTCTCAGTCTCTCACTGGCTTGCTCTCTCTCTCTCTCTCTCTCTCTCTCTCTCTCTCTCTCTCTCTCTCTCTCTCTCTCTCTCTCTCTCTCTCTCTCTCTCTCTCTCTCTCTCTCTCACACACACACACACACACGCGCGCATGCACGCGCGCACGCAGAGCCCCCCCCACCCCCACCGCCGACACGCACGCACGCACGCACGCACGCACGCACGCACGCACGCACGCACGCACGCACGCACGCACGCACGCACGCACGCACGCACGCACGCACGCACGCACGCACGCACGCACGCACGCACGCACGCACGCACGCACGCACGCACGCACGCACGCACGCACGCACGCACGCACGCACGCACGCACGCACGCACGCACGCACGCACGCACGCACGCACGCACGCACATGACTGGGTGTTTTTTAATTATCAATTGGTAATTAATGATAATAACAAGAATCGTTGCCCACTATAATGTGAATTGGGAATAGGTACAAGGAACCAAAGAATACATAAATTCACTCAACATTGCTCTAACATTTATATATGGATCATAGTAAACTCAGAATGCAGGAAGACGATTCGTAGAGCCTGCACCTTTCAATGTTTTTTCTTGTGGTGCTTGGGTAGGTTGGTTGGTATCCCCAAACACCCCTCCATGAGAGGGGGAAAACACTATTTTAGATATTTTTGCCTTATTGTGGAACCTGTCCCAGCCCCTCACATTTGCTTCTGGCGCCCCTGAAAACAACATGTGCGGATTTGATTTACCACTGGTCGGCGTGGTATGGCAGATCTGGTGAGTTACCATCGAGCACATCACTCACCTCACATACTGGGCAGGCTTACATCGGGGCCAACAGGCCCATCCACACGAAAAGCCCCTTTGCGGTTTTAGTGGCTTGGGTTACCATACTTTATTTTCTTTATTGCCCCCCCCCCCCCCCGAGTGATATATTCCCAGGAGCTTACTAAAACTTGTAGTTGCAGATGTGGTGGCTTGTGCACTAGAGACGACGCATACTCAAAACCGAATGGCACCACAGCAGATGTTAGGTATCTGCTGTGCAGTTCGCAGTACTACACGACTCATCCTCTCAGACCAGGTACCTCACCCCCACCAGTCTCTCCCTGACTGCTTCTGAATCAAATTCTCCAGCGCTTTTATACTGCTCGTGATGTCACAGCTGGAACGCCACAGCCAATCAGCGAGCGTGCTTCAAAGGCAGGGAAGCGGGTCAAGTGATGCGCTATCGTATCCATGCACTGAGAGTATGCATGTGCTAAACCTATGGGGTTCAATATTTTGAAAGGAATTTGCTGGTTCAATTAGCTATAACTTATGCATTTCTGGACCGATTTTAAAAGGTCAGTTACTGACCACTCGTTAGACATTCTTATGTTGTGATTACCGTCATGAGTTCCATCCGCTCCCATCCTGGACTGCATGTGGGAATCCTGTTTGCGGGAACCAACATGCGGGAACTTTCCAACTTCCAGAGAATGTGTCAACGCACGTCACACCAAGGATGACGTATCAATTTCAGTAACACAATAGCCCATCATTAAGAATGGCTACCGATTATTCAAGTACCTATAGTTAAGAAGGTGATGCTAGCTACCTTTATCGATCTGCAGAAGGCATTTGACAAGGTGTGGAAGGGTGGCCTCCTCGTGAAGCTCCAGCGCACAGGCATCGGTGGCAACATGTTCCGATGGACCAAGTCATACCTACACAATCGCAGAGCTAGGGTGCTGGTGGATGGACAAGACGGAGTATTATCACCAACTCTGTGCATACTCTTCATTAATGACATTGTAGCAGAGCTGCCCAATGGGATCCAAGCAGCCCTCTATGCAGATGACCTCGTACTCTGGTGCACAGAGGAGTACACAACGACTGCCACATACACAATGCAGCTCGCCTTGGACAGAATTACAGCTTGGGCCAATCGCTGGTGTATTACCATCAACAAAGAAAAATCATCAGCCATGCTATTCTCACTGTCCACCAAAACCAAGGTTGGCAATCTGACACTGGACGGTACTCCACTCGAGTACGAGGACCAGCAGACATAGCTGGGAGTCACCTATGACAGAAGATTAACATGGAAGGAGCACATATAGAATGCAGAGGCAAAGGCCAGAAGAAAGCTAAACATCATGAGGAAGCTGGCAGGAACAAAGTGGGGTGCCAATGAAAGGATCCTCAAGACCATCTACCGAGGTGCCGTATGACCACACCTTGAGTATGGATCCAGCTCATGGATGGCAGCAGCTAAATCTCAGCAACGGAACCTCAACAGAGTACAAAACCAGGCACTGCGCATCATCACTGGTGGAATGAGATCAACACCAATAGAAAAAATTGAGCAGACAGCAGGCATCCCCCCCCCCCCCACTTAGTAAAGAAAGGGAATGCAAAGCACTGATCCAAGCTGTAAAGTTCAAATCGTTCAACAACCACCCGATGAAGATCAGTCAAGCACAGCTGTCATCAGGAAGACTTAAAAGATCAAGTTTTGTGAAAGAGACAAAAGCACTTCAAAGGAAACACCAAGAAATGTTGCCAGCACAAATAGAAGACCCAAACCACACCCTTGATCCTCCACCCTGGGAAAACGAACTAGAGAGCATAGCTATTCGCACCACAGTACCTCATCTCACAACCAAAGATGAACACAGTGATGTGAGCAAGAAGGCCCTGACCCTGGCCATGCTGGAAGAAATGTACCCTAGGAGACATGGATAAGGATCTACACAGATGGATCAGCCAAAGATGCAATTAGGAGCGGAGGTGCCGGACTGCACACACAGTATCCAAACGGGCAGACAACATGAGTCAGCTGCAATACCGACAGGCAAACATTGCACAAACTACAGAGCTGAAGTCGAAGCACTGGTCCATGCAGCTAATACCATCAGCAGAACAGCAGACCCTACTGCACAGATTGTCTTTTTATCTGATGCCCGCTCCGTCCTTGAGGCTATCACCAAAGGTAAGCTGCCACAACTTGAAGAAGCACTAAAAACCATCAAATGCTTTCGGATAGCACTGCAGTGGATCCCCTCACACTGTGGAGTCAACGGAAATGAGGAAGCAGACAAGATGGCAAAGGTGGGTACAGAAGAGAATCAGACAGAAAACATGGTTACACATACAGAGATGAAGACTATCATCAAGTCACTCTATAGAACACCTCAATCAGAAGATGCCTACCATCATCTCTCGAGGCCAGAGCAAGTGACCATTTATCGTCTCAGAACTGGACATAACAGACTAAACCAACACATGTTCCACTTTACGACATCGCCCGCTTGTCCTTGTGGAGAAGCAGAACAGACCACAGAGCACATACTTCAATTTTGCAGTACGTATCAGCTGCTGAGAGAAGAGATCTGGCCTTTGTCAACCTCTTTTCTTGAAAAGCTGTATGGGCCTGTGGAAGAACTGCAGAAAACCACAGATTTCATCTCTCCAAGTGTGATACCAGCGATCGAAAAGAAGAAGAAGAAGACTATACGTAACATCTTAATCATTCCATTAGTTACATTTGTAATTATTAAACTTTATTTGTGTAAACAGTTCCGATGACTAAAAGGAACCGTAACGGTCTTAGGACCGCTAGTTATAATTTCTTTATCTGTTTATAGTTATTCTTATTTTACTGTAAGGTGTTTTTACTAACCGCACCGTGGTAGGTCTGCCAACCTGTATTTTATATATTATTCTAATCATTTCACACCGATTACTTGCACTGGTTAGTTTTATATATGGCAAGCAGCCATTCGTTCTTATGTTTTATTTATTTGCAGAAAACGTAGGACGGCAGTGCACGTAGGAAACACTATACCGCAACATTTATATATGCATCACTACCAGAGAGGGATAGGCTCCTCGAAGGGTGGTAGTAACAGGCAGCTGTGGGCTCGCAAGGGTCTGGGGGCACGATAAATCGTATACATAGTGCAGAGGAGATACTGAAGGCCTCCATGTCTAATGAAGGATGCTGTTGGTGTCACCGGTGTGACAGTTCCACGGCTCCATTTTACGACTGGGAAATAATATTAAAGATACATACAATAATTAATATGGTAACAGTCAAACAATCGTACTCGTTTGCTGCTACCTGGGAGGAGGTCTGGTACGTGGGGTGGGTTGATGACTCATAATTGTGGTTCACACCAACGGTACCTCACAGAGTGAGATCCGTGAGGTATCCCCGTAAAGGACGGCTTTATGGCTACTTAGCCAGTTTAATATAAACCAAATTAACCCTACGAAACATTATTTTGTTGTGAGAGGAAAGTGCGTCGTGTGGGCCTCCGTCACAGGAAAATGCCTCCAACGCCGAAGTGGAGGAGGATAGATGGCAAAAAGAGCCACTCTCTTGTTAAAACCAAATTATATAAACAAGTCAATCTAGTGAAGTTATATGGGTGTTGTGATGCACGCTGTTTTATGTGAAGGTGGGATGGATGATTTCCGTAGAATTCAACACTGCCATCTTATGTGAGTTCCAAGATTCTGTGTTAGTAGTTGCCACTTTATTTATGTGGGCCTTCTGCTTATTCCTACCCTATCTTTTAGTTGTTGGGTCCAAGTCTAGGTTTAGCCACAATTGGCAATATAAGCTAACTACCTTTTTAATATATAAGTCTGACGGGCGAGAATGTTCGGTGACCATGAAGCCACCCTACGGAACATACCCCTCAGTAGACGCATGTGTACATATCATGAGATGTGAGTTCCAGAATCATATAACAATCCTGTCACTGTCAGGTCACGACCACACATAACATCACAAGGACAACTATGGAACATAAGCGTTTGAAAAGCACATTCAAGTTTTTAAGGTGGGGACAAAGATGCAGCTATCCAACTATAGTGACCTTCCACGAAGGGCGTGGTGGGTTCTAAGACTGCACCCAGTCACTGGTAGAGTTAGATGGCGAGCTGGATCCTTTCCATCACCCTATGTGTCAGCTATGGATTGTTACTGATCCGTATCCGGGGAGCTAACATTTACCTGTTATTAGGGTTATGTAAAATCGCTCAGAGATGCACTGCAGGCCAGTAGTTTATTATATATATTTTCGCAGTGCATCCTACTTTGGCGGGGCTTTCTAACTAACCAGTATTCGAGGATACGCGGGGGATGTATGCGGTAATTGCCACTTTATTTCTAGCCACACTGGAACCCCAATAGTTCCAGAGCTAACTCTAAATAAAGTGGCAGAAGGAGGTCCAGACAATTAAAAAGCCTGAAGGCTGGTGGAGCGTAGACAGAGACAATTACTTATAATGGAGACCTTAAAGTAAATGGCAAATTTATACAATTTACACAGAGCGCGGCGTTACATATCCGCTACTCAGGAAAAGAGACCAACACAAAATGTCTCCTACTGAGTAATCGGCCTTACTACTATAAACCTATCCTATCAAGCTAGAACAGTTCAGGTATAGTCAGCCGCATGTCATGTTCGCATAATGAGAACATGAACAGCGACCTCAGTGAAAAATTGATGCTGTACGGGGAACAAGGTGGTGTGGGTCTTGTTGCTGAATAGTACAACCTAGTGATACTGCGGTCCAAGAGTTTTTATAATAAACAAAACAATTTGACATGGTTGGATGCTACCATATTACTAACTTAAAAAAATACAGTAAAATAGAAGGTCACTCGACCTTGCGGTACTTATGAGCGCGGAAAAATGAAGATAATATATACATGATAATAATAAACTATAAAAATGTGGTCTCAAATGACCGGCAGGTACCTATTAGTCATCAGTACCTGTTACATAAAAGTGATACGATAATAATATAATAAAACAGAGTACCTATTAGTCATCGGTATGGAAGAAGTCGCATATTCATGACAGTTGAAAGCGTAACACAATTTGGAACGCGAGGTGGCATGATGCGGAAGTTAGCTGCCAGGAAAATACTGCAGTCATACTACTGATACGACTCATTCTCAGAAAAAGTGAAGACGGTTCATCGTGGTGGAAGATGGCTAGTAGAAAGTCAAGTTCACATCAAAAGAAATTAATTGAACTGAATGGTCTAAAACGTTCCATACTGGAGCAGAAGTTGAAAAGTGCCCTACAGTTCTTGATGGCCTACGGAAGAATGTTAGTTAATGCGGATGCATTCTGACGGTCCACAAGATGAGATGCATCGAATAGCTCACACGATGCATCAAGCAATGTTCCCATAACTTCGGTAGAAAATGTCAAAAGGCTAACACATGCTTTGCGGATTAATTTCCACCACTGGTTGCATTGCACGGCAGATCTGGCGAGTCATCACCAAGTATGTCACTCGCCCCACATACTGAACGACAAGCTACATCGGGGCCAAAAGACTCATCCACTCGAAAGGTCCCTTTGCGGAAGTAGTGGCTTGGGCTACCTGACTTTCCTTTGTTTATTGCCCCCAGGTGATATCTTCCCTGGAGCTTACAAAAACAGTGGTTGCGGATGTAGTGGCTTGTGCCCCAGAGAGAACGAGTCTGAACCAAAAGGATCTGCAGCAGACATAGGATATCTGCGTTACGGAATGCAGTCACTTGCGCTAACCCTCTCAGACCAGGCACCTCACCGCCACCTGTGTGCTATCAAAACTGATTTTTCAACCCCTTATATACTGCCTGTGACGTCACAGATGGAACGCTTCAGAGGCAGGGAAACGGCGCACATGATGCGCTATAGTACCCATGTACTGAGAGCATACATGCGCCAAGCCTATGGGGTTCAATATTTTAAAAATAGAATAAGTGGGCTCATTCATCTATAACTCAGCCAATTCTTAGCCGATTTAAAAATGGTAAAGTGTTTTGGAATCCTCGCTTCGTCCCGATCAAGATCGAGACCAACAAGGACGAGAAAGATGCAATCTAAAAGGATTACGAGTACCAACTCGGTACTGTTTGAGATGCTTCTTCTGCCCAATGCTAATGTGCGCTACGTGATTTTACCGACTTGGTCGTTTTCAGATCCTCTCCTAATCGGCTCTACACACACACATATCATCCTATGCAGGAGGCATGCTCGGAACGCACTCGGCCCGGCCGCCCGTAACCAGACTATCTGGGATGGTTCATACCTGTCTGGTCGATCAGCGCTACAATCCCTCTCTATATAGCACCTGCATAACTTTGTGGGGGTGGGGGCAGATTTGGTATGTCGGATCAGCGTCGCCGCATCCCTTTCCATAGCACATGCATGGTTTGGTAGTCAAACGGGCAACTTCTTTGCCAGATTTGGCATGTGACAGATCCATGCAGGTGATGTGGGGAGGGGTGTGGTAGTTGCCGGTTTGACATGCCTGACCAGACTCGTGATGGAGCTGCGCGTGTCTTGTGTCGGGGATGCAGTCATTACCGATTGGGCTACCATAATTCTCACAATACAGGATTAAGAAATCGAATTAATGTGTGTGGTTTTCAAAACAGTGTTGCTGCTACCAGCGTTATTAGCACCGTCCCTCCAATGTACCCGTGCATTTAGTGTATATGGTAATTTAATGTCTGTGGTTGTATTGCATACCCTGTATCAATTGTATTTATTAACTGTCTGCTGATTAGCCATGAGTGGCACAAAAAGCAGTAATATCTATCTAGCAATCGATCGATAAATCGATCGATCGATCGATCGAATCCATCCATCCATCCATCCATCCATCCATCCATCCATCCATCCATCCATCCATCCATCCATCCATCCATCCATCCATCCATCCACCCACCCACCCACCCACCACTACCCCACCCACCCTTCCTTCCTTCTTTCCTTCCATCCATCCATCCATCCATCCATCCATCCATCCACCCACCCACCCACCCCACCCCACCCACCCACCCACCCACCCCACCCAACCCACCCACCCACCCTTCCTTCCATCCATCCATCCATCCACCTACCCACCCACCCAACCCAACCCAACCCAACCCAACCCAACCCAACCCGACCCAACCCAACTCAACCAACCCAACCCAACCCAACCCAACCCAACCCAACCCAACCCAACCCAACCCAACCCAACCCAACCCAACCCAACCCAACCCAACCCTCCCACCCACCATCCCACCCACCCATCCACCCACCCACCCACCGATCCATCCATCCTTCCATCTGTATTCATTTCTCATCCTGTATACTATGACTTTAGGGCACTCGATAAACCTACTCAGCTAAAAATGATGATAAAGCGCTAAGACACACCCGCCGGTAATAGGATATGGTGTCCTAGTAAGCTGTAAATAAATATGGTATGTGATCAGAATACTTTATTAGTGCAAGATCTATAAACACATAGATATAGACTGACATAGAACATAGACATAATACATACAGTATAATTATAAATATATGGATCTATTATAATACAATATATATATATATATATATATATATATATATATATATATATATATATATATATATATATATATATATATATATATATATATATATATATATATATATAGTAGTAGTAGTAGTAGTAGTAGTAGTAGTAGTAGTAGTAGTAGTAGTAGTAGTAGTAGTAGTAGTAGTAGTAGTAGTAGTAGTCATTTAAGTATTCAAAATAATAAAGTTAAGTATAACAATGGGCTTTAGGGACTCCTATCCAGTTCAACAACCGACATCATACATACCACCATCCGCCACACCATATACAATAATAGTGTAGTGGATGGTAAATAATTCAAGGTAAAAAATTGCCAGACCAGACAGGAGTCCCGTGCAATGGGAGTATTCTTCATATCATGGAAGTGATTATTGTTAATTATCATTGGTGTGGTTCTGGTAATTCTGGCTAATACCTATACCTAAGTATACTCGTCGTCACCTGAATGATTCGCATGACTGGGACTAGTTTAGATGCAGGGTTAGCTTGTAAAATAAATGTTTTACAAATTCTGGCTGTGTAGAGCAGATATCATAGTTTTTCATGATAAAAGTAATGGACACAGGCTGACAAGTGATAATTATGAACAATACACAAACATGTGGTGGTACCACCAGAATGTGGAAGTTGTCATGCTGCCATAATTTTTTCACGGTAGTATTTCAGCATTTATTGACAGTAAAACACTATCAAATGACATCTGTCAGTATAATGGCAGACAGACTGTAAGATGCAACATGTACTTACAGTACAATATGTTATAGTGTATGATAAACTACGTACTGTAAATGTAGTGTTGTAAGATACATGTGCTTACAACGTAATATGGTTTAAGTAACAATAAAGTACATACTGAAAATGTGTCACCGTAAGTATTGTGTATTCATATTCACTTGTAGTGTAATAAGGTAAATAAGTAATAGTAAAGTACATTGTGAGAATGTGTGACTGTGGATCTAAGATGCACTTACAGAGACACATTCTCAGAATGCACCTTATACACTATGAACAATAATTCCATTCATTACGCTGCAATTGTAATTTGGGGAGTGAGGATACTTTGCCTTTTTTAAAAGACTCACTTGCAAAGTTAAGGACATGTTTGCATATTTCCGTCTCCCCATTGTTGCAGCTCATTATGAAACTAAATTTATCATCTTCCGGGAGAGAAGAGACATCTGTAAAGCTAGTAAAGATATTGTACAATGTTGTTCGTGTGTCGTAATAAAATGGGCACTTAATTATGAAATGTTTCTTATCTTCCACATCTTGCGGGTCACAAAGTTTGCAAAGTCTGTTTGCGACAGGGCTCTTAGAGGAAGTATGTCTGCCCAATTCTATTTTGAAGATTGTGTGCGCTTACTCTTAGCTTGGCAAATTGCTTTTTTTGGTTAAATTTTTTATCTGTTATCAAGAAGGTTTCAATACAAATTTGTTTTTGAATGTTCATTATGGGGCGATAGGGCAATAGCTATCAGGCTTTCGTTTGTCACCTTTTTTTAAGATAGCAGAGATGTTAGCATGAGCTAATATCAATCTCGCTTCAGTGGTGTGCAAAGTAATGGAATCAGTTGTTAAAGACTCAATTATGAAAGACCTAACCAACAACTGTATGCTGTCAGATAACCAATTTGGCTTTATAGGTGGCCGGTCCACTGTGCTTCAGCTATTAACAGTACCACAAAAATCTCCTAAGACTCCATCCAGCCAAATGTATAAGTATGAGAATTTCTTCAAGAACCACAGTTCCCCTTTGTCTACACAATGAACTCTAACCACCATATTCTAGAGTATTTCCCAACCGAAAACGACATTGTGGGTAGTAATTGATGAAAAATTAAGTTTGAACCAACACATAAATGAAAAAATAAAGAAAGCCAATCAAATCATGGGACTAATTAGACACACGTTTAACTACATAGATAAAGACAACTTTAAGCACCTCTTTAAATCCCTTGTCAGGCATCATATCGAATATGCAAATGTAGTCTGGGCGCCTTTCCTAAAAAAACCCATATAAATGTGATTGAAAATGTTCAAAGGCGTGCCACAAAACTTATCCCAGGTATGCGTAACCTACCATACAACGAAAAACTAAAAGAACTCAGCTTACCAACTCTCACATTCGGAAGACTGCAAGGTGAAATGATTGAGATATATAAAATACTTCACAACAAATATGATTAACCTCCATCAGACCACATCAATCTTTTTGACAATAACAGTATTACAAGAGGCCATAGCCTAAAAATTCAGAAAATCAGAGCTAGGTTAAATATCAGAAAGTGTTCATTTCCATTGCGCTGCACAGACCAATGGAACAAACTACCCGAACACATTATTAATGCACCTTCTATTAACTCTTTTAAATCCAGATTAAATAAACTATGGAGTAAACACCCACTGCTATTCAACTTTGAATCTGATCCAATCTTTCATCCCACTTCACTGTTCCTATTCTCACTAACCCGACCCATGCCTGCTAAGTTCCCTTGCTCTCCTGTAGAAAGCCTGTCAAGAACAACCAAAGAGCACTGTTATGTGACCTATGTAGCAAGTGGATTCATCTAAGATGCTCCAAATTAACAACATCTGATTATCGCAACCTCGAAGCTGATGACACCTGCTGGTGGTGCACCAACTGCAATAAGTCACTTTTTCCCTACAATCATTACAATGACAATACAGATTTCACGCTTGCTGTATTAAATCCATATTATGACCCTACTACCGCTGAGGTTGCCGATGACCCATCCCCCGTTCTGAACCCTTTCGAATTAAATCTACCTAAACTTAGCCATGATGACACTAGAAATGACTTAAATATATCTGCACCGACTTGCGACAATATCCTTCCAAAGACATTCAATGACAACTTAACAGAGAACAAAGAACACATATCATTTTCACTTCTATTCATTAATATGCAATCTCTCATGAAAAACATCGACAAGTTACAGCGTCTCCTAGATATGAGTGCACATGAATTTGGAATTATTGGAATTACTGAGACATTTATACATGCAAATTCACCTACGAATCTCATAAATATACAGACCTATACATTTGTTGAAAAGCACAAAAGCACAGGCAGAGGAGGTGGTGTAGGCATGTATATTAAAGAAAATATCCAATTTATTGAGCGTGATGATCTTTCTCATATAGAAGAATATATTCAAATAATGTTTATCGAAATCCAAAAACCGAAAGGCAAAAATAGAATTTTAGGTACAATTTATAAATCACCCAAAGGCGATAAGGAACGTCTAATTGAAATACTAGGAACATTTTTGGAAACTATTCAGAAGGAAAACAAAACAGTCTACCTCATGGGTGACTACAATATTGATCTGATGAGACAAGCTTGCTTTCACACGCAAAATTTAACAAACTTACTTAATGCTCATTCATTCATTCTATCCAACCATAACTAAACCGACTAAAATAGGTAATGTTTCGGCCACAATTATTGATAATATATTCAGCAATAACATTAATTTCAGTAATAAAACAGAAGTAGGAATTCTCGTAACAGACACATCAGATCACCTACCAAATGTTCTTCTTGAAAGACAGCAGACCTGCATGAAACCATTTAAATATGAAAAAATTAAGCGCAGAGAAATAAATCAGGTCACTATTGAAAAATTTAAAAGAAACATGTCTGAGGTAGATTGGCATACAGTTACAGACATACAGTGCTGTGAGAATGCCTACACTAAGTTCCACGACATTTGCACCAGAGTTTTGGAAGACAGCTTTCCCATGAAGGAAAAGAAAAAATTCAAACCCATCCCAACTAAACTATGGCTAACAACTGGACTAATAGCTGCCTGTCATAAAAAACATAAACTTTATTTGACATTTATCAAATGTCAAACAAAGCATAACGAACTGAAATTTAAGAAATATAGAAACAAGTTTGACCAAATAATAAGAACAGCCAAAAAAGCCTATTACCACAACACATTTGAGAAATGTAAGAATGATAACATGATATAAATGAACCATGGAAAGTAATTAAATCACTTTTGAATAAAAACAATGGTAAAGCACAACAAACACAGTTTCTTTATAACAACAAATTAATAACCGATGACTTTGAAATTGCAACAGGATTCAATGATTATTTTGTTAATATAGGTCCAACACTTTCAGATAAAATCAAATCATCATCCTGTAGCAAATATAGTGATTACCTTATAGGCAACTATCAATCCTCTTTTTTCGCTAACCCAGTCAGCAATGAAGAAAATTTTAACATTCTTAACAAACTAAACCCTACAACAAGTGCTGGCCTCGATGGATTTAAGTGGAGTAATTTCAAGCACTGCACCTTAGACCTACTAATACCCCTCAACCACATTTGTAATCTATCTATCACACAAGGCATCTTTCCATCAAAACTAAAAGCTGCACGAATAACACCTATATACAAAGCAAAGGATTCATCTAACTTCACAAACTATAGACCTGTCTCAATACTTCGACTCTTCTCCAAATTAATGGAATGACTTATGTATAATCGCCTTATGAGCTATTTAGACAAAAAGTCAATCCTGTATACATCACAATACAGGTTTCGTGAAAAACATTCAACAATGCTAGCACTAATTGAAATGACAGAAAAAATAATTGATTCAATTGAAAAGAAAAACCACATAATAGGCATTTTCTTAGACCTTTCGAAAGCTTTTGACATGATCAACCACTCTATTTTACTAGAAAAACTTGCCTACTATGGAATCCGAGGAAGTGCACTCAACTGGTTTCAAAGCTACCTAAATGAGAGAACACAATGCGTGCAATTTAATGCAACCTGCTCTGAAAATAGGAGACTAACTTGCGGTGTTCCTCAGGGATCCATCCTTGGCCCTCTGCTGTTCCTCTTGTATATGAATGATCTGCCCAATGTATGCAAACACATGTCACTAATACTGTTCGCTGATGACACCAATGCCTTTTGCTCTGACGAAGATATATAATTGCTTTATACAAATACGTAAATGAGGAAATGGAAGAAATTACTGACTGGTTTTCGTTAAATAAGCTGTCATCAAATGTGGATAAAACAAACTATATGTTATTTTCAAAATCTAGAGAACATATAAATAAGGAGATTCCGAAAATTTATATCAACAAAAAAGAAATTGAAGAGGCCCCATACGCAAAGTTTCTAGGATTATATTTAGATAAAAATCTGACCTGGGCCAAACAAATTGAGACAGTTACTGCGAAAGTGGCAAGAGGAATAGGTGTCATCCAAAGATTAAAGCCATATATGACACATGACACATGACACGGTTAAAACACTGTACAGCACCTTAATCCTTCCACACCTCACATTCTGCAATGCCGTTTGGACTAACACCTATAAAAACTAAATATCTAAAATGCGAAGCCTCCAAAAAAAGAGCATTAAATTATTTTCTCGACCAGCAGAAGACCAAATATGTTTAAAGAAGAAAAACTACTCAAACTTATTGACATAGGTAAATCCCAAATGTTAACTATTGTGAAAAGTTTCCATCACAACACCCTACCCAAATCCATAGCCCCCCCCCCCCCCCCCTCTTTGTGAACAATATTAACATCCACCAACATAACACTAGAAGCAGACACAAACTACATGAGAAATACACACGCACAGACATGGGAAAACATAGAACATCAATTACATCCACTCAATTATGGAATAACACTAAACAAGAAACACGGGACAAAATACTGACAACAAAATCATTCAAGAAAATAATAAAGGATTACTTAATTAACATGTATTAGTGCTACTACCACTACTACTACTACTACTACTACTACTACTACTACTACTACTACTACTACTACTACTACTACTACTACTACTACTACTACTACTACTACTACTACTACTACTACTACCTTCCCACTCCAATCCACCCACTACGACTGGATGTTTTCAGCTGCTAACAACTATCAAATTTTCATATGCAGTATCCATAAAACCAAGCTACTGGATGAGCAGGAGAATGAGCGCTGTGCCCCTCCCCTCCCTCCCCACCCTTGCCCAAGGATGCTCCCCACTAGCCAGCATCCTGTAAACATCTTATCAACTGCACAAATACAGCACAGCTCAGGGATGACCTGACATACCTCTAAACAAAAACAGTACCTTATTGTTAGAATAATTTAAAAATCAGTGTGAGCAATGTTCTCTTGTATGTGTTGAATGTGGGTGGATTGGATGACATTGCTGCCTATGGCAACAGTAGCTTCCAATTCAATTATATTCAACACATTCAACAGAGCGTTTTTATTTTACTATTGAGATGAACTGGTTATTCCCGAGATGTACTGTATAACCAAAGTCAACCAAAAATATAAATGTTGTGTTGTAATGTAAAATCACCACTACAACTACTACTACTACTACTACTACTACTACTACTACTACTACTACTACTACTACTACTACTACTACTACTACTACTACTACTACTACTACTACTACTACTACTACTACTACTACTACTACTACTAGTACTACTACTACTACTACTACTACTACTACTACTACTACTACTACTACTACTACTGCTGCTGCTGCTGCTGCTGCTGCTGCTGCTGCTGCTGCTGCTGCTGCTACTACTACTACTACTACTTAGACATGTATTAATTTTTTATTTAACTTGTCTACGTCCTGTGTTTGTATGCTACTGTCCTGTTTAATTTATTTGTATAGATGTATGTATATATGTGTAAGGTGTCCGCCAATACAATATGCATTGCCTTCGGCGGACAACCTAGTTGAATCCATAATTTATATATATTTTACTACTGAATAAATAATCTTGAATCTTGAATCTTGAATCTTTAAAGAATTACTAACAAGTCATGAATGTGATGACAACCTACAACTGAATCAGCCATCCAGTATATGCAGCCCAGAACTGACGCCAGAGGCGATATAATGCCTTCTGTCAGAAGAGGATTCATGTGAGTTCATGTGAGTTCATGTGAGTTAAGTTCTCAGTTTCGAGCTTTATTGTGATGCATCCATAGTGGATGGGTGCATAAGGTTTCTGTTTAAGTGGGCTGACCAGTTAGACTGGAAACGTGTTTCCAATTCTTCGCTTAATCCCCGTATGTTATTTTAACTGTCTGTCAAAGTTCAAAGTTCAAAGTTGCTTTATTTCATGGTTTTTTCTATACATGTAAATATAATCTAAACAGGCAGTCCATCAAAGGCATGGCCTATTGAGTGATGGACTCCTTACACACATTACAAAACATTTATACATTAACATTATATATATATATATATGACACACAAGACAGTGGCACAGTGACAGAATGCTGAAAAGATACTTTGATATGAAAACTTATACAGGGACTTGACTACCTTTCTGGGATTATTAGCCAGTAAATTAACCTATTTGGGGTTATGTCGTGTTAAATCAGCAGAGACCGGTCGAGGAGCAGGCCGACCAGATGCAGCACTTTTGGGAGCTTATGGCCCAGCTACAGGCGAATGTCGCCACCCTCAGTGGGCACCTGATCGAGGCAGCGAGTACAAGGGGACAGGGCTGTCCGTTGCTTAGGTCCGCGCTCTCCTCACTGCTCGTCGCGCGCTTCCGCTACACTATTATCCGGAAAAGATGTGGCCGGAAAATATCAAATGCTCTAAACTCGCCATGTTTCTCTGAAAAATAAATGCGAAAAGGACGTAAACTGACATTCCATAATATTGGTTAACACCTAACATGATAGTGTTACAATGTTGTGGAAGTTTCAAGGTAATTACTGATAACAGTAGGGAAATGTTGCGATGCAAAGAACTTGTAGCCATTTCAGTTATATCATTATATGAGACTATCGTCTATCACTCTATGAGTATGACAGCTTACTCGGTGAGTCGGTCACGTCGGTGATAATCACTGACAGTCTCACTCTCAGTCTCAGTAAATAAACACACTTCTGTGACTTCGTCTTTCAATTTTCACATTCAGTGTTTTAATGAGAAAAAGTGATTTTGGCGTAACTTAATGGGCGAGCGCAATTCGGCAAGGCTGGCTTATCATTATGTTTGTCTTCATAGATTAAGGATTTAAGCCCCTTACCATCAATTACTTGATGCATTTGAATTTTCGTCCATCCATTCCATCTCTCTACCACATAGTATTCCCCCTGCTATGTATGATAATTAATATACACAGTTATATATATATATATATATATATATATATATATATATATATATATATATATATTAATAGTAGGTCACTAGGTGGATATGTACTAGTGCAATGGATGGACGAAAGTCCTGTGCTTGATGGGTTTTTTCTTTCGCAGTGGTCGGTTCGAGTTACCGTAATCGCCGCCATTTATTATCTCCGCCCGGCCATTTCCGGCCAACTCTTCGTGATCTCCGCCCAAATTTCCTATGGCAGAGATGGTCAAAATGTATGTGCAGATTACCCGCAGTTGGGGCAATTATGTCTACTTGGATCTACTGGGAGAGAGTTGTCACAATATGTATGATTACAGTATTCTGCGGCTGTAGTAGAAACATCCTACAGCTGCAATCAGTCCTTCACTTTTGGCCACTGTTTCTTGTCTTCAGCCGAAATCCTTAGCTTCCTCAGGTCCATTCTTGACTTGAGTGTACCCAGTCCTGCTTGCTTGAGGTCACATCGTAGCACGCTTAGCAGATTTATGCAATGACATCCTCTCCTGGCTTTGTATTTGCTGGCTCCGAGTAGGATGTATTCCAAGGCTCTGCTGGTGTCGCTTCTGGCATCCTTAGCACATGGCCAAACATGGACCATCTTTGCTAGGTGATTTTTACAGACAGCGGCGACGTATTACACATCTTGTATAATGCATCGTTGGAAATTATGGTGTCTGGCCATCAGTGTCCAGTGGTGGACTGATGGTGCATAGCTGTTTGCGGTGGCAGGCATCGAGTTTGTCTAGAGCTGCCCAGCTGTTACAGTTATACACCATCAGGGATACGCAGGTTGCATTGTATAAGCATAGCTTCTTTATCATGGGAATCTTTGGTCTACGAATCCATAGCTTCTAGAAGGACTGGAAAGCTATGTTCCCCATGATGCAGAAATGTCAGCAGTACTGCAAAGCAGTGAACCCAGGATTTTGCCACGAAGTGGGTCGTCATTTTCTGTAGTTTCATGCTTTGTCGATAGGCATATGTGGGTGAACTCTGGGTCCCAGCCCCACGGAGGCAAGCCATGGGTTTCTCTTGTTTGGTGGCTATGCAAACAATATGAGCTTCATGGCAGACGGGTACTCGGCAGTTGGGAGCCGAGTACCCGGTTCCAGGAGTCGGTAAAGCTTACTAAGTCTATAGTCCTAGGGCCCAGCTATCAGGGCTAGCTGTTTCTCCTTCGATCAATACTCACCATTCTGTTACTTCTGATATACAGCTGGCCTTGACAGCGGCTCTAGGATTATAGACTTAGAAAGCTTTACCGACTCCTGGGAACCGGGTACTCGGCTCCCAACTGCCGAGTACCCGCTTACCATAGAGCTCATTCTTGTTTGCATAGCAACAAGTGCAATACATGCTTTCTGCATTGAGGATTTTAGTGTTTTTTTGTGAAAGAAAATCTAAGTCTTTAATCTGTAGTGATAGTTTGTGTGTTCTTGAAAAGGATTAACTAAAGGATACTATGGAGAATACCGCCGAAGATCGGCAACAGGGTTAGCGGTAAACCTGCAGCTAGAGGTTGTATCATTCTTTATTATCCATAGTTAAAAGACTTAGGTCTCTAAATTTCGCTGTGTCGCATGTTCCAATTTCTGACCCCATAGAATCTGGGACGTGTGCTAACAACGATATATGCCAGACGATCGCCTTCTTTAACCCCCAACAGGCGATCGGCAGATATGAAAATAGGTGTTATGCTACGGTATTTCTAACACGAATATCGGCTGACGTCGTTCTCCGTAGGATCCGAGCGGGTGACGTCACACCCGGTCGCTCAGATGTTTATGTGAAGAAGAAATTTCTTCATTAATTCGTGCATCTTGTTCTGGTTGCTGCGTACTAAAAATGGTACCGGAAACTTTAGAAAGTTTACGTGCGATCAAGATCGGTTTGCAATGATCGGTGGTTTCAAAATTCTTGAGTAGATGCGTGGTCTGTGGTTTTACCGTGTGATACAGCAGTTTGTTATACATTTTGTTGTTTTCTTCACATATCGTGCTGCTTTCGTTAGGAGTATAATTTATATTGATTAGTAAATATACCCTGAATGCTATGCGATATGATTCCTGGAGCCATTACACATCCTGGAGGATCTATTATGGGTGTGTTTAATGCCCGCCTCGTTCTTGTCGTCATAATCAATGCGATCTTTGTTGTAACGTGGCGGGGTGGGGTGCGGGAGGGTTACAGTTAATTTATGAGTCAAATTATTTGAAAATTAATTGTCTGCCTTCCATCCGGGTCTCGTTCCGCTTGTTTATTGTAGGTTTGTGCTTATTTTATAGGCCAAGCCAGCCCCGCCATCATGTGACGAATGCTATAAGTTTGTCCGTGTCGTGTTCAAGGACCATGTCTGTTTTAGGTGTTCCCTTTGTAATATTGATCATAGGTGTAATGTTTGTGCAGTGTGGTCTGTTGAGATGATGGTTAAGTTCCTTGCCCAGAAGGACTTGGCTGGGTCTGACGCGGGGTCAGGCGGTCCGAGAGTAAATCGTGGAGCGCCCGGTTCGGCCGGTGGTGGTGCTCCACGTCCCCAGCTGGAGGTGGCGGAGATGGCACCGCCGGCGTGGTTTGATCCGGCTATGCAGGGTTTTCTGCATAGCGTTCTGCCCACGCTGGTGTCGTCCCTGCTACCAAAGGTTGGGGGGCAGTTTCTCCCCATGCCTGGTACGGATCCTGTCATCGGACAGGATTCTGGACTGGTTACCGAAGGGGCCGTCTCGTACGGCCCCCTGGCAGTCCCGTCTGGCTCCGGCCAGACGGGTTCTGTTTCTCTGCGGCCACTTCCGGGTGGTCCAGTAGCGGTGGCCGGTCCGTCAGGTGTGGGAGCCGTCCGCCAGGACAGTTCCACGGTTGACTCGTCTAGTGACGACTCTTCGGAGTCTGAAGACGAGGAGGAGAGGTTGCTGCGGCCCGTGAAGCCGCATGTGGAGAATATGGAGGTTGATTCCGTCCTGGACGGAACCAGCCTCCATTTGTCTGGTTTGGCGCAAGCCAGGACAGCGGCTCCGCCTGTGGCTGAGGCCAATCTGGTACCGGGTCCGTGCGGCTTGGTTTGGCACCAGCCGTCACGGGAACGGGTGTGCCGGCCGGGCGTGGTACTCACCTATCTCGCCTGGTCCGGCAGTCGGACATGGGGTGCCGTTGGCACCCGTGTCCGGCTATGGTTCCGCGACTGCTACGGGTCCGTACGGTTTTCCCTGCGGACCTACCCCATGGACCGGAGTGTTTCATGGGGTGGCGGCGGAACCGTGTGGTACCGGAGTGCCTGGCGTGTCAGCCGTGGCTCCTTGCCGGAAGGCCGTGGCTGGCAGGCCCGTGAGCACGTCAACGGGTGACGTGTTTGCGGGTGTGTCTTCATCGGAGGTAGATTGGTCAGAGGCTCTGGCGTGGCTAGCCAGGTTTGACCCGTCTGTGGTTTCGGCCACGGCCGATGAAGATGCGCCCCGTCCGTCGGTTGCGTCGATCAGGACGGGGATTTTGCCCGCGGCCCGGATCCAGTCGGTGGGACTGGATCCACGGTTCATAGATTTGTTGGAGGCTATTTATAGCAAACAACTTATGACCAAGGGTCAGCTCCCTGCGGCCTCCAGGGAGGTGCGGGCAAGATGTCGTATTCCGCGGGGGGAATACGACAGATATGGTGTAGTCCCGTCGGTCACTGAGGATGACCGATGGGTACTGGGCGTCCAGAGTGCCGTGGCGGGTGGCCCCGGTCCGGCACTTGTGGACAAGTCTCAGGTACACCAAGAAGAAGTCCTGTCCCTATACGATGAGGGTGTGAGGGCAGCTATGAGCGCTGTCAACCACTCGTATCGTCTCCTTCAGTCGGTGTGGGCTGAAGCGGGGGCAGGCCACCCTGTGCCACCTGTGGCGCTTTCGTGTGTCAATGACGGCCTGGTGCTGTCTATGGACGCATTGGCAAGGGTGCAAGCGCGAGTGACGAAATCCAGGAGGCAAATGGTCATTGACCATATGCGTCCGGCTACGGCAGTCAGGGAGCGTCTTCTTGGGACGCCCCTGACAGGGCCGAGCATCGTCGGTGGCCAAGCGCGGGCCGTCTTAGAGGATACCGCCAGTATCGCGCAGAATCGGTTAGCGGTAAACCTGCATCTAGAGCTAGTGCAGCAAGCGCACACACTAGGGGCTGTGGGGAAACCGCTAACGGGACAACCTTCAAGGAAGCAGAAGAAGCATAAGGGCAAGGCGAAAGCTAAGCCTGTTGCGACTTCTGCTTCAGCTGGGTTTTCGGAGCCGCCGCCAGCGAAGAAATCCAGGAAGGTTGTAGAGGCGCCTACCCTCCCCAATGTTGCTCCTGACCGCCCTAGAGGTGGGCAGGGTAAGGGTAAGGCCTCAAAGGGCGGACAGAAGGTGCCGAAGCGTACCTGAGGGTACGAAAGCTCCCTTCATATCCGCCTGGACCGCGCCTATGCGACAGGAACAGCGGTGCCAGTTATACCCGTCGTGCCTAGAACGAAATGGTTCTCTCTCTCTCTCGTTAAGAAAGAGGGGGGAGCGGACTGCGAGCCCGATAACTCCGTTAGACGTCGAGGCGTCTATGGTGGGTGGAAGGCTCATGCGTTTCGTCGAGGCCTGGCGAGGTGTGACGTCAGACAGTCTGGTCCTGGGATGGTTATCCCAGGGTTACATGCCGGAGTGGTGGGACTATCCACCACAAAATCTGTCTTTGGCACCTGTCTGGACACCCGTACCAAGGGAGCCAGACAAGTTAGAAGCCGTTCAAAAGGAAGTGTCGGGTTTGCTTCTGAAGGGAGCAATAAAACCAGCAAACGGAAACACTCCAGGCTTCTATTCAAACATGTTCCTTGTCCCCAAGAGCACAGGGGGATGGAGACCCATACTCAATCTCAGGCCATTAAATTGGTTTATCCATACGCCTCGGTTCCAGATGGAAACGCCGAGGTCGGTAATGGCGGGATTGAGGAAAGGAATGTGGTGTGTATCGATCGATCTGAAAGATGCATATTTCCACATTCCTATGAATCGGAGTTGGCACAGGTTTCTGAGATTTGCGTTTCAGAATCAAGTATGGGAGTTACAATCTCCCGTTTGGCCTGTCGACAGCTCCGAGGGTTTTCACAAGAGTGGTCCTTGCGGTGACAGCGTTTCTCAGAAAAGAGAACGTGGCGCTACATACCTACATAGACGACTGGCTGCTCAAGGCAGACTCGGCAGCCAGGTTGAACGTGGATACTGCTCTGACTCTGAAGTTGCTTTCAGATCTAGGCTGGATAGTCAACAAGGAGAAATCCGAGTTGACACCCACTCAACATTTCGTTTATTTGGGATGCGATTCGACCTCGAGGAGGGCAGGGGTTACCCGTCAGAGCCCAGAGTGGTGTCTCTGTTAGCCATCCTCAAGAGTTTTCGAGTGGGAAACCACATTCAGGCGAGGCGGTTTCTTCAGATGCTGGGCATGATGGTCTCCATGGAGCAAATGATTCCGTTCGCTGCTCTAATGCGAAGACCTATCCAGTTGTATCTGATGTCTCTGTGGAAACAGAGAACAGAACCCCTGTCAAAACTGGTGCCAGTTTTGGAGCGGATAATATCGCATCTTCTATGGTGGAAACAGCGTCAGAATCTCCTATTAGGGGTTTCGCTGCACCTACCCCACCGCCAGCTGTCCGTCTACACGGATGCATCGCTGGAAGGGTGGGGTGCCTGCCTGAGAGAACACCAGGTCTCGAGCACATGGACTCTCCCGGAGAGTCAGCTGCATATCAATCTGTTGGAAATGATGGCAGTGGAGCTGGCATTGGAAGAGTTCCTTCCGATGATCAGGGGCAAGGTGATATTGATACGGTCGGACAATTCGACAGTAGTATCATATATAAATCGCCATGGCGGGACCAGGTCGCCCACTCTGTGTATCAGAGTGTGGCACTCGATTCAATGGTGCAGGAATTACTCGGTTGTTTTGAAAGCAGCTCACATTCCTGGCCGATTGAACATTCTGGCGGATGCTTTGTCTCGCAGACAGAATTCTGCCAACAGAATGGTCCCTCAACCCTCCAGTTCTGCGACGGATCTTCGAGCATTGGGGCAAACCCAACGTGGACTTGTTCGCCACAAAGGAAAATGCTCAAATCATGACGTATGTCTCGCCGATTCTAGATCCAAATGCCGTCGATACAGACGCTCTGGCGATAAGCTGGAGAGGGATGCACGCTTACGCGTACCCACCCACCAGTCTTCTACCGAAGGTATTGGTGAAGGTCAGTGAGGAACCGTGTCTGGTCCTGCTAATAGCGCCGTATTGGCCGAGCAGGGCGTGGTTCACGGATCTTCTAGATCTGCTGGTGGAAAATCCTGTGCAGTTGCCCGAGATTCCTAACATAATCTCCCAGGCCAAGGGACGCTTCCTACACGAGCGTCCCGAAATGTTCAAATTGACTGCGTGGATGTTATCAAACAACGTTCCACGTCGGAAGGCTTTTCTCGACAGGCTGCTGATTTCATCGCGGCTGCGAGAAGGAGATCAACCTTCAAGTCATATAACAACAAGGTTAACAGATTTGCAGACTGGTGTGAAGAAAAGGGTATTGATACCTTTCAATCCACTATTCAGCAAATAGCAGACTTTCTCTGTGAGCTGTTCTTTTCAGGACTAGCTCCCGTCACAGTTGCTGGATACAACTCAGCTTTGGCATCAGTTATCCCTTGTCTAGCCAACAGGGATAGTCCAGAGGTGGCCCAGTTAAATGTGATGTTGAAGGGAATGAGCAATCTCCGACCGAGACAACCGGTAGTCATTCCGGCCTGTAGTCTATCTTTAGTGCTTAATGTACTGGCCAAGCACCCTTTCGAACCATTGCGTTCGGCTAGTCTAAAGCATTTGACTCTAAAGGCAGTCTTTCTATTGGCAGCTTCCTCAGCTAGAAGGCGCAGTGAGATCCATGCGCTTTCTGCAGAGAGGGACCGATTTATTGTTTCTGGAGAGGGTCTGCGTCTTCTGCCTAGAGCAGAGTTTATGTCAAAGAACCAGTCTTTGAGATATCCCGGCAAACCGATCATTATACCGAGGTTAACTAGGTTTGATCGTGATGCCAGTGTCTGGTGCCCGGTCCGTGCTTTTACTAAGTACAAGAAACGGACTGACTCGTTACGGTCGAACGATAGACATCTGTGGATCTGTCATAAGAAGCCTTATGGCGCCGCATCCATGGATACTATCTCTCGTTGGGTGGTCGAATGCATTCAGACTACTCACGAGATGGCGACTGGGCACCAGGTGCAAGGTGTAAGGGCACACGATGTCAGAGGAATAGCCGCCTCGACCGCCCTTTACAATGGTGTTCTGTTAGAGGACATCATGGCCGTTGCACAATGGCACTGTGAGTCCTCATTCACGGATTACTAAATGAGGGATGTGTCAGACTCAGCCAATCCACTCGCCTTAGCTGTTTTGAAACGATAGTTAGTGACCACACTGCTCTTCACCCTTTTTTCACTTTGGTAAGAAAAGAACCTAAAGCAGGCATGGTCAAGCGAGAGGATGTCAACCAGATTGTGTCACTGATGGCCGAACCGGTGAATGGTTGGAGGCGGTACGTCTGAAGTCCAATTATCATAAGGTAATTCAATAGTGAGAGTTTTTTGTATTATGTATATGTATCATGTTCATTCATCTTATATATTCATGCTCATTCCCAGGCTAATACATGGAATATGCAGGGAGTAGTTAACCCTCTTGGCATATTTGTGTTTTCAGGCGAGATACATGTTCGTTAGTTCTCTCCCTTTTCTTAGGAGGAAAAAGGGGGGGGGGGTGACGCGAATGTGATTCGGTTCCGTGAACTTGACGGTCCTTTTAGGTCTCCGTTAGTCAAGTTTGAAGTCTAAAATCTTTCTCCCAAGGGGCAAAATTAGCATTTATGGCTTGCCCCTTCCCACCAGGTTACTGATCAAATCTGGTGTATATCAGAAGTAACAGAATGGTGAGTATTGATCGAAGGAGAATGCAGGAAATGTCAATTTCCCTTTCTCCGAGATCTAACAATACTCACCATTCTGTTACGGACCCAGCCTCCCAGCCCCACGGAGGCAAGCCATAGTTTTCTCTTGCTTGGAGGCTATGCAAACAATATGAGCTCTATGGTAAGCGGGTACTCGGCTGTTGGGAGCCGAGTACCCGGTTCCCAGGAGTCGGTAAAGCTTTCTAAGTCTATAATCCTAGAGCCGCTGTCAAGGCCAGCTGTATATCAGAAGTAACAGAATGGTGAGTATTGTAAGATCTCGGAGAAAGGGAAATTGACATTTCCTTCAATCTCGGAGAAAGGGAAATTGAAATTTCCTTCAATTCAACTAAGATATTCATTATATCATTCAGCCTTTGGGTATACCCGTATATGTCAGTTTTTGTCATATTTCAGTATTTCAGAATGAAAATTTCAGTCATATAATGTGGACTATTTAGGTTAGTTTTTAATTTCAGCTTTAGTCAGATATTCAGAGCCGAGTAGTGACAGGATCATATGCCTCTTCATGGATCTGCTTAAAGCTGGATTATATGACTGGCTTCGTTAAAGGAATGTAATCTTGGTTGCTACAACAAGGTCATGTGATAGCTATCAGCCAGTGAGGTTGTCATTGTGCTTAATGACCTACTCAGTGGCTATGGGTATTGGATTAATCCTCTTATTGCCTCTATCTGAGATAAGCATTCAAGAAAATTACTATGGATCTCATCATTAGAGAGAGTATGGAGATTCCTGAAGAAGCCTTCAGTCACTCTGTAACCATAATACCCATCATACATTGGCTGTAAAAAATTCATCCTGCTACGCTTCCCTTCAGAGAAGGAAAGGGCTATGCTCCGGGTCGTCTGGTCGTATTCTTTCACTGTGATTTTTAAAGCATTTCTGTTTAGTTTATAAATTGATTAACCCAGTTTATAAATTGGTAAAACACACTTTACCATCAAATCCCAGTCCGTCCTTAAAACAGGCACTGTAAATATTTTGAAATTATAGATACTGGAAACTGAAGCTGTAGCAACAGCAATATTTGTCTGGAGACTGATGAATCTGAAAAAAAAAAGTCCTTTGCAACTTGTAAAAATCATTTTATTATCCCCACACGTTTGGGGAAAAACAGAGAATATTGTAATTGCCAGCATCCAACTATCTGTATGTCTGGATATCCTCTCCGAAACCAAATTTGTTATGTAAATTACCTATGGATATGATTGGGGATTGTAAGGCAACACAAATTTTTACATCAGGCAATGCCACAGGGTGGAGGTGGGGCAGAAAGTTGACAGAATTCAAACTAATATGGTATGTTAGTTACCGACATGATTGTAGATTGTGAAGTTATGTTTACATTAGGAAATAATTTTTCTAAAAGCTTGATGCGTTGCTTCTGGTTTGTCCTGACGCGAACTGAAGTGTCAGTTGAGTCTGGATGCCGATGTGCTATTTGCACGCTCCTTTTATACCCTTTGGCTACACCAGATGTACACGTTTGTTTGTGTACGTATACCCGTTTGTACCCGTTTAGGTGTGTACTTGTACCCGTTTGTTGGGGTAGTTTTCTAATTGTTCTTGTCATTGTATACCCATTTTGTTGTGTGGGTATGCTTCCTGTATACCCGGTTGGCTGTTTTTTGTGTACTCAAAGGTGTGAATATATGTGTATCTTATAAGTTGCATATACCCGGTTGGTTGTAAACATAATTGATGGGTTGGGTTTTATACACTTTCTGTTTGTATACTTGGCGGGTGGTTTTTGCGCAGACAAGAATGGTGGGATGACAGTGATTTTTTGTGGCTCTGGTAGGTTTGCAGTTTTCATTTTTTTTTTGTGGTAAAAAGGAGTATGTCGGTCATTGTTTGGCGCGTTTCTTGCCATTGTTACGGCTTAACTCATCAGAGGACTAACATATTCTGATTCAGAATATTTCCATAAGATGTTTTGAGTCTTTTGTGTTTGGAGAGTTATAGTTTTGGTTAGGTAATATTGAGAACACAGTTTGTGAGCAATAGAATAGAAAGGTAGTGTTTCTTACCTTTATAGGTCTTCTAGGAGAGCCAGGAGTGATTCTGGTCTTAACTCTTCTTCCAACCAGTCAGTGTCCCAGTGTGTCAGGGATTCTGTGATGTGGGTGGGTTCTGGTGGGAATGGTCTTTCCCACCAGTCATCTGGTGTTGGCGCTCTGTACCACAGGTTGGTGGTGCGGTCCGGTTCCGGGCTGGAAAGTGGATCTGAGTAACCTGTGAAGTGCCCAGGTTCCTCTGGCCGTTGCGGTAATAGTCCTGATGTGGAGGGTAGATTAGTCGGACTGGCTTGTGGTTGTTCAGTGGTTGGTGTTGGTGGTGTGTTTGCCACTAATCCTGGTGCCGCTTGTGATGGTGTTGGCGCTGCTGTTGGTGCTGGCGATAGAGATAGTGTTGGAGAGTGTCCCGTGGGCGATGGTGAGTTGTCTCTGTATGGAGATCTCCGCGGACGTCTCTCTTTGGCGAGAGCAATGTCACAGGCTGTTACTTTTCTGTTGACGTTGCATAGACCAATAACAATCTGTTGCTGAGTTGGGAACAGCCCGTGGCGGACACCTAGGTGTGACCGGAACTGTTCTGTCCTATTATTCTTTTCACCACAAACCAAACACCACCAAATTCCCTGTTGTCTGTGTACTATCCTGTTGTGTCTATATAGACCCGAGCTGAATTTGTAGGTGTCTGTGCACTTGGTGCAGTGAAAACGGTCCATTAATAAACACTATAAACTCAAATGGATGTTAGATTGTTTTGTAATAGAATCTGACGTGGGTGTAGTGGACGTCGTACGCAGTGTTGCGTCATTGCAGGTGTGATGTAATAAATTACGTCATAAGCATCACCAAGAGTAGGGAGGCTTTGGTAACTAGAATTGCTAATTAAGTTTTACTACCTCAGTAGTTTAAAGGGTTACCAATCCGCGTGATTAATACTGATGGGATCCATACAGTGAAGTTGGTGGATCCACCAACTACTGTATGGATCCCATCAGTATTAATCACGCGGATTGGTAACCCTTTAAACTACTGAGGTAGTAAAACTTAATATGTTTACATTAGGGTCTTGGTGGGGATGAGTTGGAGTGATGGTGGTGGTGGGGTGTGTGGGTGGAGAACAAAAAAGTTTGCAAAAGCTTGGGGATTTACTATTGTCTGCCATCGACTGCACGTTCTACTTATACATTTTTAAGGGTTCATCCACCAAGCGGTGGACGCATCTCTCACTACATCAGAATTGAATTGTTTGTTCTTCACTTCTGATTCCACTGTGATTTAACCATTTTCAGCATCGTTTAAATTAAAACGATACATAGAATTTAATATAATTAACAACTCAACTGTTCCTTTCTCAGTTGTAAAGATCTATGGATCCGTACATGGTTTTATACACACTGCTAGGTTTGTTGTCATTGACTTTGTTAATAATATATACATGTATCGCATCCGCTGATATTTTGTGTATCACTCTTAAGATGATTACAGATGAGGGGGTGGGGGGGGGGGGTGTCTTGCTTGCGGCTCGGATTCAGTCCATTGGAGTGGATCCAAAGTTCAAGGAGTTGCTTGAGGCTATTTATGCGAAGCAACTCATGACCAAGAGCTAGCTCCCTGCGGCCTCTAGGGAGGTGCGGGCAAGGTGCCCTATCCCCAGCGGGGAGTACGAGCGGTATGGTGTGGTCCCAATGGTCACTGAGGATGACCGTTGGGTTCTTGGCATCCAGAGTGCGGGAGCGGGTAGTCCCGCTCAGGCACTTGTGGACAAGAGCCAAGCACACAATGAAGAAGTCCTGTCCCTTTGCGAAGAGTGAGTGGGCAGGTATGAACGCTGTCAATCACTCCTACATGTATCGCTTGCTTCAGTTGGTGTGGGCTGAAGCTGGGGCAGGCCACCCTGTGCCAACTGCTGTGCTTTCGTGTGTCAACGACGGCCTTGTGCTGTCGATGGATGCGTTGGCCGGGGTGCAGGCGCGAGTGACCATGAGGCAGATGGTCCTTGGCCATATGCGTCCGGCTACGGCTGGCAGGGAGTGTTTGCTTGGAACGCCCCTGTATGGCCATCGCATCTTTGGTGGCCAGGCACGGGCCATCCTAGAGAACATGGCCAACATCGCGCAAAGTCAGTTAGCGGTTAATCTTCAACTCTAGAGCTAGTGCGTCAGGCGCATGCACTAGGGGCTGTTGCGATACGCTAACTGCTCAACCTTCCTCCAAGAAGCAGAAGCATAAGAGCAAGGCGAAAGCCAAGCCAGCTCCTCCTGCTCTTCCTGGGCCTTCTCAGCCGCCTGTGGCTAAGAAGGCAAGGAAGGTTGTGGAGGTTCCTGCCCACCCTAGTGGTGGCCCTGATCGCCCGAGAGGCGGGAAGGGCAAAGGTAAGTCCTCCAAGGGCGGAAAGAAGGGAGCAGATCGTACCTGATGGTATGGTAGCTCCCTTCGTATCCGTCTGGCCCGTGACAGGAACAGCGGTGCCAGTTAGACCAGTCAAACCAAGAGCAAAATGGTTCTCTCCCCCTCGTTAAGAAATGGGGGGGGGGGGGGGTTCAAGCTGATCACGAACCAGACACCCGCATTAGGCGTCAATGCGCCTATAGTGGGTGGAAGGCTCATGCGTTTCGTTGAGGGTTGGCTCAGACAGTCTGGTCCTTCTCCTTCGATCAATACTCACCATTCTATTACTTCTGATATACAGCTGGCTCTAGGACTATAGACGTAGAAAGCTTTACCGACTCCTTGGAACCGGGTACTCGGCTCCCAACTGCCGAGTACCCATCTACCATGAAGCTCATTCTTGTTTGCATAGCGACAAGAGAATACATGCTTTTTGCAGTTGGAAAGTCTTAAGATTGTTTAAGCCTACCGGTAAGTCTTTTTACTGTGATTAGTTGTGATAGCTTGTGCGTTCTCAAAATGATATTTTGGATTAATATGGACGCTTCCGATGATAACCAGGTCGTATATTTCCATGTTATTCCATAGTTAAAAGACTTAGGTCTCTAAAATTTTGTCTGTGTCGCCTGTTCCAATTTCTAACCCCAAAGAATCTGGGACGTGTGTTAACAACGAAATATGCCAGATGATCGCCTTCCTTTAAATCCCAAACAGGCGATCGGCAGATATGAAATTAGGTGTTGGCTTATCGGTGTTTTAACACAATTATCGGCTGACGTCGTTCTCCGTAAGATCCGAGCAGATGTCGTCACACCCGTGTTTCTCGGATGTTTATGTGAAGAAAATGTTTCATTAATTCGCGCATCTGATTCTGGGTGCTGCATACTTTAATTGGTACCAGAAAAACTTTGGAATTTTCAAGTTTTGCGTGTTATCACGATCTGTTTGCAATGATCAGTGGTTTCAAAATTCTTGATTTAGATGTGTGGTCTGCGGTTTTACCGTGTGCTACAGCAGTTTGTTTACATTTTGTTGGTTCTTCACATCGTTTTGGCCTTCGTTAGGAGTATAATTTATATTTATTAGTAAATATACCCCGAATGCTATGCGATATGATTCCTGGTTCCGTTATACATCCTTGAGGATCAGTGTATGGGTGTATTATTGCCCGCTTCATTCTTGTCGTCATAATCAATGCGATCTTTGCTGTAACGTTGCGGGGTGGGGTGCGGGAGGGTGACAGTTAATTTATGGTCAAAATATTTGAAAATTAATTGTCTGCCTTCCATTTATGTTTCGTTCCGCTGGCTTATTGTAGGTTTGGTTTTTTATAGGCCAAGCCAGCCCCGCCATCATGTGTCGAGTGCCACATATCGTACGGGTTCTATGCAAGGACCATGTCTGTTTCCACTGTATTAAGTGTAGTCTTGACAGTAGGTGTAACGTTTGCGCGGTGTGGTCGGTCGATATGATGCTTAAGTTCCTTGCCAGAAGGACTTGGCAGGGTCTGACGCGGGGTCAGGCGGTCCGAAAGTAAATCGTGGAACGTCCGTTTCGGCCCGTGGGGACGTTCTACGTCTGCAACCGGAGGTGGCGGAGATGGCACTGCCGGCGTGGTTTGGTGCGGCTAGGCAAGGTGTCTTGCATAGCGTTCTGCCCACGCTGGTGTCGTCCCTGCTGCCAAAAGTTGTAGGGCAGTCTCTCCCCATGTTTGATTCAGACCCTGTCCTTGGACAGGGTTCTGGACTGGCCACCGAGGGAGCCGTTTCGTACGGCCACCGAGGGAGCCGTTTCGTACGGCCCCCTGGCAGTCCCGGCGGGCTCCGGCCTGATGGGTTCTGTCTCTCTGCGGCCACCTCCGGGTGGTCCAATAGCGGTGGCTGGTCCGTCAGGCATGGGAGCCATCCTTGTCTAGTGACGACTCTTCGGGGTCTGAAGATGAGGAGGCCGAGGAGGAGAGGGTGCTGCGGCCTGTGATGCCGCGGGTGGAGAGCATGGACGGAACCGTCCTCCATTTGTCTGGCCTGGCGCAAGCCAGGGCAGCGGCTCCGCCCGTGGTTGAGGCCACTCCGGTACCGTGCACCGGTCCCGTGATGGTTGGTTTGCCGCCAACCAACACAGTGACAGGTGTGGCCGGCCAGGCATGGTACTCACCTATCTCGCCTGGTCCGGCGGTCAGACATGGGGTACCGTTGGCGCCCGTGTTTGGCCAGCCAGGGTGGACCCGTCTGTGGTTTCGACCACGGCCGAGGAGGATGTAGCCCGTCCATCGGTGCATTGATTAGGACGGGGATCTTGCCCGCAGCCCTGATCCAGTCTGTTGGACTGGATCCATGGTTTATGGTGTTGCTTGATGCTATTTATAGCAAACAAGGGCCAGCTTCTTGCGGCCTCCATGGAGGTGCGGGCGAGGGGTCGTATTCCACGGGTGGAATACAACAGGTATGGTGTTGTCCCGTCGGTCACCAAGGATGACCGCTGGGTACTGGGTGTCCAGAGTGTTGGAGCGGGTGGCCCCGCCCCGGCACTGGTGGACAAAGCTCAGGTACACCATAATGAAGTCCTGTGAGAGGGTGTGTGTGAGGACAGCACTGAGTGCTGTCAACCACTCTTATCATCTTCTTCAGTCGGTGTGGGCTGAAGGGGGGGGGGCAGGCCACCCTGTGCCACCTGTGGCGCTTTCGTGCGTTAATGACGGACTGGTGCTGTCTATGGATGCATTGGCAAGGGTGCAGGCGCGTGTGAGGAGGCAGATGGTCCTTGACCATATGCGTCCAGCTACTGCTGTCAGGGAGCGTCTTCTTGGGACGCCCCTGACAGGCCTTAGCATCTTTGGTGGCCAGGCGCTGGCCATCTTGGAGGACACGGCAAGTATTGTGCAGAATCGGTTGGCGGTTTATCTGACAAGTATATATATATATTAGCCTATGTCCGCCCGTAGACTTGGCCACCTCCGCCCAAAGCATGTCCTTTTCCGCCTGGGTGGAAATGGCCGGGCGGAGATAACCAAAGCCAGAGATCAACAGACACCGTCAATTTGCCCTGTAGAGTAAGACTAAGAGTGAGTCGTTTCGACCTATTATGTATTCGTCCAACATCCCACAATTCCTTGCGTGGAACAGGTTCCGATCACAGACGTGTTTATCGCCCATCGCTTCCTTGTTTATTTGCTAAAATTTAGTTATCAAATGTCATATATTTCACTTGCAGCGCAACATCCTAGTTCCTTAAGCATCTAACAAAGATATGAAAATCAATTATGGTTAATTGAATCCATTTTTGAAAGCAAAATTTGAAAAAGTAAACCGATGTCACATCAGTTCGGGAAATCTCAGAATTCAGAAACGTTTCTGAATTCAGGAGCTCTGTTAGGATGGTTTCCGAATTCCGATATAGGTTTTCTGAATTTGGATACCACACAAGTTTAAAAATTTTTGCATTTATTGATCAATCAACCTAAGATATGCGCAGCACGTGTTATATGTCTTGCAATCAATAAATCAATATTTATTGACAAATCCAATGTGGACATATGTCCAGTTACAGACAGTACATGATAAAATATATAATATATACACCTGTGCAAAAGTTAAGCACCAGCAAAAACAATGGAACGTAGAAACATGATGGTACAACAAGGCTGCCATACTTTTTGTCCCCGCGTTAGCTGACATAATTCCAAGTACGAAATGCACATGCATGCATGACTTCACGCCGCTTGATGTCCGTGCGTGGCGGGAAACAGCACACGTGTTCAGTTATGTAAAAGTCCAGTTTGAGGTGTAGAACATTACATACAGATTTAGGTGACAAGATTAGGAATTTTGTGTTCATGACCGTGGTTTATTTGTACAGAGAGAATTAGCTCTTGATTGTGAACCGCTATGGCAAGACGAAGGTTAAGTGATCGTGTGAAATGGCAAATCATAGGCATGCATACCACTGGTATGTCATGCAGAGAGATTGGCAGACAGCTGAACATTAACCATACTGTAATCAGTCGTTTGATTGCAAAACATGGGCAAACTAACGAGGTGAAGGACAGGCCTAGATCTGGAAGACCGAAGAAGACTACTGCCCGTGATGATTGAGCCCTAGTACGCCTTGTTAGGAGATCTCCATTCACCAACAGCAGAGTGCTCAGCCAGCAATGGGAAACGCGCAATAGAGTGTCAATGTCTACCGTCAAAAGGAGACTGTATGCTGCTGGCATGAAAGCTAGGAGACCTGTCAGACGTCCTCTCCTCACTGCACACCACAAAGAGGAGCGTCTGAGGTGGTGCAACGAAAGAAGACACTGGAACATGAGATCCTGGAGACGGGTACACTGGTCCGATGAAAGTCGGTTCCTGCTTCATGCCACAGATGGTCGAACTCGTGTATGGAGGTCCAGACGCACGGCGTACGACCAACGTAACATCATGGAAGAAGTTCCATTTGGTGGAGGTTCCGTTATGATATGGGGGTGCATCTCATTTGATTGTAAGCTGGATCTGTTGACTGTACTTGGAACACTAAATGGACAAAGATATCAAGATTCCATACTGGATAGAGTTGTGGTCCCTCATTTTGTAAATCATGCACCTGGAACCCACCCTATATTCATGGATGACAACGCCCGACCACATCGTGCTAGAGCTGTGCATGAATACCTCCGCCAGAATGCCATCGAAACCCTACCATGGCCAGCAAGGAGCCCTGACATGAACCCTATTGAGCATATCTGGGACATTCTGGGAAACATGGTGAGAAGGAGGGATCCTCCTGTGCAGAACCTACAGGAATTAACAGACGCACTCCATCTTGAATGGCAACGAATACCACAATGGCGTATCAGTCGGTTGGTGACCAGCATGAGACGTCGTGTCCAGGCCGTCATCCAGGCACAAGGTGGATATACCCGGTATTAATAATGACAGTCTCAAACTCGTGCACAGATGTTAAACTTCGTTTTCAGACACCATTAATGACAATCTAGCCACGTGTGTCAACTGTAGGGCAATAGTTGTCAGTTGTGTCAAAGTAACCATATTCAGGCCTCGTTTTCAAGTTCAAACAAAAACATACAGTGTTTCCCCACCATCATAATCAGCATTCCTCTAGTTGCATTATTACCTCTTGCACTAAGATGGATGGGTACATAAATGTTTATGCTATTGCTTTCTTCATAGCACATGAATATACCCTCGCATGTGCGTAAAAATAGGGTGGTGCTTAACTTTTGCACAGGTGTATAGTTTAATATGATATAATATGTACATACAATATATAGAAACTGGGTATGCACCCATGTTGTTATTACACCACAAAAACATCTTGACCGTTCAATCACTACTTGCTAAATCAATTACTCTGAATTTAGCCACCAGAATAAGATTTTTATGCTCACTTACATATCCCCATATGCCTATTCCATTACTATGAAAACCCTTAACCAGGCTACTGGTAAGGTACAGCCCCAGCATAAGTCCTGATAGAGACTGGCACCAGTCTGAACTCACTCCTTGGTGACGTCTGTCACTAAGCATGCCCGCGCATGCGCAATAGAGCCCAAATAGGAAACAGATTCACTTTTCAATTATTCTGCAAACAGAACAGTTGGCTCGTTATCCAGCTTAAGTTTTTATAGCTTTGCGCTGAAATTCAGTTTACATTTTTGAGAGTTACATCTACAGATATGCCTACTATGAAATCTAACTTTCCTAAGTTATGTTTTATGAATATTTAATTGAGTTTTTGAGTTTCTTAACTCTGTTTATACGAGTTACCAGTTTTCATGTCACTTCCCGTTTTCGAGGTAGTCATATATCATGCCTATTTATTATCATCATAATTGCTTGAAACCCTTATTACTCACTCAAATCTCGTAATAGTTTTAGTGCCTATTCGTTATCTGGCGAAATTTTGTGAAATCTAATGGTCTTTCAGTGAGATATTCAAATCCGTTTTTTCCTGCCTTTTGTAACAAAGCTTTGTATTCTTTAGTTAAGTCTTCTCAGGGGTGGGGGGGGGGTGTTTGAGCTTAAGGAATCAAGCATTATAATTTGATTATAGCCATTAGTTCTACGCAGAGGCATTTGAAGTTTACGCGCCTATTTATATATTATCTGGCAGGTATATGGTAGGGGTGGGGATATCCACCAAAATAACTTTAAGTAGTCTGGTTAAACTTCAAATTGCCTTCCCTCCCTGGCTCAGTTACTCAGTCAGCCCGTGGTCTATGTTGTAACATCGTAGTTTTCAGCCATAAGTTATCGTATATTGCGTACATATTTATGAACTCGGGCCATATTTATTGGAGCTGTGACATTGTCACGGTCTGCTACTCATAACAGAGATATATGATGAATCATAAGTTTCCAATAAATGGTTTTCTTAATCCATTTTACTGCCTCAGCAATTTTCACCATAAAATATACATTCAGCCTTTGCTAAGGGAGATGCGCGCTGCCGCCCTAGAATCTGCAACTTGTGCGCAGGTCAGTTTTCTAGTCGACGCAGGCAAATCCATATGGTCAAATCTGATTGGTTTAAGATTCAGCTTGACAGCTATGTACTTCAGAATGCGCCTTGCAATTTTTGGCACACACAACACAAAATCTATTAGGTTTTGTGCTATTTATGACAAAAATAAACAAAGAGGCGCGTGAATGTGTGCGTGTGACTACAGGCTCTATTCAAAATAACAACAATTTATTTTATTCAACAAAATTTATTTTAATCTTATTTATTCTGTACCGAGAACAATAATGACACCCCAATGATGATGTCATAATGACGATATACCAAGTTATCGCGGTATATTTTACTGTTATCAGTATCTTCATAAGTAATGCAATATCGCCCGGGTCTAGGCTCCGGAAATCGTATTCAGAGATTTGATTGATTAATTTTTCCACATGCACCCGTCTTGAGTTTCTAAAAATTGTTCCTGGGTTACAAAATGCTCTGAAATTTTGCAGCTGATAAATTTCCCGATTTTGGGAATTTCCAGGAAATGTTGGTAATTTTCCACCCCCAGGACAGGATTGGCATTTTCGTGGGAAATTTTAGGGCAATGGAAAATACGGGTAAATACTCAGACATAGGTTCCGAGTTTAAATAAGCCTCATGGTTATTAGCTCACCTGTCCTGAAAGGCAAAGTGAGTTTATGCCGTGGCAACCATCTGTCATGTGTCTGTCCGTCCGTCATCCGTCAACTTTTCCTCTGAATGACTTCTCAAGAACCACTGGGCCGATTTCAATTCTATTTGGCAGGAAGTATTCTTAGGGCATAGGAATCCAAGTTTGTTCAAATGAAGCTGATCAGCCAAATTGGCCATCGGCCATCTTGGATTTCGACCGATTTTAGAAACGTCTAAAAATCTCCGAAACCGCTTTGGGAATCGATTCAAAACTCATGAAACCTCATCTAGGGAAAGAGGTAACCCAAGTTTGTTCGAAACCGAATGGCTCCGCGGGCATCTTGGATGACGTACTTTTCCCGAAAACGACTTCTCCAGAACCGCTGAAGGGATTGGGTCGAAATTTGGGAGATATGATTAGGGTCTAAGGGCCATTAAAGTTTGTTCAAGGGAAGTTGATCCGTCACAAAACATGGCCGCCGTGGGCCAATCAAAATGTAGCGTGTTTGGCGGGCATATTGGATATTTTTTTTAATGGATTTTGAGGCCAAAATTGGTTCTATATATGTTTTTGACTATTCTGGGCTCAAATTTGCCATTTTCGAAACTTTCGGATAAACAGTTTGGTGGCCATTATTTTTTTGCCAAAGGTACCCATACTAAAGCAATCTGAAATTTAAAATGTCTTCTCCCGAACTGCTGGGCGGATTTCAATTATATTTGGGAGGACGCATCCTTAGGGCATATGGATCAAAAGTTTGTTCAAATGAAGCCGATCGGTCAATTTGGCCAGTGGCCATCTTGGATTTCGACCGATTTTAGGAAACGTCTTTAAAAATCTTCTTCGAAAGCGCTTGGAGAATCGATTCAAAACTCATGAAACCTCATCTAGGCAAAGTCGTAAGACAAGTTTGTTCATGAGGACTTGATTGACCGAATGGTTTCGCAGCCATCTTGGATAACCTAGTTTTCCTGAAAACGACATCTCCAGAACCGCTGAAGGGATCGGGCCGAAGTTTGGGAGATATGATTATGGAATAAAGGTCATTGAAGTTTGGTCAAGGGAAATTGATCTGTAAAAAACATGGCCACCGTAGGTCAGTCAAAATATAGCGTGTTTGGTAGCCATATTGGATTTTTTTATTTGATGGATTTTGAGGCCAAAATTGGTTTTATATTTGTTTTTGGGTATTCTGATCTCAAATTTGCAATTTTCGAAACTGTTGGATAAACAGGTTGCCGGACATGTTGGATAATTTTCCCGTAGAAAGCTCACATACTAAAGCAATGGGAAATTTAAAATGTCTTCTCGAGAACTGCTGGGCCGATTTCAATTATATTTTGCAGGAAACATCCTTAGGACATGGAGATTGATTGAAAACTCATAAAATATCTTTAGAGCATTAGCTGAGCCAAGTTTGTTCAAGGGAACTTGATTTGCCAAATGGTTGGGCAGCCATCTTGGATGGCCTGGTTTTCATGAAAGCAACTTCGTCTCCAGAGCCACTGAATGGATTGGGCCAAAATTTGGGAGATATGATATTGATGACTAAGAGCCATTAAAATTTGTTCAAGAGAAGTTGATACATAAAGAAACATTGCCTCTGTTTTCTTGTTACCAGTCTGCTCAACTCATTAGAGTTCTACCTATTGTTAATGAGCATTCTAGTTGAAATGCCTATGGTCCAGGTGAGTGATACAGTCCCCTTGGGCCTCTTGTTTATCATGCAGTTTTAATGGAAAGCACCATTAGGCATTAGTGAATGGGATCTGCTTTGTATGTATAGAATGAAATGTTTGTACTGACAATGGGTGCTGGGGTGGGTATGCTGGTAGACAAATAATAGAGAGCATCTCTACATAGTGTGAATGGTTTGTGTGAGTGAGTGGAACAATCTAACCGCTAAAACAGCACTACATCAGATTATGGATAGATCTGATCTGTCACTCAAGTATGACATCATAATTAATGTAGGCTAACATCACCAACAAAATACATTTTACGTAATAAATGATGTATCTAGCTACGTCATGAAGATTGTAGAGTGTCAAGTGAATGAATTTTCCACCCACACTTGACTCGTGTTGGGATCGATCGATCCCTGAACTCCCTGACTATGGCAGCAACAGCACCAAGTCAAATTAGTTTGAAAATATTCACCAGCATGTTTATTAAATAGTAAAGACATACAATTCGTACAACAACGCTTTGTCCGTCATCAATTAAGCAATCGTGACGAACTTAACTACGTCATCCATGATTTAATTGATTATGATGTCGTCCTACATGTCAAGTAGTCGATTATGTCATCATATCATTGATGGATAAACTGGAAACCTTCATTAAAAATAGTCTGTTGAATATTTTGAAAGTATTTTAACTGGGCGCCACACAGTCAATTTAGTTTCAAATTATTCAACAACTTACCTTTATAGTTATGTTGATACTGGGATTCTGGGAATTTAGGGTTCGATCGATCCCAACACGGCCAAAGGCGGAGCTTAGCTAAAAATGAAAAAATGTCTTTATTATTTGACAATCTTGTAAATATATAATATACATTGATATTTTTCAGGCAGAATGATGGCAGATTTGGCCTTCTAAGGCACTTTGACCTTGGAGTTTGAACTTGATATACCTTGATTATCTGGTCATCACCATGCACACTACGTGAATCTTCACCGATTTTCGATACACACCTCCTTCGCCTTTAGCACAGGTATGACCACATCTATTGATAGATCTAATATGTAACACAAGTGTCTGACATCATAATCAAATATGTCACATGTAAGCTGATGTCACAATCAGAATCCTGTAATGACTGAGCTATATCTAACTCTGTCATGAACATTGAATAATCCGTCAATGTAAAGTGTACGAATTGTGTGTGTTTATAATTTAATAACAGTATGGCGACCATTTTGAAACTATTTAGACTGGGAGCTGTTGCTGCCCTTTTAGATTTAGTTTGTCATTGCCATACTGTTTACGTCTAATGTCTGTGATGGTAGGAGATTATGCAATAAAAGCAGAGCATCCTCTGTTAGCCATGAATAAAAGCAGAGCATCCTCTGTTAGCCGTGAATAAAAGCAGAGCATCCTCTGTAAGCCGTGAATAAAAGCAGAGCATCCTCTGTAAGCTGTGAATAAAAGCAGAGCATCCTCTGTTAGCCGTGAATAAAAGCAGAGCATCCTCTGTAAGCCGTGAATAAAAGCAGAGCATCCTCTGTTAACCGTGAATAAAAGCAGAGCATCCTCTGTAAGCCGTGAATAAAAGCAGAGCATCCTCTGTAAGCCGTGAATAAAAGCAGAGCATCCTCTGTTAGCCGTGAATAAAAGCAGAGCATCCTCTGTAAGCCGTGAATAAAAGCAGAGCATCCTCTGTTAGCCGTGAATAAAAGCAGAGCATCCTCTGCTAGCCGTGAATAAAAGCAGAGCATCCTCTGCTAGCCGTGAATAAAAGCAGAGCATCCTCTGTTAACCGTGAATAAAAGCAGAGCATCCTCTGTAAGCCGTGAATAAAAGCAGAGCATCCTCTGTAAGCCGTGAATAAAAGCAGAGCATCCTCTGTTAACCGTGAATAAAAGCAGAGCATCCTCTGTAAGCCGTGAATAAAAGCAGAGCATCCTCTGTAAGCCGTGAATAAAAGCAGAGCATCCTTTGTAAGCCGTGAATAAAAGCAGAGCATCCTCTGTTAGCCGTGAATAAAAGCAGAGCATCCTCTGTTGGCCGTGAATAAAAGCAAAGCATCCTCTGCTAGCCGTGAATAAAAGCAGAGCATCCTCTGCTAGCCGTGAATAAAAGCAGAGCATCCTCTGCTAGCCGTGAATAAAAGCAGAGCATCCTCTGCTAGCCGTGAATAAAAGCAGAGCATCCTCTGTTAACCGTGAATAAAAGCAGAGCGTCCTCTGTTAGCCGTGAATAAAAGCAGAGCATCCTCTGTTAACCATGAATAAAAGCAGAGCGTCCTCTGTTAGCCGTGAATAAAAGCAGAGCATCCTCTGTTAGCTCTCATTCACCAGCAGGATTTTGAACAGGAAGCTCCTTTAGTGCAGAGATTCAAGATAATAAGATTGTTCAAACGAAGATGATTGGTCAAATTTGGGCAGCCTCTATTGGGGATTTTGTGCTATTTTTAGAAACCCATTTAAATAACTTTGAAACAGTTTGGCTGATGGATTTCAAACTCAAGAAACTTAATCTAATTCAAAGCCTGAATCAAATTTGGTCAGGAGAACCTGATTGGTCGGCTTGTCTCATGGATATCTGGGGTGACCTAGTTTTTGCAAATGTAAAAAAAAACATGGCCGCCAATAGAAAATTAAAATTTAGAGTTTGGTGGCCATATTGGACTTTTAATGGGTTTTAATGGCGAAAATCGCTTTATATATTTATGTGCACGGTGACGTAAAATTGTACACTTGCTTTTGTCAGGTAAACGCCATCTTGGATTTATCTATATTTAGAAACATAAATTAAATGATGTCCAAAATCGATTAGATGATGGATTTGAATTTCAAGAAACTTCATCTAGGCAAAGGGTTTAAATAAGTTTGTCAGAGCGGACACAATTGGTTGATTTGTCTCACGGCCGTCTTGGATGACTTAGTTGGCGCAAAAACGGACTCTTTTTCCAGAACCGCTGAATGGATTGGGTCGAAATTTTAGAAATACGATAATGGCCTAAGGGTAATAATTAAAACTTGTTGAAGGTTTAATACATTAAAAAATGTTTGTCACCATGGACTAATCAAAATTTAGTGTTTAGCAGCCATCGTCGATTCAACGCTGTTCCAGGTGACCAATACAGCCCCCTTGAGCCCCGTATTATGAATATTTTCCAAACTCGGTTATGTTTTCATTTTATGGTATTTCCGTGATCAATCTGATGTTTCTCTATGATGCACTTGCATGATTGCATCACTAACATTCCTTATGCGAACCGATAATAATCCCTCAGCCTGTATTAACCCTTTAACAGTCGAGCCGCTTCTGCAGTGGTCTTGAGAAATGGCCATTTGCAGACAGTTTACCACTGGAATGACTGGCTCACTAGTCTTTAACTCTTTAACACTCACACCAGCCAAGAACGGCTTCTGCAGTGGTCTTGGGATATATCAATTTGCAGACCAAGAGAAGACTACTTTTGAAAATTTACCACCGGAATGACTGGCTCGATAGCCGAGCCAGTCATTCTAGTGGAAAATTTTCAAAAATAGTCTTCTTGGTCCGCAAATGGACATTTTCTATGAGAAAATTGAAATTTTCTTGAACAAGTTAAAGGGTTAAGCCACAGATTCTTGTGTTCTGAAGCTCTAAGAGCTATCATGCCTATGATCAGATACTGGCTGGACCTTTACGTGACTCATATTTTAATCCTTTAATTGTTCCTGATTTTGTATTCAGAAATGTTCATTTGCAGGTCAAGAGAAGGGTATTTTTTTTGCTAAACCACGCGGAGTAAAATGAGGTATTATGATACCCTGCACATCGTGTGGCGGCGGTGCCGTCTCCTCGTTGTCGTTTTGCATTTAACTCCATTTATCAGTTCATATCTCATGTTTGCCAAAAATTGTTTGGTTAATCATACTGGACACAAACTTGGACACATGCTTCCGTATAATGAGAGGGCATCACATAATGACCGTAGCATCAAAAGATCAAATGTTAGTGTCACTGTGACGTAAAAACCTAGTTTTTCAATATTGATGTTTAGGTCAATTTAGCAGTTGAAATCTCATCTTTGGTTAAGCATACTGTGATACATACTTCCTTATAATTAGAGAGCATCACACAATGTTGTTGGGGGTCAAAGGTCAAGTCCTGTCAAGATCTGTCAGGATCATTATGATATTGGTAAAAGACTGGTATTTTCAGCATTAGCATTTTGTATTTAGTTCAACATAGTAGTTCCTATCTCATGTTTGGTTTAAACCGTTGAATATTTTGAAACTATTTTGACACAGTGCTGTTGCTGCCATAGTTATGGCAGCAACAGCCCCAAGTCAATTTAGTTTCAAAATATTCAACAGCATCTTTAGTAAATAGTAAAGACATACATTTCGTACAATCAAGCTTAGTCCGTCACCAATTATGCATTCGTGATGTACTTACCTATGTCATTCATGATGTCATTGATTATGATGTCATCCTACATGTCACGTAGTTGATTATGACATTATATGGTGGATGGATAAACTGGAACAGTCCATTATCATGATTGTGTTGATTTTATTATCAACTTCAAGATGATTTCAAAATTCAAGATCAACGCGATCCACTTCCTCAGGTATCATCATTTCCATGATAGCTGCAAATTCATGTCCGCATTTCATACATTAAAAAATTTTAAATGCTCCGTCGCTTTTGGGGATGTATTGAGATGACCATTCGTTATGTTATGCCATACCTCTAATTTCCGCTTGTACTACTACCAGGGCCTGATCCAGACTGATTTTGAAGCCGTTATAAAGGGTTTGGGCGCCATCAGTTTGGGTTCCCAAATTATGAAAAACCAATTAAAAAACTCCTAGGGGAGATGTATGCAGACCTGCCAACCCCAATTCAAGCTATCAGTAGTTTTTGGTGGAAAACATGATTTTCAGTGGTTTCACACACTTGTTCAATAGTGGATTTTCGGTAGTTTGAGGAACCATTCAGTAGTTCAGTAGTGATTTAAAAAACAGCAAAAATATGATTTTAAATTAAACAAGGCAAGTGAAGAATATGTTAGAAATTTTACTACTGGAATGATAGACTCAATTATCAAGCCAGTCATTCCAGCGGTAAAATGTAAAAATAGTCATCTTGAATTTTGTTCATTATCAGTTACATTTTTGGATACAAATTTGTTATTAATTTGCAATGTAGTGTGATGTCTTTGTCTGTTCTTTAAAACAGGCCATCTTTCTGTATATATCTGTATATTTCTGTATATTCTCGCTTATAGGCCTACATATGTCTTTTTGAACTGTTTGTTTTTATTAGGGCCCCGCACCGGAAGCCCTATAGTAATCACCACGTCTGTCTGTCCATCCATCCGTCTGTCCACAAAATCTCGTAAACAGCATATCATACAGAACCGCTTAAGATATTTTAATGATACATGGTTTATGCCTCAGTTTAGATACGCAGATGTGCCTTTTGAAGGATTCACCATTATTGGTCCAATATTTTGCGTGAAAATGTGCTTTTTAATGCAAAAACTCACGATTTTTGTCAATTTTCTCTCGTAAATACCATATCATACAGAATTGCTTAAAATAATTTAATGAAACTTGGTATATGCCTCAGTTATGATATGTAGATGTGCCTTTTGAAGGATTCACCTTTATCGGTCCAAGATTTTCGGTGAAAATGGGCTTTTTAATGCAAAAACATGATTTTTGTCAATTTTCTAGTAAACACCATATCATTCAGAATCGCTTAAAATAATTTAATGAAACTTGATATATGTCTCAGTTATGATACACAGATGTGCCTTTTGAAGGATTCACCTTTATCGGTCTTTGATGAAAATGGGCTTTTTAATGCTGACTCACGATTTTTGTCAATTTTCTGGTAAACACCATATCATTCAGAATCGCTTAAAATAATTTATTGAAACTTGATATGTGTCTCAGCTATGATATGCAGATGTACCTTTTGAAGGATTTACATTTATAATTTTGGGTTTGGTCTTTTTATTGCAAAAATCGATTTTTGTCTATTTTTTGGTAAACACCATATCATTCAGATTCGCTTAAAATAATTTATTGAAACTTGATATATGTCTCAGCTATAATACGCAGATGTGCCTTTTGAAGGATTCACATTTATAGGTCCAAGATTTCTGGTGCAAATGGACTTTTTAATGCAAAAACTCACGATTTTTGTCAATTTTCTCCTAAACACCATATCATACAGAATTACTTAAACTAATTTAATGAAACTTGGCAGGTTTCTTCTTTATGTGAAAATGGACTTGCCCTATAGTAACCACCGCGTCTGTCTGTCCATCCGTCCGTCTGTCTGTCCGTCCACAAAATCTCGTAAACAGCATATCATACAGAACCGCTTAAGATATTTTAATGATACTTGGTTTATGCCTCAGTTTAGATACGCAGATGTGCCTTTTGAAGGATTCACCATTATTGGTCCAATATTTTGGGTGAAAATGGGCTTTTTAGTATAAAAACTTTTTGTCAATTTTCTCGTAAACAGCTTATATCATACAGAACTGCTTAAGATACTTTGTTGAAACTTGGTATATGCCTTGCTTAAGATACACAGATGTGCCTTTTGAAGGGTTCACCGTCATAGTCAAATACTTTGGCCACATGTCTCTTTTAGCACCAGCAATACTTGTGATTTTCTTTGAACTTTCTCTTTGGGCACCAGTGATACTTGTGATTTTTTTTTAACCTTAACATACTTTCACTTGATTTCTTGGGGTGTCCCTTTATCTAATGTGTGTCTCTCAAGGAAAGCCACAGGTATTTCCTGTAGTGGAATTTTTGTTGCCACCAAATTGTGAAGTAGAAAAAGGTATTTTCAGTGAGTGCGGGCCCTCTGACTCAAACAACGTTTTCTATTTCTATTGGTATTGCAACATTATCATGTTGCGGTGAGCGCTTCTCAGAAAACAAATACTGAAATCCACTGTGCACAAAATATCATACAGTGATCACGGAAATACCACGAAATTCATGTTACAATATTTTAGCAAATACTTATTATATTAAAATATGAAAAGATTATTTTGATTTTCTCACACTTTGAATTGTATGATTTCCGATTTACATCAGTATATTTATATAGTTGAATTAGAGAATCTTGGCAGGCTGTTCCGTAGAGTTATAATAGCTGCAGAGCACTTATGCTAATTCTATTACGTAGTCGAATAAAGTGTCAGATTAATATGGCCACTACAATTTCATTTATCATAAAAGTATATAAATTTGACTCGTCACCCGTACATGCGTAAATTGGATGCTATTTCCATACAAACTATGGACAATCCATAGGCGTTGGCATGTGTGCGTATGGTATCTTCTGATACATATTTTTCACAAATCTGTGTGAAATATCACTGCCGAGGCTCCTCTATTGCACTATCTACACAGGTAAGGGTGCACAAACTGAAACCCTGGCTCAGGCCATGACTAGTTTCCATTAATTTATATGACTTAATGTAGCGTCTTTTAACCCTTTAATGGTCAAATTTGGTCAAGAAAATGTAAATATCTGCGTATTGAATGTCCATTTACAGGCCAAGGAAATGCAGTTTTTGAGAATTTATCACTGGAATGACTGGCTCGGTTATCAAAAGAGAATTGACCAAGTTAGACTGGTGGTAGGAGGGGGAGAATCACCACCGGAAGAGGGACAAAATTTCATCCAACTTTTCTAGACCAGTTTTTTGTGTAGATTACGAATCTGAAAGGTGATCGGCCAGGTTTGAGGGCATTTCCACGTTATCAGGGTCAAAGGTCAAATTTGGCCAACTATAACAATTTAGTATATAACTAATTCAGAATGCTAAAATGTAGTGTTTTATCAGTCTTATACATTCATGTGTCTAATCTTTATGAAAAACTACAAATCTAATCATTTGATTGACTAACCTTAACTCAAGGGTCAAAGGTCAAGAAATAACAACCAGTGAAAAAACCGATTCGATTTGATTTACCACCACTGCTATCTTGCTCCAAATATTGATGCTTTTGTATGAAACACTCTTAATATGTTTCAATCAAGTAGACTCATGTGAATCAATATTTAATGTAGGAATCCAGTATTGCTTTTTGGTGTCGTTCAGCGATTGGCATCTGCAGTCGCTAGAGGTATAGCGGTATTGGTACTAAAGTAAAGGATAGTTTAATGCTTTGTCCAAATCGACAGATATGTTCTCTTTACATGCCTTTGCTGCCAGCAATCCTAGGGTATCTCTCCGTACTGTTACGTCTTTGGTAATTCCTCCTGCAGACTTCACTGTTCTCCTTCGATCAATACTCACCATTCTGTTACTTCTGATATACAGCTGGCCTTGACAGCGGCTCTAGGATTATAGACTTAGAAAGCTTTACCGACTCCTGGGAACCGGGTACCCGGCTCCCCACTGCCGAGTACCCGTTTACCATAGAGCTCATTCTTGTTTGCATAGCAACAAGAGCAATACATGCTTTTTGCATTAAGGATTTTAGTGTTTTAAAATAATCTAAGTCTTTAATCAGTGATAGTTTGTGTGTTCTGAAAGGATTAACTAAGGACTATGGAGAATACCGCCCAAGACAACCAGGTTGTATTGTTCTTTATTATCCATAGTTAAAAGACTTAGGTCTCTAAATTTCGTTGTGTCGCATGTTCCAATTTCTGTCCCCATAGAATCTGGGACGTGTGCTAACAACGATATATGCCAGACGATCGCCTTCTTTAAACCCCAACAGGCGATCGGCAGATATGAAAATAGGTGTTTGCTACGGTATTTCTAACACGAATATCGGCTGACGTCGTTCTCCGTAGAATCCGAGCGGGTGACGTCACACCCGGTCGCTCGGATGTTTATGTGAAGAAAAATTTTTCATTAATTCGCGCATCTTATTCTGGGTGCTGCGTACTAAAAATGGTACCGGAAACTTTAGAATGATCAAGTTTACGTGCGATCACGATCGGTTTGCAATGATCGGTGGTTTCAAAATTCTTGAGTAGATGTGTGGTCTGCGGTTTTACCGTGTGAGACAGCAGTTTTGTTATACATTTTGTTGTTTTCTTCACATATCGTGCTGCGTTCGTTAGGAGTATAATTTATATTGATTAGTAAATATACCCTGAATGCTATGCGATATGATTCCTGGAGCCGTTACACATCCTGGAGGATCTATTATGGGTGTGTTGTGCCCGCCGCGTACTTGTCGTCATAATCAATGCGATCGTTGTTGTAACGTGGCGGGGTGGGGTGCGGGGAGGTTACGGTTAATTTATGAGTCAAATTATTTGAAAATTAATTGTCTGCCTTCCATCCGGGTCTCGTTCCGCTTGTTTATTGTAGGTTTGTGCTTATTTTATAGGCCAAGCCAGCCCCGCCATCATGTGACGACTGCCATAAGTTTGTCCGTGTAATGTTCAAGGACCATGTCTGTTTTATGTGTGCCCTGTGTAATATAGATCATAGGTGTAATGTTTGTGCAGTGTGGTCCGTCGAAACGATGGTTAAGTTCCTTGCCCAGAAGGACTTGGCTGGGTCTGACGCGGGGTCAGGCGGTCCGAGAGTAAATCGTGGAGCGCCCGGTTCGGCCGGTGCGGGTGCTCCACGTCCCCAGCTGGAGGTGGCGGAGATGGCACCGCCGGCGTGGTTTGGTCCGGCTCTGCAGGGTTTTTCTGCATAGCGTTCTGACCACGCTGGTGTCGTCCCTGCTACCAAAGGTTGGGGGGCAGTTTCTCCCCATGCCTGGTACGGATCCTGTCCTCGGACAGGATTCTGGACTGGTTACCGAGGGGGCCGTCTCGTACGGCCCCCTGGCAGTCCCGTCTGGCTTCGGCCAGACGGGTTTCTGTTTCTCTGCGGCCACCTCCGGGTGGTCCAGTAGCGGTGGCCGGTCCGTCAGGTGTGGGAGCCGTCCGCCAGGACGGTTCCACGGTTGACTCGTCTAGTGACGACTCTTCGGAGTCTGAAGACGAGGAGGCCGAGGAGGAGAGGTTGCTGCGGCCCGTGAAGCCGCAGGTGGAGAATATGGAGGTTGATTCCGTCCTAGACGGAACCGGCCTCCATTTGTCTGGTTTGGCGCAAGCCAGGTCAGCGGCTCCGCCTGTGGCTGAGGCAAATCCGTTACCGTGCACCGGTTCCGTGCGGCTTGGTTTGGCACCAGCCGTCACGGGAACGGGTGTGCCGGGCCGGGCCGGGCGTGGTACTCACCTATCTCGCCTGGTCCGGCAGTCGGACGTGGGGTGCCGTGGGCGCCCGTGTCCGGCTATGGTTCCGCGACTGCTACGGGTCCGTACGGTTTTCCGTGCGGACCTACCCCATGGACCGGAGTGTTTCATGGGGTGGCGGCGGAACCGTGTGGTACCGGAGTGCCTGGCGTGTCAGCCGTGGCTCCTTGCTGGGAGGCCGTGGCTGGCAGACCCGTGAGCACGTCAACGGGTGACGTGTTTGCGGGGGTGTCTTCATCGGAGGTAGATTGGTCAGATGCTCTGGCGTGGCTAGCCAGGGTTGACCCGTCTGTGGTTTCGGCCACGGCCGATGAAGATGCGCCCCGTCCGTCGGTTGCGTCGATCAGGACGGGGATTTTGCCCGCGGCCCGGATCCAGTCAGTGGGACTGGATCCACGGTTCATAGAATGGTTGGATGCTATTTATAGCAAACAACTGATGACCAAGGGTCAGCTCCCTGCGGCCTCCAGGGAGGTGCGGGCAAGATGTCGTATTCCGCGGGGGGAATACGACAGGTATGGTGTAGTCCCGTCGGTCACGGAGGATGACCGATGGGTACTGGGCGTCCAGAGTGCCGTGCCGGGTCACCCCGGTCCGGCACTTGTGGACAAGTCTCAGGTACACCAGGAAGAAGTCCTGTCCCTATGCGATGAGGGTGTGAGGGCAGCGATGAGCGCTGTCAACCACTCTTATCGTCTCCTTCAGTCGGTGTGGGCTGAAGCGGGGCAGGCCACCCTGTGCCACCTGTGGCGCTTTCATGTGTCAATGACGGCCTGGTGCTGTCGATGGACGCATTGGCAAGGGTGCAAGCGCGTGTGACGAAATCCAGGAGGCAAATGGTCATTGACCATATGCGTCCGGCTACGGCAGTCAGGGAGTGTCTCCTTGGGACACCCCTGACAGGGCCTAGCATCTTCGGTGGCCAAGCGTGGGCCATCTTAGAGGATACCGCCAGTATCGCGCAGAATCAGTTAGCGGTAAACCTACAGCTAGAGCTAGTGCGGCAAGCGCATGCACTAGGGCCTGTGGGGAAACCGCTAACGGGACAACCTTCAAAGGAGCAGAAGAAGCATAAGGGCAAGGCGAAAGCTAGGCCTGTTGCGACTTCTGCTTCAGCTGGGGTTTCAGAGCCGCCGCCGGCGAAGAAGCCCAGGAAGGTTGTAGAGGCGCCTACCCTCCCCAATGTTGCTCCTGACCGCCCTAGAGGCGGGAAGGGCAAGGGGAAGGGTAAGGGTAAGGCCTCAAAGGGCGGACAGAAGGGGCCGAAGCGTACCTGAGGGTACGAAAGCTCCCTTCATATCCGCCTGGACCGCGCCTGTGCGACAGGAACAGCGGTGCCAGTTATACCCGTCGTGCCTAGAACGAAATGGTTCTCTCTCTCTCGTTAAGAAAGAGTGGGGGGGGCGGACTGCGAGCCGGACAACCCCGTTAGACGTCGAGGCGTCTATGGTGGGTGGAAGGCTCATGCGTTTCGTCGAGGCCTGGCAAGGTGTGACGTCAGACAGTCTGGTCCTGGGATGGTTATCCCAGGGTTACATGCCGGAGTGGTGGGACTTTCCACCACAAAATCTGTCTTTGGCACCTGTCTGGACACCCGTACCAAGGGAGCCAGACAAGTTAGAAGCCGTTCAAAAGGAAGTGTCGGGTTTGCTTCTGAAGGGAGCAATAAAACCAGCAAATCGAAACACTCCAGGCTTCTATTCAAACATGTTCCTTGTCCCCAAGAGCACAGGGGGATGGAGACCCATACTCAATCTCAGGCCATTAAATTGGTTTATCCATACGCCTCGGTTCCAGATGGAAACGCCGAGGTCGGTAATGCGGGATTGAGGAAAGGAATGTGGTGTGTATCGATCGATCTGAAAAATGCATATTTCCACATTCCTATGAATCGGAGTTGGCACAGGTTTCTGAGATTTGCGTTTCAGAATCAAGTATGGGAGTTTACAGTCTCCCGTTTGGCCTGTCGACAGCTCCGAGGGTTTTCACAAGAGTGGTCCTTGCGGTGACAGCGTTTCTCAGAAAAGAGAACGTGGCGCTACACACCTACATAGACGACTGGCTGCTTAAGGCAGACTCGGCAGCCAGGTTGAACGTGGATACTGCTCTGACTCTGAAGTTACTTTCAGATCTACGCTGCATAGTCAACGAGGAGAAATCCGAGTTGACGCCCACTCAACGTTTCGTTTATTTGGGGATGCGATTCGACCTTGAGGGGGGCAGGGTTTTACCCATCAGAGCCCAGAGTGGTGTCTCTGTTAGCCATCCTCAAGAGTTTTCGAGTGGGAAACCACATTCAAGGCGAGGCGGTTCCTTCAGATGCTGGGCATGATGGTCTCCATGGAGCAGGTTATCCCGTACGATGCTCTAATGCGAAGGCCTATCCAGTTGTATCTGATGTCTCTGTGGAAACAGAGAACAGAACCCCTGTCAAAACTGTTGCCAGTTTTGGAGCCGATAATATCGCATCTTCTATGGTGGAAACAGCGTCAGAATCTCCTATTAGGGGTTTCGCTGCACCTACCCCGCCCCCAGCTGTCCGTCTACACGGATGCATCGCTGGAAGGGTGGGGTGCCTGCCTGGGAGAACCAGGTCTCGGGCACATGGACTCTCCCGGAGAGTCAGCTGCATATCAATCTGTTGGAAATGATGGCAGTGGAACTGGCGTTGGAAGAGTTCCTTCCGATGATCAGGGGCAGGGTGATATTGATACGGTCGGTCGATTCGACAGTAGTATCATATATAAATCGCCAAGGCGGGACCAGGTCGCCCACTCTGTGTATCAGGGTGTGGCACTTGATTCAATGGTGCAGGAATTACTCGGTTGTTTTGAAAGCAGCTCGTATTCCTGGCCGATTGAACATTCTGGCGGATGCTTTGTCTCGCAGACAGAGAATCCTGCCAACAGAATGGTCCCTCAACCCTCCAGTTCTGCGACGGATCTTCGAGCATTGGGGCAAACCCAACGTGGACTTGTTCGCCACAAAGGAAAATGCTCAAATCATGACATATGTCTCGCCGATTACAGATCCAAATGCCGTCGATACAGACGCTCTGGCGATAAGCTGGAGAGGGATGCACGCTTACGCGTACCCACCCACCATTCTTCTACCGAAGGTTTTGGTGAAGGTCAGGGAGGAACCGTGTCTGGTCCTGCTAATAGCGCCGTATTGGCCGAGCAGGGCGTGGTTCACGGATCTTCTAGATCTGCTGGTGGAAAATCCTGTGCAGTTGCCCGAGATTCCGAACATAATCTCCCAGGCCAAGGGACGCTTCCTACACGAGTGTCCCGAAATGTTCAATGACTGCGTGGATGTTATCAAACAACGTTCCACGTCGGAAGGCTTTTCTCGACAGGCTGCTGATTTCATCGCGGCTGCGAGAAGGAGGTCAACCTTCAAGTCATATAACAACAAGGTTAACAGATTTGCAGACTGGTGTGAAGAAAAGGGTATTGATACCTTTCAATCCACTATCAGCAAATAGCAGACTTTCTCTGTGAGCTGTTCTTTTGAGGACTAGCTCCCGTCACAGTTGCTGGATACAAGTCAGCTTTGGCATCAGTTATCCCTTGTCTAGCCAACAGGGATAGTCCAGAGGTGGCCCAGTTAAATGTGATGTTGAAGGGAATGAGCAATCTCCGACCGAGACAACCGGTAGTCATTCCAGCCTGGAGTCTATCTTTAGTGCTTAATGTACTGGCCAAGCACCCTTTCGAACCGTTGCGTTCGGCTAGTCTAAAGCATTTGACTCTAAAGGCGGTTTTTCTATTGGCAGCTTCCTCAGCTAGAAGGCGCAGTGAGATCCATGCGCTTTCGGCAGAGAGGAACCGATTTATTGTTTCTGGAGAAGGTCTGCGTCTTCTGCCAAGAGCAGAGGTTATGTCAAAGAAACAATCTTTGAGATATCCCGGCAAACCGATCATTATACCGAAGTTAACTAGGTTTGATCGTGATGCCAGTGTCTGGTGCCCGGTCCGTGCTTTGACTAAGTACAAGAAACGGACTGACTCGTTACGGTCGAACGATAGACATCTGTGGATCTGCCATAAAAAGTCTTATGGCGCCGCATCCATGGATACTATCTCTCGTTGGGTGGTCGAATGCATTCAGACTACTCACGAGATGGCGACTGGGCACCAGGTGCAAGGCGTAAGGGCAGACAATGTCAGAGGAATAGCCGCCTCGACCGCCCTTTACAATGGTGTTCCGGTATAGGACATCATGGCCGTTGCACAATGGCACTGTGAGTCCTCATTCACGGATTACTATATGAGGGATGTGTCAGACTCAGCCAATCCACTCGCTTTAGCTGTTTTGAAACGATAGTTAGTGACCACACTGCTTTTCACCCTTTTCTCACTTCGGTAAGAAAAGAACCTAAAGCAGGCATGGTCAGGCGAGAGGATGTCAACCAGATTGTGTCACTGATGGCCGAACCGGTGAATGGTTGTAGGCGGTACGTCTGAAGTCCTGTTATCATAAGGTAATTCAATAGTGAGAGTTTTTTGTATTATGTATATGTATCATGTTCATTCATCTTATATATTCATGCTCATTCCCAGGCTAATACAAGCAATATGCAGGGAGTAGTTAACCCTCTTGGCATATTGGTGTTTCAGGCGAGATACATGTTCGTTAGTTCTCTCCCTTTTCTTAGGAGGAAAAAGGGGGGGGGGTGTGTGACGCGAATGTGATTCGGTTCCGTGAACTTGACGGTCCTTTTAGGTCTCCGTTAGTCAAGTTTGAAGTCTAAAATCTTTCTCCAAGGGGCAAAATTAGCATGTATGGCTTGCCCCTTCCCACCAGGTTACTGATCAAATCTGGTGTATATCAGAAGTAACAGAATGGTGAGTATTGATCGAAGGAGAATGCAGGAAATGTCAATTTCCCTTTCTCCGAGATCTAACAATACTCACCATTCTGTTACGGACCCAGCCTCCCAGCCCCACGGAGGCAAGCCATAGTTTTCTCTTGTTTGGTGGCTATGCAAACAATATGAGCTCTATGGTAAACGGGTACTCGGCAGTGGGGAGCCGGGTACCCGGTTCCCAGGAGTCGGTAAAGCTTTCTAAGTCTATAATCCTAGAGCCGCTGTCAAGGCCAGCTGTATATCAGAAGTAACAGAATGGTGAGTATTGTTAGATCTCGGAGAAAGGGAAATTGACATTTCCTGCATTCTCTTCCACAAGTTGTCTTGAAATCTTCTCCATGGTGCTCTTGATATTGGATCCAAAAAGCGCAAAGTTTCACCATCCTTTTCGGTAGCGAGTCGGGAATTGAATGCAGTAGAGAGTTCTCTTCCTCGTTGATATGTTGACAAAAGATAATGGTTGGCCTGAAATGATGTTGAATAGTTTATTATGGCCAATGTCAGGTGAGAATTGATTTATGAAATCTGACTTAATAACTTCGATCATTCTTTTAACATGATCCTCTGATTTCTGGATTTCTTATGGTCTTAGGCACTTCCTTGGGTTGTGACTCGTATCATCGAAATTTGTGTATTCGAGGATAGAGGAGACAATAGCAGATGTAAATGGATTGTTCAGCACCCATTTTCCTGTATGCTGTTTCCTGATGAGTGAAGTTCTTGATACCACCTGGTTTCTTTGAATTCTTCCTGAAAGTCTGCCCTCCAGCTGCTTCAGTTGACTGTCTGATTCCTGTATTGTTCCAGCAGACAGACATGCCATTCTTCAGAAGCTCATCCGTGCCACCAGGATGTGTATCATCAAGTGTCATGAGTTGACGACAATAAAAGGTCCCATATCTAGCGTGTTTTTGTTTGTTCATAGCAAAACAGAATGGCAACGAGCCTGTTCAGCATTTCAGTCGGAGGTCATACTCATTCATGTTTATCGCGGAATGGAGTGTATGTTGACGATCAACAGCTTAATGTGGATTGCCCAGAACTGTGGAGTCGTGCCATAGTCTCTTCGAAGACACTGGGATTTTATCTGCTAGTTCAATACTAGGAAAACCAACATTTTTTAAAAAGTTTCTGAGCAGCATCTGTGGGGGTCTTTGTTCTAGACAATGTTCAAAAGTTCATTCAACATATATACGCTTCTAAAAATAGATGGTGTAGGGCTTCACTGACGCTTTCATGAATTATCCATGATCTATTATAATACTTTCCACTGGGCACGCCTTTGATTGTACCAGATGTGCCATAACCCTGCTGATACACAATTTCTTCAAATCCGCTGCCTGATACGAATTTACCCATAGTGCCATAGAATTCCATGATGGCATGAATATCGACATTGTTGAATTCCTTTCGATTGTTCCATATGATGTGATATAATTTGGCAGCAGCATCGGCAGTTATGTGAGCGTATTGCATATTGGACTGAGCTGCCATCAGCTGAGACTGCTTGATACTCTGTGATAGGACTGATGATTGGTGGCAGGAATGTAATCAATGTCAGTTGAGATGATGGATCTTGGTTTCCGAGATAGCGGCGGTAAAAGGTCAATAAAGGTCAAATTTGTCCAATTATAACCGATTACGAATTGGCTCGATGGAAATCATTACAAAAAGATCATAGATTTAAGCATCGGTTTTTGTACCAATTGTTATTTGTTGACCTTTGAGCTAAGGTCAGCCCAAATGGTTTCACTTGTTGGGTTTTATAAGGACTAGACACCTGAAGCATAAGTCATAAAACACTGTATTTTAGCTTTGATAATTAATTATATAGTAAACGGTTATAACCGGACAAATTTGACCTTTGACCCCCAATATCTCGAAAACGCCCCTGTATGTGGCCGATCACCTTTAAGATTCGTAATCTACACAAAAAAATTATCTAGAAAAGTTGGATGAAATTTTGTCCCTCTTCCGGTGGTGATTCCCCCCCTCCTACCACTGGACTAAGTTCAATCCAGTTGTAAATTTTAGAAAATTGTATTCTTTTGGCATGTAAATGGACATTCCACAAGACCATAACAGAGGGCATGTTTTTCTGGCATGACCATTAAAGGGTTAAACCAGAAAATCAAGCAGACAAACCCTCTAATGATCAAAACAGGCAAAGATGGATTATGCAATTATGCACTGATTTTTATGTATCTGAATAAGGGAGGACATTTCAGAAAACATAACACTGATAAAAATAAATTTGATTGGGCAATTTTTGTGGTGGTCATCATTGGTTTTTAAAATCCTTCAAGACAGATTTCCATAACAATTACGATAATCAAGGTTCACACAGGGCCTGGAAAACCTTTAATGTTTTGAGATAGAAGTTTCACGGATGCACATCCAGTTATATGTAATGTATTCACTTCTACTAGCAATATCAAACTAGGAGAAATTTCAACAACAAAATATACACTTCATCAATTTTTCATTCAAATTGTGCAAGGGGAAACAATTCATAATGTTTACAAACAGATCCGTCATTCCCTTTAAGTGCTTGTAATTATTTTTAACTATCAATGTAATATTTACTTGTCTGTGTGATATTAGAAAGCCCATATCTAATTCTTTAAAAGTTTAACACTCATATCAGCCAAAAACGCTTCTTCAGTGGTCTTGAGATATGTCCATTTACAGACCAGAGAAGACTATTTTTTTTAATTTACCATTGGAATGACTGGCTCGATAACCGAGCCAGTTATTCCGGTGGTAAATTTTAAAAAATAGTCTTCACTTGGTCAGCAAATGGACATTCTCTATGAGAAAATTGAAACTTTCTTGAACAATTTCGAGGGTTAAAGATTTAACTGTTAACACTTGTGAAAGAATATTAAGATATTTTCTATGGGAATGTTGATTTGCAGGCCTAGTGAAGACTATCTTTGAAACTATACCACTGGAATGGCTGGCTTGATTAATGTGTTACCTCTTCGAGTAGACTCAAAAATAGTATTCTTTTGTCGGTGTAGTTTCTGGATGTTGTAGATGTCCCTATAGCCAGTTATCTATTTAAATAAACCATGTGTTATACTCAAACTGCAGTGCTTTAAATGTGTATGAGATATGATAACTAAGAAAACAGTGTCTTCCAGTCAAACTATTTTCAAAGTAATCAACACATTCTTTTTCCATCATGGAACTTACCTGAAGTTTGTGTGATTACCCGTAAGTAAAAAGTATGCTAGTTTTCTAACAATAACAAAGTTGAGGTCTGCTAACATGGGAGATAATCAGATTACACAGATGCTTGAATTAAGTAGAGTTACCTCCCCTGTGCTGTAAACTTGACTGAATTGACCCACTAATTCCTTTATATATCACAAATGAGTGTATACAGTATCTAATCTGAGTATACTGACTAACATTGAGAATGAGTCAAAATGAACAGACGTTTGAAATGAAGAAATATGTTAAAATCAATCCCACAACACCCACCAACCAACCAACCATGTATTCATTCATTCATTCATTCCTCTGTGTAGTTCGCTGTTGATTCATCGCTGGTGATGTTAACACCAGAGGCTGTCAGCATATTGCCTTCATATCAGCAGATATTTTGAAGCTTAGATCACATTATCACATGTGCCAAAATATTTTGGCAAAGAAGTTTCTTCACGCGTATCACATTCTGCGCTAAATTTCAAGACGGCCGTACAAAACACTGATGAATATTTTTATTATAATTTGAATAGAAGCAACAGTTTCAAGTAAAATTATTTTCAAAACATTTTTGCAAAATATTTCGTACATGGACATGTATGTGTGAATTAATTCATCAAATCTTGCCTCTGGTACTGAAGGGTTAAATATATTGTATTCGTTATGTAAGAATAATTTATGTTAGATTTGTCATAATTATTTGTGGGTGGTGTAGGGTGGGATGACATGGTGTAGATTTTTACATTCATCTTACTCATATTGAAGCGTTTAACACTTGAAATTTTAACAACAAAATCCAAATATTGGCTTATTGAATGTCCATTTGTTGGACAAGAGAGGACTATTTTTGACAAATTTACCACTGATTGCAATGACTGGCTCAGTTATCGAGTCAAGCATTCCAGCGGTAAGTTTTCAAATTAGTTTCAAAATATTCAGCAGCTTACCTGTGTAGTGTTTTTTTTAATTGATAGTGTTCAGAGATCGATCGATCCCAACACGAGCGAGGTGTGGGTGGAGCTTAGCTAGAGATGGGCGGGGCATAGCTAAAAATGGAAAGGTTCAAAATATGTTCAAAATATTTAATGGTATGTTGTATTTGATTTGGAAACATGTTAAGTAATTTCTGAGCAATACTAATCTATGCAGTCATCTTGAAATTGAGATAATAATTTTTGGCTCGACTCTAAATCATTGTGTAATTTATTTATATTTATTATTTATTTAATATAAAAATTGATGAATCCTGTCAAGGCTATTTTTTAGAATTTAGAAATGGAGGTGATGTTTTAATTTGTGGCACATTTATTATGTGTTCAGTCTTTACCTTTGATGTGTTGTTAATATGATGAACTTTCCACAGTTAACCCTATAACTCTCAAATCTGTTTTTAAAAATTTCAATTTTCTCGTAGAAAATGTTGATTTGCAGGCAGAGACTATTTTTGAAAATTTACCACTGGAATGACTGGCTTGGTTATCGATCCAGTCATTCTAGTGGTAAATTAAAAAAATAAGTCTTGGTCTGCAAATCGACATTTCTCAAGACCACTGCAGATGTCGTTTTTGGCAGATATGAGTGTTAAGGGGTTAAATGGATTTACTATTATTCAATTTAGTTTGATTGCAGTAATAATTTACTGCAAATTATGGTAATTTTACGTATTAATATTTCTTTATCTGCCCCTTCTCTCCCCCTCCCCCCCCCCCTTCCCCTCCATAGCTGCATTCATTGGTATTCTATCACAATTCAGAAGCAGTCATCAGATGTTGCTTAGCAACAATATTGATCATTGTTAAACAGTTTGTCACCTGACAACAACTCATTATAATACATGAATATTGAAATATCTTTCACAGCCATAAGCGCCAGCTCTGGCTTGTTCTGTGAACAGATCCCCCCCCCCCCCCCCCCCACAGCTGCTGGCTGGACTTGTCAATGGAAGAACTCCTTTTTTAATGCTGTGTTTTCTGCTGGTGAAAAAGCCTGTCTGCTCTATGTTGCTTGTGCTTGTGTGTCTGAGTAATGGCTGCCATGGCTGGTACTAGTTAAAGCGTTGGAGGAGAAACATGTGGAAGATCAATAAATGTTCTACACCACAGGGCTTGCAGCAATGCTTTATAATGCATTTCATTCAGCTAGTTCCCGAACGATATTTCAGAACGTTATTGGGGAAACAATGCTGATTATTCCCAAAATAATTTGATCATTCAATAACAGAAATGAGTTGCTGTCAAATCATTTTCAAACTATTTAGATGGTTTTGTATTTTGCACCCTTGAAGCAAGCTTTTTTAATAACAATGTTTAAATGTATTAATAGAGTGCTCTAGCATAGTCCCCAGCATCTAGCACAGCATAGGCAGATCTTACTCTGATAGCGCCATAGTAACCAGTAATGAGAAATAGAAAATCAATATTAAATACAACAGGAATTTGCTGTCCATTTTCCCCACCCACCCACCACACTTGTATGCCACATGCTTCCAATCACCTCAGCCTCAGGGTATTAAGCATTTAATTTATGAAATTGGTGAAGAATAATTAAATTTTCTCATAGAAAATGACTACTTTGCAGACTAAGAGAAGATTATTCTTGAAAATTTATCAATGGAATGATTGGCTCGGTTATGAAGCCATTAATTCCAGTGGTAAATTAAAAAAAATAGTTTTGGCCGGCAAATCTTCCTCAAGATCACTGCAGAAGATGTTTTTGGCTGGCTTAGTTTTAAATGGCTAAATTGATTTATCATTATCCTTCACAAAACTCTTGGATATTTTTTCTTAATGACTCCAATTATTCATTTTATTTTAGTGAAATCACTCCAGTTTCTAGAGAGAAATCACTCACACCCCACAAGTTCTGGCGTCTGTATTCATGTGAAATGAGCTAGCATGGAGATATTCAGGTTTAGCTATTCCCCGCCCATCTGTAGTTAATCTCTACCCACGCTTCGCCCATGTTGGGGTAGATTGATCCCTGAACTCCCTGACTGTCAATCTCCAGAAAACTATGCAGGTAAGCTGTTGAATATTTTGAAACTGATTTGAATGGTTGCTGTTTCCTGGCCAGCACCCAGTCAAATTAGTTTCAAAATATATCACAGAGTGTTTATTAACCCTTTAACCCTCGAATTTATTTTTAAAATTTCAGTTTTTTCATAGATGTTTATCTGCAGACCAAGAGAAGACAATTTTTTTAAATTTACAACTGGAATTACTGGCTCGGTTATCGAGCCAGTCATTCCAGTGGTAAAAAAAAAATATAGTCTTCTTTTGGTCTACAAATGGACATTTCTCAAGACCAGTGCAGAAGCCATTTTTGGCTAATATGAGCGTTAAAGGGTTAAATAGTAGACATACAATTGGTACAACAATGCTTATTCCATCATCAATTAAGCGTTTTGTAATGAACTTATCTACGTCATTCATGACAACATTGATTATGATGTCATCCTAGTAGGGGATGATCCTACAAGTCATGTATGTAGTTGCTTATGATGTCATATGATGATGGATGAACTTGAAATGTCCATTGTTGCGGATGTGTCATATGTCACAAAGTGGACAGCATAGGTGTGGAGGTGAGGTGCAGTGGGTATCTTTCATGATATTGAAGAGGGAGATATACTACCCTGTCTTATGCTCTACGCAGTCAGACCTACTTTTAACCCTTGAAACTTCATTGTCTCAATTTCAAGACAATTATACAGAAGAGCTGTCAAATTAATTTTCAAACCATTCAATAGAATCCTCCTTACATTATAAATAATGCATTGTTTCTGCTCTGAGTAGCAAGGGCTTAAGCACCACCTGTATAAAAGCCATCTTTAACCCTTTAACCCTCAAATTTGTTTAAAAATTTCCATTTGCAGACTGAGAGAAGACAGGCCACTGTAAATTTCAGTTTTGACTTGTTTGACCAGTTAGCGTCTATCCCTCAAATTTGTTCAAGAAAATATCAGTTTTCCCACAGAACATGCCCATTTGCAGACCATGAGAATATTATTTTACTGGGGTGACTGACTCGATTATCGAATCAGTCATTCTAGTGGTAAATTTTCAAAACTAGTCTTCTTGGTCTGCAAATGGACATTTCTCAAGACCACTGCAGAAGCTGTTTTGGCTGATATAAGTCTTAAAAGGTTAACATATGTAAAAACACTATTGAATCACCAAAATAATAAACATAGTCATTTGACATTAACCCTTTTAACCCGTTAGCTGGCCAAAACAGCTTCTGCTGAGGTCTTGATAAATGTCCATTTGCGGACCAAGAGAAGACCATTTTTTTGAAAATTTACTACTTGAATGGCTTGCTCGATAACCGAGCCATTCATTCCAGTTATAAATTTTCAAAAGTTCTATTCCCATGTTCTGCAAATGGACATGTTCTGTGAGAAAACTGAAATTTTCGTGAACAAATTTGAGGGCAAAAGGGTTACTGGTCAAACCAGTCAAAACTGGCCTTGTTCAATGTCCATTTGCAGCCCAAGAAAAAAACATAACTCAGTCATTCCAATGATAAACTTTCAAAAATAGTCGTCTTGGCCTGCAAATGGATATTCATAACAAAACTTGATTTTCTTGACCAATTTTTACCATTAAAAGAAATAATTTCCCCCCCCCCACCCCCACCCTCCCTGGTTTATAAATGCAGGGGTGTCTTTTATATACAACTCTATTCAACTATATTTCATTTTTATGTGTGTATTGTTCGTTATTTATCAGCCATACTTTAAAATGTATATTGAAATCTGATTCCTGCTAGATAAAATGCTTTGAAAAAATCTCTAACTTAAAACTTCTAGAGAATAACTAGTGAATTCAGAAAATTTATATATTTTCTTAATGAATATGCATGACCTGTTCTATGAGGGTGTGTGCTCGGGAATGACTGACATGGAGTAATTTATGCTACTCTATTTCCTCTATCAACTCTTTGAACACTAGACATCAAATATGATAAACTGTTAAGATATAAGAAATAATGTGTTGAATGACAGATAAATACCTGTATATGACACTGAAATCAATTGATTTTGCACAAGTGTAGAGTTTGATGCGTTTCAACGTTTACCCTTTAACCCTTTAATGGTCAAATTTTGTCAAGAAAATCAAAATATTTCCTTACTGAATGTCCATTTGCAGGCCAAGAGGGGACTATTTTTTAAACTTTACCATTGGAATGACGGTTATTGAGCCAGTCTTTCCTGTGGTAAGTTTTCAAAAATATTCCTCTCTTGGCCTGCAAATGGACATTCCTCAAGGCCACTGCAGGGGCTGGATTTGGCCAAATTGACCATTAAAAGGTTAATGGTCCAGCGGCCAAAACTGACCTTAGCAGTCGTCCTGAGGAATGTCCATTTCCAGGGCAACCTATTTAAAAAATATTTTGCCGCTGGATTGAGTGGTTTCTATATAACTAAATCAGCAATTCTGCTGGTAAAATTTCCAAAATTTTCTTTTGTTGCATGTATGCAAATGAACATTCATTGAGTCAATCTTCTTATTTTCTGCGACCAATCTTGACCATTAAAGGGTTTTAAATTATTCTGTTACGAAATCTTAGGCTAATTTATGTGGATGTCGTTGCTGCATAAAACAGCTATATTTTCCAGTCAAATTTCTTTCAAAATATTTAACCACTTAAAAAAAAATTTAACAACTTAGCTGTAATGACTCTAAAATTGTGATATTTGGATTTCAGGGGCAACTGGGTTAACCCTTTAACACTCATCAGTCAAAAACGGCTTCTGCAGTGGTCTTGGGAAATGTTCATTTTCAGACCAAGAGAAGAGTATTTTTGAAAATTTATCACTGGAATGACTGGCTCGGTTATCGAGCCAGTCATTCCAGTGATAAATTTTCAAAAACTCTTCTCTTGCTCTGCAAATGGCCATTTTCTATGAGTAAATTGAAATTTTCTTGAATAAATTCAACGGTTAAAGGGTTAATAACAGATGTTGTGTATGCTTTAAAAGGGGATTGAATAAATACATATGTGCTAGTACAGCAGACTGTGGCGCTAAGCCGAGATACATGTAGTCTGTTTGCTATTGATGTAATGTATGACAGAAGCCTGGATCCACAGCGCAGTGAAATATGCCATTGTCAATAATCCAATATGCATGACTCAACTCAATATCATTATAATAATTTATTCTTGTACAATAATGTATTCTGCCTGCTGCTGCTGGTCTGCATGTGCATGTGTATACCGCTGTCCTAGTGCTGTGTCTATGGATACTTTCAACCACTCCTATTATTCCTTTGATCCCATCACTCCCCTCCCTGTAGGTTACGGCACATTTTTCCAATATTCTGTAGTACGGAATTGGCATTAAACAGGCAATGAATAGTGCATGTATATAATAGTGAGGGATATTGAATGGAACGTGAGCGTACAGTTGACTGTTTGTTGTCTACCTTTGTTTAAGCTAACATATAGCGTGCATCAGAGACAGTGCCATGACACACAGTTTAAATTCTAATATTATCAATATGGATTATTGGATGCGATGAACATGTCGGAATGTCTTCAACTACAGCTCAAAACCGTTATTCAGGGCCGACATTTAACGCTATTAGAGATGGAAAGTTGACAGATAATGGTGTCAATTTAGATGATTGGTTTTATCGAATACACATTCCTAATTCTGTCAGTGACGATAATATTATGGAAACACAGACTGTGAAAGCATATAGAATGTAAGTATATGTGGCATCATCATATTGACCTCTGGGCCTGTTGCTCTGAGCGACTGGTACTGAGATTGTCAGCCACCATAATATATCACCTTGCTTGTAATTCCTTCCTGATCTGGGATTATTGTCAATGTATTGGTTGATGTCTAGGGCCTAGTGACATTTGCCTGACCAAGCAGTCATTTTGAATACATAAATTATCAACCTCTGGAAATGTATGGCTGTATGCGTAGATCTTGAACAGGTAATGATGCAGAAAATGAACTCATTTGACAGAAATGTATGTATTACAAAAGCACTGTTTTTATATAAGACTGTATGTACATATATAAATGATAACAAAATATAAATATACCCTGTGTGGGTGGGTGATAATATTGCTGTAATTTGCTTGCTTGTATTTCATTAACATAAATTTAACATTTCACTGTAGCTTGATAATGGACCGTTCCAGTTTTTGCTAACCCCACGCACCTCTAGCTAAGCTCCACCCACACCTCACTCATGTTGGGATCGATCGATCCCTGAACTCCCTGACTATCAATTTCCAGAAAACTAAAGATAAAGCTGTTAAATATTTTGAAACTAGTTTGACTGGTTGGCACCCAGTCAAATTAATTTCAAAATGTTCAACATAATATTTATTAAATGGTAAAGACATACAATTCGTACGTATCAGACTATTTAAGTGCAAAAGACAGAGTATTTCTAATCATTCATGACATCATGATTATGACATCAGCCTATATATCACATAGTTGATTATGACGTCATATGGTTGAGTGAGGGAATGGATTCATGAATTACAGCTTTCAGCAACACCATTTACAAATGTACACGAGGCTTACCAGCCTTAATTTTACACGCTACGTATTCCTTTGGCTGCAACTAGTGAAGGGCTGATGTTTTGAAAAATTCTGCATAATGAATCCAATTACATCATCATTCAGTGATATTGCAGAATGCTTCCTGTAAATCATAATTATATATTGATTACATTCTGGTAGCACTACCATAAAATACTCGTAATACATTAATCAGTCTGAGCTGGAATGACAGGGACAGAGAAGAAACTGACACTGAAGGTAATTCTTTAATGGTCGCACCTAGCCAAAACCGACCAGGCATCTCTTAGGGTCAGGGAAGACCATTTTAGAAAATTCACCACTAGAATGACTGGCTCGATAACCGAGCCAGACATTCCAGTGGTAAATTTTCTAAAAGAGTCTCTCGGCAGAATTGCATCTTCTATATAAGGAACATTGAAATGACAAAATCTGACCAGTAAAGGGTTAATGTTGACCGGGTGGACATTGCATATGTCACTGATGTAGTCAATATGCAAAACGGCTCATCCATAGAGGCATCATAGGGATGTCCTCTGTGTGCTAGAATTTCTCATGTAGCGGTAGATTGATATGTCTGTCATGTGTCTGAGGCTAAGGTCATCCTGCTCTCAAGGCAGCTTCTCTATTATGTGAATTCCTAATGAGGTATATATTACGTTGTTGTCTTTGAGTCTAGATAGCGCTGTGTAGGATGCTTCCTACTGTCTGAGTCAGCTGCATCCGTGTGTCATCCCATTATTGTACAATTGCTGTGATATTTTTTCCAAATTATTTTAAACTGTGATTGTCTGGATGTTTTAGACTCGCTTAAGATATAAGCTGTGCTGGGATTAAGTGTGGGTGAAACAATCATGGATAAATACATGTTATTGGTGTAGTCCATTATTATTTATACAATTTTATATTGTTCAAATAGGATATAAAATGATACAATTCCTTGTATCTTGGACCTATTTATAAATGTGGGTGCAGTAGTTACATACATTGCCAATATGGTAGATATAATTGATGTTATGGATAATAGATTTTCATGTGTAATGAGTACGTCTGCTAAGTTCCTTGTGTAAGTATATAGGTGGCACTTTCATGATGGAGACATAGTTTGTTATATATTATATGCTTTGCAAGAATTATGTAAGTAGCCCTTTAACACCCAGGCTGCACCCCAAGCTGTCCAAAATCGCTTTTGCAGTGGTCTTGATGAATATCTATTCGCAGACAAATAGAAGACTATCTTTGAAAATGTATCACTAGAATGACTGGCTCGATAACCGAACCAGTCATTCCTGTGATAAATTTTCAAAAGTAGTCCTCTTTGTCTGCAACTATGAGAATAATGAAATTAATTTTAGGTATAAAGAGTGAATACTTAGTGTAGTGCAAGGCTGATACACCCACCTCATCCCACTACCAATAGGTACACATTGTGTCATATATTGTGCTGTAGCGTATAATATTATGTGAGATGATAAGCATTAAGCACGAATTATTTTGATGATATAAAGAAAGGTTTTACTTGCCCACATACACTGTAACACGTACAGCCATAAAGCTGAGCCGTCATAGGACGCAATGTGACTTTAACTCTTTAACAATCATATCAGCCAAAAATGGCTTCTGCAGTGGTTTTGAGAAATGTCCATTTGCAAACCAAGAGAAGATTATTTTTGAATATTTACCACTGGAGAGCCAGTCATTCCAGTGGTAAATTTTCAAAAATAATCTCTTGGTCTGCAAATGGACAATCTCTGAGAAAATTTAAATTTTCTTTTCTTTGAGGGTTAATGGGTTACGCTCGGATTCCATTAATGTGTATGCATATCTGTATGTGTATTCATCAAATCAATCACACAATTGAAAATAGAGGGTATGATCCGATGAGACGCATTCAGATATGGAATTCATGACTAATAGCAAAGCAATAATAACAATGTTTAGATACAAATCATTATTACAGTAGGGCCCCACACCTAAAGGTGCTGAAGCCGTTATATTCCGGTGCGGAAGCCCTATGGTAATCACTGCATCTGTCTGTCTGTCTGTCTGTCTGTCCATCTGTCCGTCCGTCCGTCTGTCCATACACATCATACAGAATCTCTTAAAATGATTTAATGAAACTTGTTGTATATGCCTCAGTTATGATATGTAGATGTGCCTTTTGATGGATTCACCTTTATAGGTAGGAAATTTTGGTTGAAAATTGGCTTTTTAATACAAAAGCTCAGGAGTTTTGTCAATGTTCTTGTAAACACCATATCATAGCGTCGCTTAAAATAATTTAATGAAACTTGGTATATGCCTCGGTTTAAATGATACATAAATGTGCCTTTTGAATGGTTCACCATGATAGGTCCAAGATTTTGGGTGAAATGGGTTTTTTAATGAAAAACTCATGATTTTTAGCTCACCTGACAACCATCTGTCCTGTATCCGTCAACTTTCTCTTTAACCGACTTCTCAAGCACCACTGGGCCAATTTCAATTATATTTGGCAGGAACAATCCTTGAGGCATAGAGATTCAAGTTCATTCAAACAAACCTGATCGGCCAATTTGGCCGGCGACGATCTTGGATTTTGGCCGATTTTTAAAAATTGTCTTCTCAGAAACCACTTAGTGAATCGATTAAAAATTCATGAAACAGCATCTAGGGTAAGACCGAAGCCACGTTTGTTCAAGAGAACTTAATTTGACCGAATGGTTCGGCAGACATCGATGATGACCTAGTTTTCGCAAAAACAACTCCAGAATCGCAGAAGGGATTGGGCCGAAATTTGGGAGATACGATTAGGGACTAAGGGCCATTGAGGTTTGTTCAAGGGAAGTTGATCCGTCAAAAAACGTGGGCGCTGTGAACCAATCAATATGTATCATGTTTGGCGGCCATCTTTGATTGTTTTATTTGATGCTTTTGAACCCAAAATTGGTTTTATATAGTTTTTTGGGTATGCTGATTTCAAATTTCCACCTTCAAAACTGTCGAATAAATGGTTTGGCGACCATCTTGGATTATTTTCCCGCCATTTGAAAGCTCCCATACCAAAATAATGGGAATTGAAAATGTCTTCGAGAACCACTGGGCTGATTTCAATTAATTTGGCAGAAAGCATCCTTAGGGTATGGAGATACAGGTTTTTTCAAGTGAAGCTGGTCAGTCGATTTGCCTGGCAGCCATCTTTGATTTTGGCCTAAAGCAATGGGAAATTTAAAGTGTCTTCTTGAGAACCAATGGGCCGATTTCAATTATATTTGGCAGGAACAATCCTTAGGGCATAGAGATTCAAGTTTGTTCAAGCGAAACCGATGGCCAATTTGGCCGTCAGCCATCTTGGATTTTGGCCATTTTTTTTTTAATGGCTTTAAAAAATCTCCAAAACCGCTGAGGGGATCAATGCAAACCTCATGACATATGATCTAGTGCAAGAGCTGAACCAAGCTTGTTCAAGGGAACGTGATTTGCCAAATGTTTTGGCGGCCATCTTGGATGACCTAGTTTTCGCGAAAATGACTTCTCTAGAGCCGCTGAACGGATCAGGCTGAAATTTCATTTGACAGATATGAGTAGGGCCAAGATGCCATTAAAATTTGTCCGTTGAAAGCTGATACGTAAAAAAGCATGTTCGTCGTGGATCAATAAAAATTTAGCGTGTTTGGCGCGGTGGCCATTTTGGATCTTTTGAAAAAATCAGAAAACACTACTTATTAACAACTAGGCCAATTTTAATAATATTCGGACAAACCTTCACAGAAATTAGATTAGTAAATCTTTCTAGTGGTCATCTCAATTAGTTCGTTTGTGCTGGCGGCGAATAATTCCAGATGAGCGATACAGGCTCATTAGGCCTCTTGTTTAATATACACTATTCAATGAGATTGTCGAGATTAGATACGTTAAAGTGTCCTGGTGTATAATATAAGAAATATGTTAACATGTTCATCTGTGGGCTGGCATGTCTGGACGATTAGAGAGAAGTTGTGAACAAACATTACCATGGCCATGACAGGTAAAAGAAAATCTCACCTGTCACATGGAACCGTTAAATACCTAACTAAGCAGGGGAATAGATATCAGTTTGTCTGTGTCAGTGTCTGATTTTCTTGTCCAAACCATAGGTTCTTTTTCTCATATACTCGCCAAACTTAGTACATGTATATATGTATGATAGACTAAAGGTGTGTCATATCTTAGAAGTAGGTCAGCATCACATACCTGTTGCAGTTCACTGCGTATAATAAAATATTCTTGTCCAGGCTGTAGTTTCAAAACTTTCCTATGCAGTAATCAGACTTGAATGTATGGGTGCAATGTAGGCTAAATGTGTGTTGGGTATCAAAAGTAGATCATTCTAACTCACTGCACATTTCGTTCAATATCGTAGTAGACTGGCATGACTAGAGGCCAATATGAAAAATATTATTTTTGATAAACCAGTGTTAAAAGCTGACAACTATGTGGAAATGTTTATTTACACATTACGGACTAAAATAATTTTTAATAAAGCCTGTTGTCGTTGTGAGAAATACCTTTGATGGGTCACAGGGTCAACATAATAAATACATTATCCCTGTGTAATTTTAGAAAGTTTAATATAAAGTAAAGAGAAGTTAATTTTATATACCAATATGTGTCCTGTATTACAAATAATAATGAGATTTCAGATACCTTGATTAGCATGGTTGTATTTTCTTTGTTAAAACCAATATGGAACTTGAAGTAGTTTTACCTTCAAAACAATGTGAAAGGGAAGCAGATGTTGATTGGAACACATGTTTCATATGGCGCGCAAATAAGCAACCAGGAACAGAAAAGATGTAGATTAGGTTATCAATTGCCACAGAAGATGGCATTAAACGATTCAAGGAGTGTGCTTCTGATAGAAAGAAATTTCATGATGTTAATTATGCTGATGTCATTGAATGCTTGAATGCAGATGGTAGAGAATTTTCACCAGTAAATGTGCAATGGCATAGAACATGTTATAGAAATTTTACCTACCGCACAAATATCAACCGCCTGAAAATGCATTTTGACAACTTTCTCTGCTTCAACTTCACAAGCAAATGAAAAGAGCAGTCTGTTCGTTTGTCAAGGCAGTGTCAAGCACCAATGGACTGGAAAAAATACTTATGCTGTCAAGAAGATTCTAGAGCTTGCTAAATTAGATGCCACATTGAGGTGTAGATTAGGAGTCATTAACCTGATAGCAGCTGAGAAGAAATATCACCTCAAATGCTATATACAAATTGCAAGAAGGTACATAGCAAGGGTCAGGAGCAAGAAAAGAGCCCACAAGACATGTTTTAGTAATGTAATGCATGAACTGGGACTGGGACTTGAAAGGCGATATATTCATTGTCTACTTTGTGGACAAGGTATTGAGAATTGTTAGCATTAGACTTTGACATGGGCCGTGGAATATGCTGCAGCAACAAATTTAAAGACAAAATTCAGATGTATTGGGGTGACAATGTTTGCTTTGTAAGACCACTCGATCCACATGAATCACTGTTGATTTATCCCGACAGTGATGCGTTATGAGCTTTGAAAGTAACAGCTGATGAGTTGGCTTCCAGTAAAAATGTGATAGAACATGCAACGTATGAATCAGATGACATTGACTCTGAGCTACTCAGGTGCCTCTTTTGAGTTGCATTATGTAGGCAGAATTAATACTAACCAGTTAGAAAAGATTGTGCCGGAAAACTTGTTTCTGTCTGTTATTACAGCTTTTGTGTAGAGGAAACATTAGCGAAAAAGAGGATAACAGCAAAACTGAAAGTGAAGTCATGTCTTAGCATTGGTCAAGACATCATTTTCCTTGCATCAGGTGGTCGCAAGCAAATTCCTAAACGCATTGGCATTGGAGTAACTGTGCATCAAGCAACTCGGTCAAAGCCTTGGTTCAGCTGCTCCATGCTGCAGGACACTGCATAAATTATGAGTCGGCGCTACCTACTGATACAGTCATTGACAATGATGCTGTCGCTCGGTACATAGAAATGGGGAAAGTTATAATTCCACAGAATTTCAGTGAGATCACATTGCTTGGCTATGTAAGATATGCAAATGATAACACTGACATTTATGAGGAAACGTTCGATGGCAAGGCAACGTTTCATGCATCACAAATTGCGGCATTCAGGAGAGACCTTCCATCTACACAGGAGCAACAGGAGAGTCCCAATCAAACCAGCACATGCTCTTTACATGTTCCTCATGACTTTAATGAAATAAGTCTTGCATGGGTACAAAGAGACCAGGGGCACTTTTCAAAAAGAATGTAACAGTGCAGTGCTTCAAGCCAGACAAAGATTAAATGGCAGCTGCACAGAGCATCTGATATGGTCTGGATCTTATCCAGCCTGCAGAACCATGATGATCAGCACGTTCCTAACTGGAGTGCTTATAACCAACCTATCTCACAAGGCAATAATTAAAAAACTTATTGGTCATCTTCCGATCATAAATGCCCCTGCTCATGATTCTGACACTATGAACTGTCATGAATCGGTGTGCTGCAATGACTGAAACCCTTGGTCAGACATGTTCTGTTATAACTTTTGATGAAGCATTCTACTGCAAAGCAAAAATAATGCAGTGGCAATATGCGGATCAAATGCAGAATGTTGTTATCATGTTGGGAGGATTCCATGTGCAAATAAGTTTTGTAATTGTGCTAGGAGTACACATGGAAGATTCTGGTGTCTGTGATGTATTTGTTCTTCTAGTTGCATTCTAGTCACATCTGAGCAGAGAGCTTTGGATAAAAAATGGCACATCTAGAAAGTCTTCTAGCATTTAATGCAATTACAGGATGTGATTCGACTAGTCAGTTTAGTTCAATTAGAAAGAAAACTGTGGAAAGTATTCCACGATTATCCTGCATTGCTACATAAATTTGAAGAAGATCAGACCAGAGGTGATGTCCAAATCGGAATTGTTTATTTGCCACCTATATTGTTTGAACAAAACTGTCATAACAATACATGCAGTGCGATGCTCCCTCTTCTATGTCATGCAAATGTTTAGGAAGTGGCTGGTGTAGGAATCCAAAAAAGGGATTCACACTGTGATCAAGACTGACACTAAAAGTGTCCAAACTTAATTATCTTATATGATTACACTGAATTGCTCTTTGTATATGTACATAAAAAACATAACTTTATAAATGAGAATATAAATGTTAATTAATTGTCATTGCTTTATATTCTAGAAAAATGTTTGTAAATTTTTGATTTTACTGTATAATGCTTACTGCTTAGTAGAAAATGAGATTTCAAAGTCAATTTAACCCTTAAAATAAGCCTGTATAACAGAATGATTTCAGGTGATAATTTGAGGGCTGTACTATCATTTAAGAATGAAAACCCCCCAATTATTTACCCAATTTTGAGCCTTAGGGTCATTTGTCAAGATGACAACAGGGCTAATTTTAAAAAGGGTATTAAAACATTTCAATGACATCAAAACTATGATGTCATAATGGTGGATGACTTAATCCACATACTCTGATGACGCCACATGTTTATGACATCATGGCTAACTATCTCCAAGCTATTTGAGTTTATCCTCTGATAATACTGTTCTTTTAAAATTGTACAAAATTGTACATTTCTATTGTAATACCCACAGAAAAGGGTTCTCGACTCTTAAGCATTATAAAAGGCATATCAAGGACTTCCACCAGGACCTATACTCACAAATTCAATGGTCCTATGTGAGTTGTAATACTACATATGAAAGAAAGGATGGGGCCACCTCTCACTTAACCAGGCAACATGGTGCCACCATCACGATGGCACACGCCATCCTCAATAAAGGTATTAAGGATGGCCAACGGATCTCCTTTTCAATAGACTTATCGTTTATTACCAACAAAAAGCCTTAAAAAAATAGTGTATCTGGCCAATCTGTCAGCCAGGCCACTACGAGTACAAACAAGGCTAGCGCATCTGGATTGACCAGCAGTCAACAGATATTACAATGGGCCTATAACACAGAACCCAAAGCTATAAATAGAAATGAACTCTTACTCAAGGCTAGCTTTCAGATCAAGAAAACCCTTGCTAAAACCAAGGGGTTTATTCCAGTGGGTGGCCATAACAAACGCCATCGCAACATCTGCACAGAAGCACCAATAGTAACCAAACCGGAGCAGACTAAACAGAACAGCATGAACATTAACTCTATAACTGTGGAAGAAATGCTTAATTCGTTACCAAACGGGGGAACATCTACAACCACGGCATCTCAGACGTGCCTCCAAGTGCCAGTCAGGAACAGCCTCAGCAGCATCCTGGGTTCCATATCACCAAGCCCGCTGAGCATGGAGGTAAGTGGGATACTGTCCCCCTTCTAAATTCGCCCTGCCAAAAGGGCCTCTTCCACACCCTGTTCGCCGCCGCCCCTCCTGACACCATTTCCCACACCAATGGAGAAGGTGGGCGGGGGGCGTGCCTGCACAGTGGGCTCATCGACATGCCCAACGTTTTGGATCCTCTGACAGTATTCTACTCAATCCCTCCATCAAACTGTGTCAGGATCCAGGCAATAGCAAGCAAATGACCCTGCCTGACGCCCATAGCTCCAGTGGAGGGCCAATGTGACACAAAAAACTGTGGATCGGCGACCATAACACCATCGCCGAGATGGCTACCCTGGCTAAATCTATGCAAGACCCGGCTTCCAGAATCCTAGAAATCTGCCACAACAGCAGTAATACCTTTTAGAACTGTGATCTCCACTAGGAGAAACTGTTTGATAAAAACTATTAATCTTTTTTAATCATCCGCCTCATTCTAATCACGAGAACCATCATCATCAAATAAACTCAAATACATAGCTCACATAACTTCTCTCTGTTGTACACCCTGTACAAAACAACAACACCACCATAATAACCTCTGATGAGCTTCCTCAATGGATTGAAAAGCCACAAAGTCAGATCTCGGAATGGGTTAGGAATCCCCCAACACGCCTTTTATAACACGCCTGTCCCCTCACACCAACCACCCCAATCTGTCACCATTCTCACCACCACCGCATGTACACGCACACATGTGCGCATCACAGCATCACCATATGCTGGGTAACAAAACCCTTTGAAAAAAATCACTCCAATGGACCCCAATCACCGCGCATGCGCACAGGCATGCACTATGAATGGTACCTGAATCAGAACGGACCCCAACCAGCTAGGGTCTCCTTCCAGCTATGGATCCACTCCACTGTACATGCGCACACGCATGCGCCAGATATGGGACCCCGATTTGGAAGAATAAACAGGGAGCATGCGCGTGTGCATGCGCAGTTGAGGGGACCCCTGCCAGGTCCGAAGTTCTATAAATAGCGAGGACTGACCAGTGCTAAGCATCCGACTTTAGTCCTCAAATCGAGGACAAGCGTCGGGTATTCATCAAAGATTGTGGCTTTCCAAGTTATATCTATTTAATTGTAAAAAGTAACATCTAAACTAGCAAACTGGAGCTGTTATTTGCTTTTAACAAACAGGTTTATCAAAGCTTTTTTCTTAGGCCTTTTCTAGAATTGGCCTCCAGTCTATAGAACATTTATCTCCTGTCTCTTTCAAAGGCTTTCTGTATACAACAACCAAACTTGCTATATGGATTCATTGTAGGCTAATGTTGTGTTACTTGCTGTATGATTCATTGTAGGCTAATGTAGTGTTACTTGCTGTATGATTCATTGTAGGCTAATGTAGTGTTACTTGCTGTATGAATTCATTGTAGGCTAATGTAGTGTTACTTGCTGTATGAATTCATTGTAGGCTAATGTGTCACTTGCTGTATGGATTCATTGTAGGCTAATGTTGTGTCACTTGCTGTATGATTCATTGTAGGCTAATGTGTCACTCGCTGTATGATTCATTGTAGGCTAATGTAGTGTTACTTGCTGTATGATTCATTGTAGGCTAATGTTGTGTCACTTGCTGTATGATTCATTGTAGGCTAATGTTGTGTCACTTGCTGTATGATTCATTGTAGGCTAATGTTGTGTCACTTCCTGTATGATTCATTGTAGGCTAATGTAGTGTTACTTGCTGTATGATTCATTGTAGGCTAATGTTGTGTCACTTGCTGTATGATTCATTGTAGGCTAATGTTGTGTCACTTGCTGTATGATTCATTGTCGGCTAATGTAGAGTTACTTGCTACTTGCTGTGTCACTTTGTATAAATACATAGTTTTCCCTGTTCACTAAGCATCAAATAAATTGTTTTCCATGCTATATTCTCAACGCTCATCTACCTATTGTCACCCATGATCTGTGTATCAAAATGGGCCTTTGCACTCTATCCATCCATCATATCACGTCATAATTTACTGTGATGTATAGAGCTATTGTTTTGAACATAATTTGACTGGGCGCTGTTGCTGCAGCAACAGTGCCCTGAGTTGAATTAGTTTCACAATATTTAACAGCTTACCTGCATAGTTTTCTGGAAATTGATAGTCAGGGAGTTCAGAGATTGATCGATTCCAACACAAGCGTGGGGTGGGTGGAGCTTAGATAGAGATGGGCGGGGCATAGCTAAAACTGGAAAGGTCAAGTGCTGTATCTGTTATGGTTCACACATCATTACAGGAAAATATTTTGTAATGCAGTGTGCAAATGCATCAAAGTTCTGATTTAAAATATATTACTTGAGAAAGATATTTAACCTTGTACAAAGATTTGGTAAAAGATAGTTGTAGTTATAAGGCTTGAGACATACCCTTTCAGTCATTCACATGCATGCGTTCCATTGTGACACCAACAATTTAATGTCTGTCTGACAATGACTGACATGCCAAGAAGAAGTGAGACATGGGTATTACTTTTCCAACGACGATTTTAAACCAGGGCTCGATTTTAACACTAACCCGTTAACCCGAGGATAATAGAATTTCATATGGGTTAGTAAAACTACACCTGCACTATCCCATCTGGGTTAGTAAAGCTCTCAAGAGGAAATACGAAAAAACACTGTTACATGTATAATGTTATTATGTTCAGTACCCACCAAAATTGACAAAACAACAGATTTTCTGCTACCGTCAATGCTTTATTGAATATTTTGAAATTAATTTCCGAACAAATTAATTTCAAAATATTCAACAGCTCTGTAGGGTTGCCTTGGAAATGAGTTTTATATGGATCCATCGGTGACTGGATTAAAGAAGTGATAAGCTTTGAGCTTAGACACACATTGGGTTAGTGAAATTTACTGCGGGATAGTAAAATCAATGATGCACTATTCCGTCTGGGTTAGTAGAAAAAATCCTTAAAATCTACCCCTGTAAAGTTTCGTGTTTGGCAAAGTTTCCAGACAGAGAGGAGGCGGATAGACGAGACATTTAATTCCGCAGATTATTTAAATCCTGGAATTGCTTAATTTAGATTAACCCATTTTCTTTATAAATTATTATTTGCCGATCAAATATAATAATAACTACTGCATTGTTAGTTTGTTACCAGAGTTACCTGTGTGACATCATACCCTGCCGATGATAGTTCATTCATGTGTTAGGAGTGAAATATCTACCCTAATCGGTTAGAATCTGCATCAGTCATGGAAGTTATATAGCAAGGGGTATGCTTGTGTGATGACTTCTTCATGACTAACTCCTGATGGCATTCACCATGAGGTGCCCATTATAAGATGCCCCTCTTGGATATATGTATGACATTAACCATTTACTGCTCAGAATTGGTCACGGAAATCTAAATGGTTGCTTATTGAATCTCTGTTTGCAGGCCAAGAGAAGGCTCCTTTTGAAATTTATCACTGGAATAATTGGCTCATTTATCGAGCCAGTCATTAAAGTGATACGATTTCAAAAATAACCTTCTTGGCCTGCAAATGGACAATCCTCGAGACCACTGCAGAGTCTGTCTTTGGTCGCCTTGACCTCTACTATGTTAACTATAGCTAGTGCTACAGTAATATAGACAATTTTATTTATTCACTATTCCTATATTTTCAGAAAGAAAATTGAAGAAATTGGCAAAATGACGGCTCTTTCTCAGGAAGAGATTATGGGTAATACAAGAACTGTGGTTCAAGGACTGGATGCCCTGAAGAATGAACACCATCAGATACTCAACAGCCTCCTGTCATCCATGAAGACTATCAAGAAAGAAAATGGGGACAATTCAAATTTGATAGAAGAAAAAGCCCAAATTTTGAAAAAGTCATTAGAGATGATAGAGCTAGGTCTTGGTGAAGCACAGGTGAGGCGAGCTAATTTATATATAATCATGCCTGTCTGTCAGGGATCAATGTCTGCTGAGCCCTGAAAATATCATCTTTCTGTATCCATTTAATGGTCAAGATTGGAAAATCTAACTGCTAAGTCAATATCGATTTTTGCATGGTCAGTTTTGGCTGGCTTGACCATTGAATGGTTTGGTAAGTGACCACCTAACCCAATGTTGACCACCAAGGATATCATATGGTGATGGACTTGTTACTAGAGACCATCTGTCTTTTGATCAGTTTTGGTACTCCACGGGTGGTCATTTAACATAGGTTTGATCATGCATACATCTGTATTCTCACTGTCCAGTGAGTCTGAGTTTAACTCATATCGCTGTATAATATTTTATATATCATACACTCACTTAGTACATCCTATTCTTAATGCTTTAATGGCCAGGATTAGCCTACCAGAATAACATACCGCTGGGATGGCAGCCAGTCATGTCTTTCAAAAATTCTCTTCATCTATGCAGGGAGAGTTTTTGTCTCGCCTGCGAAGCAGGATCGAGACATAGGTATCACCTTTCCGACGGCGGCGTAAACCTTTAAGTTAACTTTATATCTCAGCAATGCCTGATCCAATTGGAACCAAACTTGGGTGCATGGTAATATACATGAAAAGGAAGCAGCCCGCTTATGAAAAGGCCATGAGGTGAAGGTTACAGGGGTCACAGGTTACAGTATAATCTTTGTTAATATTTTACGTTAAGTTTTTGCGTTAAACAAAAGTTATTGCCTTATATCTCAGCAATGCCTGATCCAATTGGAACCAAACTTGGGTACATGGTGATATACATCAAAAGGAAGCAGCCTGCTGATGCAGACATCATGCGGTCAAGGTTATGGGGGTCAAAGGTCACAGTATAATCTTTGTTAATATTTTACGTTAAGTTTTTGCGTTAAACAAAAGTTATTGCCTTATATCTCAGCAATGCCTGATCCAATTGGAACCAAACTTGGGTACATGGTGATATACATCAAAAGGAAGCAGTATGCTGATGCAGACATCATGCGGTCACGGTTATGGAGTCAAAGGTCACAGTATAATCTTTGTTACTATTTTACGTTAAGTTTTTGCATTAAACAAAAGTTATTGCCTTATGTCTCATCAATGCCTGATCCAATTGGAACCAAACTTAGGTACATGGTGATATACATTGAATGGAAGCAGCCCACCGATAAAGCGGTCATGATGTCAAGGTTATGGGGTCAAAGGTCACAGTATAATCTTTGTTAATATTTTACGTTAAGTTTTTGCGTTAAACAAAAGTTATTGCCTTATATCTCAGCAATGCCTGATCCAATTGGAACCAAACTTGGGTACATGGTGATATACATCAAAAGGAAGCAGCATGCTGATGCAGACATCATGCGGTCAAGGTTATGGGGTCAAAGGTCACAGTATAATCTTTGTTAATATTTTACGTTAAGTTTTTGCGTTAAACAAAAGTTATTGCCTTATATCTCAGCAATGCCTGATCCAATTTGAACCAAACTTGGGTACATGGTGATATACATCAAAAGGAAGCAGCATGCTGATGCAGACATCATGCGGTCAAGGTTATGGAGTCAAAGGTCACAGTATAATCTTTGTTACTATTTTACGTTAAGTTTTTGCGTTAAACAAAAGTTATTGCCTTATGTCTCATCAATGCCTGATCCAATTGGAACCAAACTTGGGTACATGGTGATATACATTGAATGGAAGCAGCCCACCGATAAAGCGGTCATGATGTCAAGGTTATGGGGTCAAAGGTCACAGTATAATCTTTGTTAATATTTTATGTTAAGTTTTTGCGTTAAACAAAGGTTATTGCCTTATATCTCAACAATGCCTTATCCAATTGGAACCAAACTTGGGTACATGGTGATTTACATTTAACGGAAGCAGCTTGATGATGCAGACATCATGAGGTCACGGTTATAGGGTCACAGTATAATCTTTGTTAACATTTTACGTTAAGTTTACGAAACTTCATAGGGTGGTTGGACTAGGTCTTGGGAAGAAACATCGAAATCGACGATGATCAGAAATCCAAGATGGCCACCAGACAAGATGAAACAGTTGAATCTCATTGAAACTTCATAGGGTGGTGGGACTAGGCCTGGGGAAGAAACCTATTGAAATCGATGATGATCCAAAATCCAAGATGGCCACCAGACACCGGCGGCCATCTTGAAAATTTGTTTCCTGATGATATCTCTGTTACCCTTTATCAGATCGTTTTGAAACTTCATGGAGTGGTTGGACTAGGACTGGGGAAGAAACCTATCAAAATTGACGATGATCCAAAATCCAAGATGGCCGCCAGCCACCGGTACCCATCTTGAAAATTCGTTTCTGGATGATAACTCCGTTACCGTTTATCGGATCGCTTTGAAACTCATAGAGTGGTTGGACTATGTCTGAGGAAGAATCCTATCGAAATCGATGATGATCCGAAATCCAAGATGGCCACCAGCCACCGGTGGCCATCTTGAAAATTGGTTTCCAGATGATAACTCCGTTATCGTTTATCGGATCGCTATGAAACTTCATAGGGTGGTTGGACTACCTCTGGGGAAGAAACCTATTGAGATTGACAATGATCCAAAATCCAAGATGGCCGCCAGCCACCGGTGGCCATCTTGAAAATTGGTTTCTAGGTGATAACTCCGTTACCGTTTATTGGATCGCTTTGAACCTTCATAGAGTGGTTGGACTAGGCCTGAGGAAGAAACCTATCGAAATCGACAATGATCCGAAATCCAAGATGGTCGCCAGCCACCGGTGGCCGTCTTGAAAATTGGTTTCCAGATGATAACTCCGTTATTGTTTAACGGATCGCTATGAAATTTCAATGATACGAACTCCAAGATGGCTGCTAGCTACCAGTGGCCATCTTCAAAGTTGGTTTCCAAATGATAACTCAGTTACCGTTTATCGGATCCCTTTGAAATTTCATAGGGTGGTTGGACTATGTGTGGAGAAGAAACCTTCGAAATTGATGATGATCCGAACTCCAAAATGGCTGCCAGCCATGGGCTGCCATCTTGAAAGTTGGTTTCTGGATTTCATTTATTGGATCACTTCCTACGGTCGTTGGAATATGTATGGTGAAGAAACTTATCAAAATTTACGATAATCCAAAATCTAATATGGCCGCCAGTCAGCAGCAACCATCTTGAAAATTGGTTTCTGGACGACACCTTGACCGTTTAGCGGATCGCTTTAACACTTCATAAGGATTGTTGGTCGGATGGGGCTGAGGAAGAAATAAATATTTTGTGATAGCTCTCATTCATTGGCTTGTCATCATGTGGGGGTGGGGGTGGTGTTGGTGTTATGCGCCGTTTGCGGAGCTCTTGTTCAACATTAAGTTTTTGCGTTTAGCTAAACTTCAGCTTATATTTCAGGCTTAGTTAAGCCTATTGCAACTAAACTTGGCTATGTGGTTGCCTATACTATTAGGAAGCAGCATGATGATAATGAGATCACACGGTCAAAGGTCAAGGTTAGTGTGACCTTGATACACAATTCAATGTTAAGTTTTTCCATTTAACAAAACTTCTTAGCTTATCTGTCAGGATTGGTTAATCCTATTGGAACTAAACTTGGATGCATTGTTACCTATAATGTTAGGAAGCAGCATGTTGATACTGAAGTCACAACGTCGGCGGTCAAGGTCATTCTGCCCTCTACAAAACTTTATTATTCTTCAAAGTTTATTTTTTAGGCTTATTTAAGTTATCTGGTTATATTTTGGGACTGCTTAACGTTAATGGAGCACAACTTTGGTACATGGTTGCTTATGCCAAGAGGATACAGGATGGTGACATGGAGATCACCAGGTCAACGGTCAAGGCTATTCTAATATTGCTATTTTACCTCTGCTTTTTCAACCGTAAGTTTTTCCATTCTGCAAATCGTTTATATTTCAGGTTCGGTTAGTCGTATTTGAACTAACCTTGGATACATGGGTACCTATAATGTTAGGAAGCAGCATGATAACAGGGAGGTCATAAGGTCAATGCCACTGTGACAAACACGAGACAGGCGAGACATTTAATTCCGCGGAATTCTTGTTATAAGAAAATTGTGACTGGATTTTGCTTATTAACCATTTAATCGAAGCCGACCAAAACTGGGTTTTGCAGTGGTCTTCAGAAATGGCCATTTTCAGGTCAAGTGACGATTTTTTGAAATTTTCCCACTGGAGTGACTGGCTTGATGAAGGAGCAGGTCATTCCAGTGGTAAATTGTCAAAAATAGTCTTCTTGGCCTGCAAATAGACATTTAATAGGCAAAGATTTAAATTAAATGGTTAATGTATTAAATTTGCATAATTCTCCTTTCTTCCGTTTGAATAGTAATATGACCATATGTGATTCATCGATAAGATTGTAGATATATGTACACATCCTTTATATTACTAGTAGGCTCATTTATATAATTTATGTAATGTGCAGTATGTAACCTGTCAATCAACTGAGTAATAACCTACTACATATAAAGCAGGAAGGAATCACTAGACAATTATGTAATTATCTTCATGTATTACAGAAATTATTGTAATTATTGAACATGTTTTGTGTTAGCTAATGCAGGTCGTAGTTAGTTTGCTATTGCATTCTTTTGCTGTGTTAGGCAGCAACAACTCCCAGTCAAATTAGTTTCAAAATATCCAACATAATATTCTTCACATTGCAAAGAATTTGTAGTTTCTGGTCTGTGGTGGTTAATGGGTTAATAATACTCATCCTGGTTGTAGGTTCCTGCCGGGTTTGAACCCTTTCAACTTTGAAATCTCAAGCTCTCCATTCAAAACAGACACAGATAAGCTGGTGAATATTCTGAATCAAAGTTAACACGCACACAGTCCTTGTTTCCTGATGCAGGAACATTTTCCAGTTAAATTAGTTTCAGAATATTCAACAGATTACTACTGATAGTGTAAGTCTTTTGGTATCTGATCTATGTTGTCCTAAAAGGGCGTAAAAGTTCACGATTAATATTAATTATTCCCTCGTCCTGTTATGTACATTTGTAACTCGACACAAAATGTATGGTGAAAGGGAGAAGAGAGAGGTATCTTCTTCAAGATAAGCATTGCCCCTGGAGACCCGATCTCAAGACGAATTCTGTCATCTGCAGAGCACCACTGAAATGCCTTACCTATAATGCAGCTTGTCTTGGAGCGTTATGGTCATTGGCCAGGTCTTCTCTCAGCTGTTGCTGGTCCCTGCAGTCCCGAAGGATGTTTTCTGTGGTATGGGTTACTTGTCCACATGACCACATGGGGAAGGCACCAAATGGAACTGTTGGTTCATAGTTTTTGGTTATTTGGGTTGTTGCCGTTTCTGACTAGAAAGATTACCATGTGTGCCTGTCTTCACAGTTGCCGTAGCTGTCAAGCGGTATATGTGGGCTTCATATCTGAGTACATGAGCTTGTTTTCTAATGTACAGTGTTTTGCTATCCAGTCTGCTTCTTTAATTCCTGGAATTCAGTGCCTGTATTCATGAAGGATACTTAAGTACGAGAAAATGCCTAAATAGGGTGGAAGTGCAAAAAATGCCTAAGTCGTGTATCAATGCCTAAGTCGTGTAGCCACCTACATTGAATGAATATTTAGCCGCCTCATCATGATTAGGATGGATTCAGGTCTTCTAAATAGGTACAGGCAGTTAGGCGGCTGAGTAAGTTAGGCACTGTTCCATCTTCGTGAAAACAACCCCTGGAGTGGGATAGAATGGAATGCTGTACAGTTCTGGTGCAGTTAGTAGGCTGCATTCAGGCTCTGTAGCTTGCCATTATTAGAGGCTTTGAGCACTAAATAGACATCTGTCAGCTGGAAGACTGTCTGATCATCTGTGTCTACAGAGTTGCTGATGATGGTAGAGGCCATGTAGCCTGCGTCCACCTGTGTTGTGTCTGTTCAGTAGTTATGACAGTGTAGTCCTGTTGTAATGTCATCAGCTGTCCTCTGGATGCTCGATGTATGTACCAGCCCCTTCTTTCTCGCCTGCACCTGTGGCTGAGGTCTCTGTGTACACCCGGGTCTATGATGACTGAGTACTGATGCTCAATCACAGTATGCGTCAGGTTTCACATGCACACGTTGCTTACTTTGGATCGTGTAGTGCTCTCTTATCCAAAAGGATTTTTGTGCCCAAAGGATCTATGGTATCAAGTTGATGCATCCAAAATGTCTCGATGTAATTTCACTAATTTGGGTATTAGAGTTTACACTCAGATCCTATGCTCACCATTTTGTGCCTCATTACTAGCTAATTTCTATCCCTGTTGGTGTCTCTAGGGCTTCTGTAATCTGGAAAGCATTCCTCCCAAGATACTGTATTGCAGGTTGTGGTGCAGGTCAAACAGTACATGTGAGTTATGCTCAATTTCTCTTATTACCTTCGCCCCCATATCGGGAAAAGAATATTGCCTAGGCTATCAAATGACTTGGATACATTGTTGCATACATTTTTAGGAATTTGTCATTGTGTGATGACATTGAGGTCAAAGCTCACTCAGCTCTGATGTTTATTGGCAATGAGGAGGGCAGGTGAGACATTTAAGTCTGTCGAATTCTTGTTTAGTATTTTTGTGGCAAATGCATTTTCGGATGGGATGGGTATTGACATCGTTCGAGTGAGTCACTTATGCCCAGAGGGGTGTGATCACACTTACATGTAATTTGTCAATGGCACTGATCAATACATCAAATGCGATTGTTTTTTGTGATACCCTATGAACCATATTCTCATCCATACATATATATATATATATATATATATATATATAATGTATGAGTACTGTATTCTGCAGCTGTAGTAGTAGAAACATCCTACAGCTGCAATCAGTCCTTCTTCGCTTTTGCCCAGTGTGTCTTGTTCTCAGCCGAAATCCTTAGCTTCCTCAGGTCCATTCTTGACTTGAGTGTACCGAGTCCTCCTTTCTTGAGGTCACCTCGTTGCAAGCTTAGCAGATTTATGCAATGGCGTCCTCTCCGGGCTTTATATTTGCTGGCTCTGAGTAGGGCAAATTCCAAGGAGCTCTGTGCTGATGTCTCTTCTGGCATCCTTAGCACATGGCCAAACATGGACCATCTTTGCTGGGCGACTTTTACAGACAGCGGCAACGTATTACACATCTTGTATAGTGCATCATTGGAAATTATGCTGTTTGTCCATCGGTGTCCAGTGATGGTGCGTAGGTGTTTGCGGTGGCGGGCATCGAGTTTGTCTAGAGATGCCTTTGGAGCTGCCCAGCTGTTACAGTTATACAGGATCAAGGATACACAGGTTGCATTGTATTGCTTTTATCAACGGCATCTTTGATCTACGAATCCATAGATTCCAGAGGGACTGGAACGCTATGTTCCCCATGCCGCTCCAATGTCAGCAATACTGCAGAGTAGTAAGCCCAGGATTTTACTTTTCCTCCATGGGTCACTGTCACGAAGTGGATCGTCATTTTCTTTAGTTTCAGGCTTTGTAGATAGGTACTGTGTATGTGGGTGATCTCTGTTTTGGATTCATTTATAGAGATTCTTAATTTTTAGTTTGCTTGCAGCTATTGGGAGAAGTTCCTCAAGGGGTTTCTTTTCCTCATCTATGAAGTATATACATATATACACGTATATACATATGTATATGGTAACTTAGACACATCTATAGAAGTAGTATACATGTATGAGTACGTGTATATTAATAGGCTATAGCACATGTTCTTGGTTACAGTTATTTTCATTGACACACGTGTTTCCAATGTACCACTTAACCTTTAGCACACTGATGTCAGTATTCTATCTTTTACCATGTCAATAACAAAGAAACTGGTGTACATTTTTTAACAATTTTGCGGGAAGATGTTGCTGTCTATGACAGCACCATCTCCCACTAAATTTGTTGAAAAATGAACACCAGTTCATCTTTTAATTTAATTTGAAAATTTACCATTTTAACATCAGAGTGGTAAGGGTTAATTAACCCCTTTGATGCTGTTTGATGTTGAGATTTTGTCTCAGTTATTCTGCTGCCATTATTAGCTGGCGGGGCCAAATGTAAATGTGCTCATATACTCCACATTGATATGGGTAACTGACATAATAAATTTGGTTGAATTCCGTCAAACAGTGTCAGAGTGGCATCAATTTTTTTACCTTTTAACCCCACCCCCTCACCCACCCTTGTGCTCATGTACTCCATATTGATATGGGTAATCCATAGACCAAATTTGGTTGAATTCTGTCCAATGGTTTCGGAGGAGATGCGTTACAACTGATTTGACCTTTTGACCCCCCCCCCCCCCCCACTCAGGGGTGGGGGAGCCAAATCTAAATATCGTCTTGGAAAGCGGAATCATATGGGTACCAAACATACCAAATTTGATTTAATTCAACCCAGTGGTTTGGGAGGAGATAGCATGACGGACGGAGGCGATTACAATATCCCGATGTTTTTTTAAAATGTGGGGATAGTTCCTGATGATGATAACTCAAGTTTTATTGAAGGGATCATCACCAATAATTGTTCTTGTTTTCTGAGCATCTACTAGGGATGGTACATTGTTACGCGTTGAACATTGCCTGCACTTTTTCTGGCCACAGACATTAAGTCTGGCAAATATACTACTCCTAAATCCTATGATTTGCTGATCTCATAGCCTGTAACAAAGGTGGTAGCTGAGGTTTAATGATGGCCTGTTCAAAGCTGAATATAGGCCCTGTCTATGTCTGTCCCATTGTGGAAGAACTGGAGGATGCTTGTGTCTGATTATATTGATCTGTCTGGGTAATTGTTTGTATGAACAGCGTATTCTATGCTTCATTGATCTGACATGCTTTAACTCTTTGACCCTTTAACCATTTAACACTTATTTCAGCCAAAAATGGCTTCTGCAGTCGTCTTGAGAAATGTCCATTTGCAGACAGAGACCATTTTTGAAAATTTACCACTGGAATGACTGGCTCGATAACCGAGCCAGTCATTCCAGTGGTAAATTTTCGAAAGTAGTTTTCTTGGTCTGCGAATAGACATTCTCTGAGAAAATTGAAATTTTCTTGAACAAATTCGAGGGTTAAAGGGTTAATGGCTAATGTGGTCAGAAAAATCAAAGTAATTTGCTTATAAGTTGAATGTCCATTTGCAGGTCAAAAGAAGACTATTTTCAAGTCAGTCATTCCAGTAGTAAATTTTCATAAATAGTCTTCTCTTGGCCTGCAAATAGACATTTCTCAAGTCCACTTCAGATGCCAGTTTTGCCTGGCCTTGGTATTAAAGAGTTCATGGTCAAGCCGACCACAGTAATGACTGGTTTGATAAATGAGCCAGTCTTTCTAGTAGTAAATTTTCAAAATTAGTCTGCTCTGCAAGTAAATGAATGGACATTCATTAAGCAGAAATTTTCCTGACAAATCCTGACCATTAACAGAGAGTACAGATTACAAGGAAGTGTAATATTATACATGTCAGAATGATTGGTGTTGCTTTTTACGTTGTCTACAAAGCAGACAGTGTGACAGATCTATCACTATTCTGATTATGACATGGTGTGACCATTAACATTGTATTTTTTTAATTTATGAACTCATCTCTATATTGTAATGTTTCAGGAATGGTTAAGCCTATTTTAACTATTAAATATGAATACATACTGTTTAACTGTGCCACTAGAAAGCAGCATATATTACATTGAGGTGACTGTCTAATATCATTGACATTGCTAGACACACAGATTTTTCAACTTAAAGTTTTTGTTGTAGCTCAGTATTAATAACATGCCTATTTCATGGGTACATGTAATCAATCTTATTAGAGGAGGCAGAGCACTGAGATTGAGGTCACTAGGTAGAAGGTCAAGGCCATTGTAGCTAATTGATACAAAACTTTACAAGGTTAAACTTGTATCTAGGCATTTACCAAATCATGTGGTTTATAAATATTTCAAAGGTTGTATCAGCACTATGACACTGATGACCACACACCACTTATTATCCACGTGCTACACCATTTTGACAGTTTTATTCGTAAAACCATATTTAAATTTATAGTCTCAATACAGAGAATGTGTTAAGTATTTTGAAACTAATTTGACTGGAAAGAACACGCCCTTCTAATCGAATTGCATGTAATTTTAAAACAATCAAAAAATGTTTATCTCATCATATAGAATCTGAAGTATATAGTGGGGGATAGAGTTAACCCTTAAATAGCCCAGCTGCTCAAAACCCGCCTCTGCAGTGGCCTGGAGGAATGTCCATTTTCAGACCAAGAAAAGATTATTTTTGAAAATTTATCACTGGAACGCCTGGCTCGATAACGGAGCCAGTCATTCCGGTGATAAATTTTCAAAAATAGTCTGCTCTTGGTCAGCAAATAAACATTTTGTATGAGGTAATTGAAATATTCTTGAACAATTTAGAGGATTAAAGAGTTAGAAGAGTTAATTGGTCATTCCTTCCCTCAACTCATGCTTTCTATAAGCATCTGTTTATTACATACATATTAGTAGCATAAAGAACCTGCCAGCTCAGTACCAACAACTCATCACTGAGCCATCATCAGATGCATAACAGATGTCACTAGTCTCTCTCTCTCTCTCTCTCTCTCTTTCTCTCTCAGCCATAAATATACTGTCAAACCTGCATGAGGGACCACCTGCCTTTTGGAGCCATGAAATAGTGCTTTCTTAATGCAGGTGGTCGAGAGATCACATGAATAAAATAAAATACCATCTTTTATCTCCCAATAGGCGTATCCTATATCGAGACACTTGTATTAAGGGATCATCTGTCTATGGTGACTAACTGTTTATGCTCCATGAGGTGGTCACTTAAGACAGGTTTTCCTGTTCTTGTTTAATATTTTCATGATGAAGATGCCCACCAAAACTCAATGGTCTTGAAGGATGTCCATTTGCAGACCTTGAAGATAGTACTTTTGAACATTTACCACTACAATAACTGGCTCGAACCCGTCATTTACCACTACAATAAATGGCTCGAACCCATCATTCCAACTGTGATTTTAAAAAATAGGCTGTTGGCCTGCAGGTGGCAATTCGATAAACAGATATATTGCTTTTCTTGACCAAATTTGGCCATTAAAGGGTTAATGTTTATTGTAGCTTGATTCTTTTCATCTGTACATGTACTAATACCACCAAACCTTCCTATCTGACCAGGTTAGGAGTGGAAAGGTGGGGGCACAGGGGTGTGTGGAGGTGGGGGCCACTATAGAGAGCTCACTAAAGACAAGTGGTCTCTTAATACAGACTAATTAAAACACATGTTTTGGAGACTGCAAGATCTTTTTTTAGCTTCGACCACCTTTCCTGAGGTACAATACCACCATCTTGGCGCCTCCAAAATGAATGTATAATTACTATGTACATAATATTTAATCTACACATGTATCTGAAACGGCATGACTTTATAAGGGGAGGTAACTTTAGCGTGCCAAATTGAATTTGCTCCATAACTCAATTCATGACTCCATTCAACTCCATGTTACAATGTACATGGGTGTCCGCAGGAGGGGTAAAGGTGGTGGTGGAGGGTGGTGTGAATTGACAAAAACACCTGGCTGAGCTTGTGAAAAAATTATGTGTTACACCGTGTGTGTTACACATTAAGTTTCAATCTGCAGACTCATATTTGTATAACTTATTAATTCCAAAAATGCCGGAGGTGCAATCTGGGCGCTTCTAAATTTAATTTTTTTTTTGTGGGAGAACTACCCCCTCTATTATTCACCTACACCCCCCCCCCCCCCTGAAATCAATCCTGCTGGTGCCCATGATAATATACATGTATATTGTTCAGAGTAAGTATTCAAAGTGAATATTTAACCATTAAGGCATTATCTTGCGGCTGGTAAGGGTTAAGATCCAGTATAATGTAGTTTGAAATCTTATTGTAGGAGACTGTTTTTGTTTTAGACAACAATAACTGTTGGCAATGCAATCTTCTAAATCTGTATCAGCTAGAATGTGACATAGGGATGTTTTGGGAAATTAAAAAATTAAAACTATCAAAAAATCATTATTTTACAGGTAATGACTGCATTGTCTAGTCACTTGCAACAAGTAGAAGCTGAAAAACAGAAGCTGCGAGCGCAGGTGCGACGTTTATGTCAAGAGAACGCATGGCTACGAGATGAACTTGCGAACACACAACAAAAACTACAGCTTAGCGAACAACGTGTTGCAACACTCGAGGAGGAGAAGCAACATTTAGAGTTCATGAATGAAATGAAGAAATATGATGCCGATGATACTCAACCAGTAAGTATCTGTTAACACTGTCACCGATAAATTCCCTGTATCTCAATCTCAGGGCAAACAAACAGGAAAGCTTTTCAATATTTTGAAATCTCTATTATTGGAAGCCATTGAGGCAGCAATGGCTTCCAATAATATTAATTTCAAAATATTCAACGGAATATGCTATAAATCGTAAGGAATGTAATTTTTTATGGATTTGTCAATGAAATGATTAATGATCTTCAACCAGCATCTGTTAATGATGATATTGATACTCAATCATCATCTGTTAATGATGTTAATGATACCCCACCAGTATCTGTTAATAATACCCCACCAGCATCTGTTAATAATACCTCACCAGCATCTATTATTGATGATATTGATACTCAATCAGCATCTGTTAATGATGTTAGTAATACCCCACCAACATATGTTAATGTTGTTAATAATATCCCACCAATGTCTGTTAATGATGTTAATGATACCCCACCAGTGTCTGTTAATGATACCCCACCAACATCTGTTAATGATGTTAATAATACCCCACCAATGTCTGTTAATGATGTTAATGATACCCCACCAGTGTCTGTTAATGATGATATTGATACTCAATCAGCATCTGTTAATGATGTTAATAATACCCCACCAGTATCTGTTAATGATGTTAATGATACCCCACCAGTGTCTGTTAATGATACCCCACCAGCATCTGTTAATGATGATAATAATACCCTACCAGCATCTGTTAATGATGATAATAATACCCTACCAGCATCTGTTAATGATGATAATAATACCCTACCAGCATCTGTTAATGATGATAATAATACCCTACCAGCATCTGTTAAGGATACGCCACTAGCGTCTGTTAATGATACCCCACCAGTGTCTGTTAATGATACCCCACCAGCATCTGTTACCAGTGTCTGTTAATGATGTTAATGATATCCCACCATCGTCTGTTAATGGTTGTAATGATACCCTACCATCGTCTGTTAATGATGTTAATGATATCCCACTATCATCTGTTAATGATGTTAATGATACCCCACCAGTGTCTGTTAATGATGTTAATGATATCCCACTATCATCTGTTAATGATGTTAATGATACCCCACCAGTGTCTGTTAATTATGTTAATGATACCACACCATCGTCTGTTAATGATGATAATGATATCCCACTAGCGTCTGTTAATGATACCCCACCAGTATCTGTTAATTATTTTAATGATATTCCACCATTGTCTGTTAATGATGATAATGATATCCCACTAACGTCTGTTAATGATGATAATGATACTCAACTTGTAAGTGTCTGTTAATGACAGGGTTGGTGTCAATTCCTATTGGAATTGGAATTGATCAGTCAATTCCAATTCAATTCCAGAATTGGAATTGATAAATCTGAGGACTCCCGAATTGGAATTGGAATTAATAAATTTTAAGACACCGTAATTCGATTTGGAATTGATAAATTGAATTGACCGAAATTGATAAATTCCAATTCAATTCCAATCAATTCCAGTCATATTTGTCATCGATTTACTGAACATTGTTGGCTTTAAAATGTACATGTAATATCTGTAAATTACACACTGCTCTTTCTCTGCCCTTAATGCATTTCGTCCTAAATGATCTATATGATACTATTTACCACATTTCATTCTATATGCTGCAATGCAGGTTGATGATATTTATTATGCCAGCTGTTATTAGATGCTTTATTGAATATTTTATAATTAATTTAACTGAACACTTGTCTCCTATGGCTGCAGCAGCTTCTATTAAAATTAATTTTAACAACTGAGTTATATGTTTGGTTTGAAGTCAAGAATTTGAGATACTGATAATTAAGTGATGAGCAAGTTTGCCCTTTAACACCTAAGCCGGCCAAAACACCTTCTGCAATGAGTTTGACAAATGTCCATTGGCAGGCCAATGGAAGACTATTTTTGAAAATTTACCACTGGAGTGGCTACCTGGGTAACTGAGCCAGTAATCCCAGTGGTAAAGTTTAAAAAATAATGTCACTCTGAATTGACAAAATAAAAATCTGATAAATGCTATGAACTTTAGTACATTATTGAATTAACTCAATTCTCCCTGACCAGTGACCAATTAACTTTTTTATTCTATGTGAGCTTTGTACACTTGCCTCCTTTATTCAATCACTGTCACTGATCTTGAACTATTTCATTCTGCATTTCCTGGAAACAGGTTTTCATCTCTGAAATCATGCCATCTTTAAAATCATACAAATTAGTAAAGATGATTTCAAATATATAAGCTAGAACCAAGATAACCAAATTGTGTAAAAATTATTCATCAAGATGTTAGCAATAGTATTCAGTAAAGTAATAACTATCATCTACATGGATGGAAATGTGTGAAGAAAGCGGTACATTACAAGATAATTGCCCTGTAATTATACCCTCCTACATAACAGGGGAATCATTGAACAAACCCCTCTGTGAAATGTCTTAGCTTTTAAAACACAGACACCTGGACTAGAGGTGTTATTCAAACTCTACATACATGTGCTCAGTACTCTCACCCAGTACTGTACTATATGCTTTGTATTCTAATGCTTTTTAATGCAAACAATTATATAGCAAAGTTTACATGTATCTATAATAGTTAGACATGGCATTAACCTTTAGTCACATTCATAAGAAGAAATTAGACATTAAGCTATAATTAAGTCAAATGAACTTAAAATAAGATCTGCTGAATGTTGGCTTTTTGGACAATAATTTGACTGAAAGATATAACTACCTTTTGGCAACAACAATTTTTATTCTAATTGTTTTAAATATTAACGGAGAAGCCAGCCAAAATTGCCTTCTGCCGTGTCTGCACTGGACTTGAGGAAAGATCATATGTACGCTAAGAGACCATAACTGAGCCAGTCATTGCACTGTTAAATTTAAAAAATAGTCTCTTATCCTGCTAATGGACATTTGCTAATGATAAATTTAGTTTTTCTTGGCCAATCTTGGGCATCAATGGCTGAAAATATAATAAAGTTAATCTCAAGTAAATTTTGGTATGGAATTGGACTTGGAATTGATCAAATGGAATTGGAATTAGAATTGAACTTGTCTGGTTGGAATTGGAATTGATAAAATGAATTGATGTGGAAATGGAATTGGAATTGATAAAATGAATTGAGGTGGAATTGGAATTGATAAAATGGAATTGACCCCATCCCTGGTTAATGATGATAATGATAGTGTTATTTTCTTAATGTTGACCATAACTGGTGGTAGTAATTGACTGTAGAGAGGATACATAATATTTATAGCCTTTGTTTATGTGCAGATGTATACCAATTCTGTCAAACATCTAAATGCGCTATAATTCTTCTAAGATGATAATTTTAATGTTTGATGTTTGTTTTATCGCAGGAATCTGAGAAGGATGCAGAACAATCATCACAGTCATTAGATTTAGGATTTCCTGATGACGATGAAGATGCTAATCCTGAAAGTATGTGTAATGTCTGCAGTTATTGTCATGTAATGTGCACCAAATTCCAAACCTTATCCTTCCACAGCTCATACACTTTAATGAACAAGACGTCAATCGTCTTCACAAATGTCTATTGGCAGGCCAAGAGAAAACTATTTTTGAAATTTTACCACTGAAATGACAGGTTCGATACCCAAATGAGTCATTGGCTCAATAATGAAGCCATTCCAGTGGTAAATTAAAAAAAAAAATTTGCTTTTGCTGGTCTGCAACCGGACACATTGTGGTGGTGGTGGTGGACGGTGAATGGTGGGGGTTATAGTGGAGGTGGTGGTGCTTAGTCTTGTGCTTCACGAGGGAGTATCAGGTTGGTGATTTCTCCGGTGTTTAACACTAACTGGTTGACCGTATTTCTACTCTCCCTGTACAGGTTGGATGCCAATGTTCCCCAGGCTAATGCTATATCCAATGCCCATTTTCTTTCAGAAACACATGGTTTGATGTTTTCACTAACAAAATAGCAATTTTCTTAGCTCTCATCAAAATAGATTTCTTTACTATGGAACGGTTTAGCCGTGGCTGGTATCCTGATCCAAATGCTCTGCAATGGCGAATAGGGTAACATTTGAATTTGAATGAACTAAAGTTAACTATCACTAAACATTGATCAATGCAAACATTGCTGCATGATCACTAAACAGACAGACAGTTTTATACATATGACCTTTATCTTAGTCTGCTTTAAACATTTAAGGTTTTACAGAATCCTTTCTTTGGCTACTTGGCTATTAAGAAGTTATTACAGAGAAACCCTGCTGCCAAGACCATCTACATATAAACACTCCTTGCTGCTATGACCACCAGAGATGGTCATGTTTGATAATATTGCATTTTCTTGAGCCAGCGATTGCTTGCTGTTAAATTATTTTCAAAGCAATCAACAGCTTTCATGTATGGTTGCATTTAAATTGAGAAACCGTGATTTCATCTGTGAAAGCTTGACGATGTGCTTCAGTCCGTAAATTTGAATGAAATTTTTTAATAATGAATTCAATTTTATTTTCAGTTTTGTCACCAACACAGCCTTTGGCTATGGCACAGGCAGCCAGTGGTGGCTATGAAATACCGGCTCGTCTTCGTACCTTGCACAACCTAGTGATACAGTATGCTTCACAAGGTCGTTATGAGGTAGCCGTGCCGCTCTGCAAGCAGGCACTAGAGGATCTGGAGAAAAACAGCGGCCATGACCACCCAGATGTTGCAACTATGTTGAATATACTGGCTCTTGTGTACAGGTATGTAGTCAGCTACGCTCTGCAAAACCTAGAAAATGCTTCAGATTGGCAAATATAATCGCTGCTACAAGTCACTAAACAGTAACCTCTAGGGCTGCAATGATCCACTAAGCCACGATGTGATGTGCATCACGATATTAGTTTCACTATGCGATATGTATCACAATATATAACTATATACATGTACATAATAATAAATAATAATAATTTGAAAACAAGATTTGTAATATGCCGCCATTGTCTGTAAAAGTCACCCAGCAAAGATGGTCCATGTTTGGCCATGTGCTAAGGATACCAGAAGACACACCAGCACAGAGAGCTTTAGAATTCGCCATACTGTAAGCCAGCAAATACAGAGCCAGGAGAGGACGTCATTGCACGAATCTACTAAGTGTGCTACGAGGTGACCTCAAGAAAGCAGGATTAGGTACACTTAAGTCAAGAATGGACCTGAGGAAGCTAAGGATTTTGGCTGAGGACAAGATTCAGTGGACAAAAGTGAAGAAGGACTGATTGCAGCTGCAGGATGGTTTACTACTACAGCCGCAGAATACAGTAATCATACATGCATATATACGTGTATGATGTAAGTGGGTTAAGTAAATAAGCCCATTTTGATGTTATATTTCCTCACTAATAGCGTCTGCACAACTAGTAGCACATGGTAATAGGTTAGTTGGAATTGGTACTCGCAGTAAAAGGAAATTTACACATTAAAATCAGGCATCTCTAGTCTTTTACTAAATTTTAAATACAAATCAAATTATGAAATTCCTTTTACATGTATGATGGTTCTTGTAAAAGTGTATCGCGATACGGGAAAAGTTTTCAAAATATTTAGCAGGTCCAGAGATATAACCCTTGGAATATGTCATCTGCAAAAGTTCAGCAGGCCGAATAAAGATTCTAATTCAAACACAATGCTGTAACACTAGTTTACTAGTAACGCTTACATTTCCTGTGCGGAATTGAAGCTACATTAGCCAATCAATATAAGCAGTGATTTGGGAATATTAGGGAACAAGTCTTGATGGATCTTTGTTAATGTATGAGTCAATTGTGTGGTACATGTGTAATTTTATCCAATTTCAAATTTAGCAAATATGACTGCATCTTGTTAGAATATGCTCTGTTTATATGAGCTTTGTAACTTCATACAGAATTTTCAGTCCACTATTGGTTTGTGTTGCTTTTTTCAGGGATCAGGGCAAATACAAAGAAGCTGCTACACTCCTGAATGATGCATTAGGTATCCGAGAGAAAACGCTAGGAAATGACCATCCAGCAGTAAGTTTGTCATTACTCACTGAGATACGGCATCTATTAACCCTTTAACACTCACATTATTTCAATGTTAATTTTCTCAGAAAATCTCGACTTGCAGACCAAGAGAAGACTATTTTTGAAAATTTACCACTGGAATGACTGGCTATTTTTTTTAATTTAGCACTGGAATGACTGGCTCAGTTATCGAGTCAGTCATTCCAGTGGTAAATGTTTAAAAATAGTCTCTTGGTCTGCAAATGGACATTTCTCAAGACCACTTCAAAAGCCATTTTTGTGTGATATGAGTGCTAAAGGGTTAATCCAGTCATTCTGTGTGCTGTCAAACAGAGAATTGATCTAGCTCTTGTGTGTAGAAGACTGCGACATTTAATCATTTAATTGTCAAATTTTGCCGAGCTATTGCGATACGCCGATACCAACACGTCTTCCGGCGGCGGCCAATTGGCGTTTAGCTCAACTTTTCTGTGTAGTATCTCATGTTTTGGTAATCATACTGGACCCAAATTTGGGTACATGCTTCGTTATAATGATACGACATCTCACAATGACCCCCTGGGGTCAAAAGGGCAATGTCACTGTGACCTTGGTAAAAACCTTGCTTTTTTCTACATTAACAGTTTCCGGTTAGCTCAATTTTTCTGTTTATATCTCATGTTTGGTTAATCATACTGGACGCAAAGTTAGACACGTGCCTCCTTATAATGACACAGCTTCACACAATGACCTTGGGATCAAAAGATCAATTGTCAAGGTCACTGGTAAAAACCTTGTTTTTCAACTTTAACATTTTTAGCTCAACTTTATTGTTTATATATGTCAGGTGTGGTTAATTATACTGACCCAAACTTGGACACATGCCTCGTTATAATGACATGGCATCACACAATAATTTTGGGGTCAAAAGGTCATGGTCACTGCCACCCGTTGTCCATCCATCAACTTTTGTTTAAAACGCTACTCAGTAACCGCTTGGCAGATTTCAACCTAATATGGCTGGAAGAACCCTATGGGGTAGGCCTCAGAACTTGTATACAGAATTTTGATGAAAAATTTACCAGAAATTGTCAAAATGCTACTTCTCATTAACCATTGGGCGGAATTTCAACCTAATCTGGCTGGAAAGACTCTAATGTTTTCGGCTTCAGAACTTGTATACAGAATTTTGATTGGTCAATTTTTTGGTGTGAAAATCTGACTTTATGAAAAATTTACCGGAAATTGTCAAAACTCTATTCCTCTGTGACCACTTGGCAGATTTCAACTTAGTTTGACTGGAAGGACCTTATTTGGGCTATACTTCAGAACTTATATAGGCCTACAGCATTTTCATTGGTCATGTGTTTTGGTGAAAAGCATAGATCTGAAAAATTTACCAGAAATTCTCAGAACACAAATCATTAACCACTTGGCAAATTCCAACTTACTTTGGCTGGAAGGACCCTGTGAGGTGAGGCTTCAGAACTTGTATACAGAATTTTGATTGGTCAATTTTTTTGGGGTGAAAATGTTAGGTTTTATGAAAAATTTAGAGGAAATTGTCAAAACACTATTCATTATTGTTTTAAACAGAATTTATTTCGTTCAATGGGAGCACAGTAAGACATAAGTCTTATACACGTGTCTCCCATACATACAAATACAATACATTAATAAATACATCAAGATGGGGTATAATAAAACAATTAAATAGTAACGTATGTATAACTAGTTAATTGATAATCTATATCAACCACTGATTACAATTTTCTAGGTAGTTCGCACGCTTACGTATGTGTACATGAATATGTGCGTGCGTGCGTACGTATTGGCGTGCGTGTGTGCATGATGAGAGAGAGAGGTAGGGAGGGGAGGGGAGGGAAGGGAAGGGAGAGAGAGAGGGGGGAGGGAAGTAGAGAGTGAGAGAGAGAGAGAGAGACAAAAGAGAGGAGAGGGGAATATGAGAAACAGGGTATAAACTAAGAATTTGACAAGAGTGAGAAAGGTAAGGTGAGGAGCTCTTAATGCTGCATTCCCCATGCTTGTATATGTTGGGCTGTTTGCATTTTGCTCTTATAGTTAACAAATGGGAAGTTACTTAAAGCGGTTGGTATTGACTATATATTGGCATACAGCGTTACATATTGTAATATTCTTTTCCAAGTCGACATTGTTAATGCCGTATAGAAGTTGATTAGGTGTCAGTGTGGATAATGTTTAGGACGAGCTGATTTTGGGGAGAGACTCTTTGGTCGTTAAAAAGAGGGCAGTGGAGTAGATAGTGATTTGTGGATTCATCAGTGTATCCACATGGGCAGCTAGCTGACTCTGACAGAAAATTTTCAAATAGATGCCGATTTAAATTACTACAGCCATTATGAAGCCTACATAGGATTACATTAGCTAACCTTTGGCCGACATAATACCAGGCAGAAGGCGGTCGTATAGGCGACATGGCTTTAAGTTTTCTCTTGAATTCCGTGAGAGTAACGGAACACGTGACCGGCGCTGGGAGAGTATTCCATGCGCGGACTGTTGCTGGAAAAAAGGATCCACGAAAGAGCTCAATGCGGCAATGAAATGGAGTGAATAGGTTTTCGTGACGAATGTTGTAGGGGTTTTGTGCCTGGGATAATAAGGGAAGGTAATTATTCAGAATTTCACACGTCATCCCGTTGATAATTTTATATAGCATAACTAGTCTGTGAGATTCTCGTCTATGTGAAAGCGTTTCTATTCCTGTTTCGGTGTACAAGTCTTCCGTACGAGCACTACGTGTCATTCCACATACTGTTCTGGGTGCGTCTTTTTGGATGTCCTCCAGTCGTGTTACAAGATACTGTGGTATGTTATCCCAGACAACGTCTGCGTATTCTAGAGATGGCCTAATAAAGCTTTTGTACATAATTTCAAGACATTGCCGGTCTAGGATATATTTTAGGCCCTTAAGTAAAGAAAGTTTGTGTTGAGCATTTGTTATTAAGTCTTCCACGTGAGTAAGCCAAGTGCCTTTGTTATTGAAGATGATGCCAAGATGTTTATGGTTGTTTGACGGGAGTATTTCACAATTTTTGAATTTAACTGGAAAGACAGTGGGCTTATTACGCAGAGAAAGAAACAGACTAGTAGTTTTGGAGGCATTAAATTCTACAAGTCATGTGTTAACCCATTGCGTCATGATCCGAATATCATGGTCTATTGTTGCAACGTGTGCTTCGAAGTTATCAGACATTACATATAGGTAGGTATCATCAACAAACTATTCATCATTAACCTCTTGACAGATTTCAACCATAGTTGGCTGGACAGACCCTATTGCAGTAGCCTCCAGAACATCTATTCAGGATAATGGGTAAATCTTTTGCGTGAAAATCATAAATTTTATGAAAAATTCACCGAAAATTCTCAAAATGCATCTCCTCCATAACCGCTTGGTGGATTTTGTCCAAATTTGGCTGGAGGGATTATATAGCGGTAGGCTCTAGAATGTCCTCAGAATTTTGGTTGGTAAATTTTTTGGTTTTGTCAATTTGTATTTTTGGGAAATTTTCCAGAACCATTTAAAAAGCTGTTCATATATTAGTGGCCCGATTTCAACGAAACCTGAGTGGAATGATCCTATGGTGGTAGGCTTTAACATAGCAAACGTGAATTTTAATTGGTCAATTTCTTTGGTGGCGATCTTGGATTTTTCAAAAATTATCCATCATGTCTACTGGGTTTAAATGCAAATGGTTCAAATGCTGAAGGTCCAGGTGAGTGTTACAGACGCTTGGGCCTCTTGTTGGTAAGGGTATTCATAAGCCTTCTATATTTATTTTATGTTTGAAGTTAAGCTTAATAGTTCATTGCAAAGTCGTAAAGTCGAGCTTCATGGGTGCATTGCAACCACATTTCTGGTTGAAATTATCCATCACATATATTTAAATGCAAATGGTTTAAATGCTAATCATCCAGGTGAGCTTCTCAGGCCCATGGGCCTCTTGTTTACCATTGCTTTGGTCATTATTAATTTCTTTCTAATTGTACTTGCAGGTAGCGGCCACATTGAACAATTTAGCGGTTCTATACGGAAAACGTGGAAAATACAAGGAAGCTGAACCTTTATGTAAACGTGCTTTAGAAATTAGGGAAAAAGTATGTAGAAATGCTAATTCATTTTACCCTCAGCAAGCTGGCGCAGAATGTTTTATTCTTTAGGGCCAATAAAAATTATGATCAGTCTCTAATTGGAAATTTAAGTGTAGCTTAAATGTGTTGCCAAGACCACTCAAGATGGACACTAGTTAGCATGCTGAATGTATAAGGATTTCACCAATAGAAGCTTATAACTCAATATGCGGATAAGTTATCTGCCATTGTCTCTTTAGATTGCATATTGCAGTATTACTAATTACATTGCACTAATGGTTCTTTGAGATGTAACAAACTCTACATGTTTAGAAGAGGGTGTCAAAGGGTCAATTTTAACATGCTGAAATTGATTATAAGACAGCCCCTCTGAAACCATTGTGTGGAATCCAACCAAGTTTGGCATGTGAGTGTGGAGTGCACGAGGATATTTACATTTGCCTCTGCCTCAACTGGTTTTGGGGTGAGGTGTCAAAAAGTCAAGAAGTTGGTTGTAATGTAACGCAACTTCTCCAAAACCATTGGGTGGAATTCAACCAAATTTGGTATGAGTTACCCATATGATTGCAGATTGCAAGATGACATCTCCATTTGGCCCCACCCCAAGGTCAAGAAATTAATTGTAATTTCTCCTCAGAAACTGTTGGAAGGAATTCAACTAAATCTGGTATGTGAGTTAGCCATATCATTGCAGAGTGGAAGAGACCATTTACATTTGACTCCGCCCCCAGTTGTGTCAAAAGGTCAAAGCGGTGAATGTGGGGATTTGCGAAGACGCGTCAATGACCAAGCAATATAGTCAACGTTAACATGCTATTTTGTGTGTGCATGGTAACCATGGTTGTGTACAATCTACAATAAAAGTTTGTTGTTTCAGGTTTTAGGTAAAGATCATCCAGATGTTGCTAAGCAGCTTAATAATCTGGCTCTTCTGTGTCAAAATCAAGGAAAATATGAAGAGGTATGTCTATGATGCTCTTATAAGCAGGAATGCTTGTTCTCTCTGCTATTGTTTGGATGATGGCTATTCGGTGATGATGACAAAGATATAGAACAGTATATTAAAATAAGATATAGTTATCAAGTACTGTATTGAATATTCTGTAAGAAATTTGATTGAAAGCAGTTGCTTTCTAAGGCAGCTACGCCTTCTAGTCAAATTTGTTTCAAAATTATTTTACAGTTTTCCTGTATGATTGCACTGAAATTAATATTTTGTGAATGAATGTATGAGTAACTTGAAATAATTCTGAGTATTATGAGGATAATGACATAACTAATTCGGACTCTTCATCCTGCTGTCTCTGAGAACTGCTGGCAATTTAAACTATTTTGAAAACTAGTTGACTAAAAAAATGGTGGGTCACAGATATTTGGTAAACTATTTTCAAATTATGCAGCGGGAATTTTCATTATAACATGTATCATCTACATACTAGGTGAAATTTGTTAAGGTTTTTTTACATATCAAAAACTTATTAACCATCAAATCTAGATTTGGTTAAAGAAAATCTTAATTTCTCATAGAAAATGTACATTTGCAGGCCAAGAAGCTATTTCTGAAAATGTACCACTAGAATGACTGGCTCGATTATCGAGTCATTCCAGTGGTACATTTAAAAAAATAGTTTCTCTTGGTCTTCTAATGAATTTCCCAAGGCCGCTTTAGAATCAGTTTGTGGCCAACTGAAAGGGTTAATCTAGTAAGCTATTAAAATTGATGATTTTATTTATCTTCAATATATGTATATTGCTGTGTGCAGGGGTATTTCTGTTGTCGTTGTTATATAATGGTGCAGTTCAAATTTCTCTTCGCCTATTCTACAACCAGGTGGAACAATACTATCAACGCGCTTTACAAATATATGAATCCAGACTTGGACCTGATGATCCTAATGTAGCTAAAACTAAAAATAATCTGGTAAGACTGTCACTCACAATTGCCAGATATGGCTTATTTCCCCCACCCACCCCAAACTTGCATGGTTTTTCTCAGTTATTGAATGTGATTGTGTTAGACTTTGTTCTTATGTTAATTTGAATGGCGTGATTTATTTTGCATGTTATGATGAGAAATTTGGCATCTTCAGCTAGCTCTTATTATTGGCATAGCTACAATAGTTCACACAACAGTAGACTAGCCCACTCTATCCACGACCAGTTACACACTTCCACCTGATGCGTACCAGAAGTGTGAAACCGGTCGTGGCGTGGATGAGTCGCATCGTGTGCGAGTATTTCATTAATCAAAATTACCTATGATTGCATGTAAATAACAGTGTAATTATGTATTTAAATGTTCTAAATTTTCAATGTTGAAAATAACAAACAAAATTTCTAGTTATCGGTATAGATGCCAAATTTTCTCATTATTTTATGATTTTATTAACAGTATAACCAGATCTCACTATTCTAGTTTTTATCCTTGACTCAGTTTCTCTGTTGTTTTGATAGATTTTGTAAAAAAGCACATTTGTGTATAAACCCACATTGTGCCTATTTCTGAATATACATGATACATCTGAATTATGGATTCTTGACTAACGCTTAAGTTGCTAAGCTGACCAAAACCAGACTTTGTAGTAGTCTTGAGAAATATCCATTTGCAGGCGAAGAAAAGACCCTTTTTCTAAGCAAAATTCTCAATTTTCTTTACCATTAAAGATTTAAGCTTTATCTGTTTACATGTACCTGGCGAGAAAATTCCTACGTTATCGAAATAACCAATTATGGGAATGGTGCAAGGTATGTAACTGTGGGCAGCAAGACGCAAGATCGTACTGAGCTTTCTAAAGTGACACTTTCACCTGGTTATTGCAAATCTCCTTCACTCCTCTCTGTCTATTTATCCAGAATGAGCAATAGACATGATATGGGGGGGGGGGGTGGGGTGGGGTTTATCAGTGTAAGGACTGGGATAATTGTTGACTTGAATAGACGAACATAATAAAACACCCTCTGCTGGACATGAATGAGACATAGAAAATAAGGGCTTGATTAATGGTAGTCAAACAGAGTACATACATGGAGCCTGTTCACAGAGCAAATTATTTTGACATTTCTACTCTAACAATGCAACTGGTTCTTTAATGCGAGCTTTGATGCTTTGTAACCATTTAATTGTTAAGTCGGTCAAAACTGGCTTCTGCAGTGGTCTTGAGGAATAGCCATTTATACCCCATGATAGGACTATTGTTGAACATTTATCCCTGGAATGACTGGTTCGGTTATCGAGCCATACATTTGAAGGATAATCTTTAAAAAATATTTTTCTCATGGCGTTAAAATGGAAATTTATCAAGCAAAAATTTGTATTTTTTTCGCCAATCTTGGCCGTCAAGGATTAGTAAAAATGTTAAGGATGTGACAGTCATTCAGCCTCATTCATCCTTTAAAGGTGCATATTCACACCAAAATGCTTGAAAAAAAAATTGTTGAAATTAAATACTTTTGGAGGCTTAAATTGTGTACCTCGATGTAATGAAATGAAATAAATCTTAACATATGATGATTTCATTCCATATTAATAAATTTTGTAGGTTTACTTGTGAATTTGAATTAGGGACTCGTGCATCTAATTCAATTTGACAACTGAAAAAATTATTAATTTATACGTAATGAAATCATTATATACTAAGATTTGTTTCGTTTCATTACATCTAGGCGCACAATTTAAGCCTCTAAAAGTATATAATTTTAACAATTTTATTTTGAACCATTCTGCTGTGAATATGCACCTTTAACACTCGAATTTGTTCAAGAAAATTTCAATTTTCTCAGAAAATGTCCATTTGCAGACCAAGAGAAGACTATTTTTGAAAATTTACCGTTGGAATGACTGGCTCCGTTATCGAGCCAGGCATTTCAGTCGTAATTTTCCAAAAATAGTGTTTGTTTTCGAAACATTTTAGCTGATTTATACTCTTTACTGTAAAGGGAATGTACCTTGTGAAGCTGATGGTCTTCAGCACGGATACAGTGTCTAACTGCTGGTTAGTCATACCACATCTGTTCATTGCAGTTAATAATCACTTTCTGATTTTGGACTTTCTCTGGGTTTCTCTGACATACTGTTTTTCTGCTTGAAAAGATTTTTGCTTCAGTTGACAATTGCCTAATAATTATATTGTGCATTGGATCTTATTGTGTGTGCATCTGGAGAACCTGTGTTGATGCATAAGGATACAGGAGTCACGTTTCCCTTTATTACGAGAAAAGACGGTCTTATTGTCTGGTGTGTATTGGTCTTACTCTTGCAACATGATCGAATGGTTTTATCCGTTAGCCACCTCTCCCATGGCACATGTAAACACTATTGAGTTGCAGATCACGAGAAGCATATGAATCACTCGGTATTTTAGATGTACAGAAAGGTCAAAGTTAATATGATGTAGTTAGATCTGGTTATTGGAACTAGCAACTAAACAGGACGAGTCATTTTGCAGTGGTTTTAAACTCTTCCTAATCGCATATCCCAGAATATCAATTTCAAAGCAAATATTTTGACTTTATTGAATATCTTGTAAATAATTTGATCTAAGATCGTTTGCAGCTTGAAGGCGCAACAGTTTTCATTCAAATTACATTCAAAATATTCAACATAGTATTCTAATATTGTAAACATTTTGTTCTATTTTATTAAAACTATTTTCTCAGATTTATTAGATCTATCACTAGCTGCATCATTTCTTGTCCTGTTCTATAGCATGTCTGTTCATTGGTGTTTTTGACCAGCTGTCACAGTATTGCTGTCCTTTCATCATGCATGCCATTATATTGTTTTGTTTGTATGTTTTTGTGAGTTATCTCCCCTTTACCCACAGGTAGAGAGGTATTATTGGCGAGCTTTAGTTATCTATTTGAAATGTTTAGGCCAGGACGATCCAAATGTATCAAAGACGAAAAATAACTTGGTAAGAAATATGAGTGATATTCACATTGATGTCGCTGGCATTGGGTGAGGGGTGGGATATGGCATTGGGTAAGGGCGGAGGGTGCCAGTTGTAGATTCCTTAGCTTTACAATACATTATTGCATGCCATTAGAAATGACAGCTTATAAGGCTGTCAACTTTGTTGTATATATGCCAATTACATACTACAATAAGATTACAATTAGATACATGTAATAATTTAGGAATTTGATAGCCAAGCCTGGCTTCTGCAGTTCTGTCCATTTTCAGACAAAGAGACGAGTGTATTCAAACTAACTTTAAAACATTCAATTGAGTGTTCTGTTAATCCTTAAAAAAAAAATTCTGTCATGTTTGGTAAAAACGGTAATGAAGCACCCTTTAACAAACCTCACTTTTCTTAGTTACCACCCTACTTGTCTGAACCCAGTAGCTTTAGTCATAGCATTAGATGTTTGTTCATAGTTGTATGTGCATCCTGCCTCACCCTGTATTATTGATTGCCATTGATTAGAAGTGTCTCTAACCATCGCGAAAGCTAATAATAATAAAATGCTTCAAAGACGATGTTTTAAAAAAAGTTTTTTACTGGCTTTCACACATAAAGTTGCTTTATCAGGTCCTGATGAAGCACATTTATGTGAGAAAGTTTGTTATTTCATAAATAAATAAATCTAGTCTTGAAACATGTTATCTGTGTTAGAATCCATAAGTTATGTATGGTCTAAATGTCATATAATTAGCATTGGCGCATCGTTCACATTGTCGAATAGATTTAATTTCGCAAATCCATGTTTATATTACATAATGATAATAGATACACTGCCAAATGTCACAGTAATTTGAATTTATTCATATTTTTAATTGTGACTGGCGAGTATAGAAAATGTATGCTGTATGGTTTGTTGATTACACTTATCAATAGATGGGACTTGGGGTGACAAAAGTATTTCATTTTCATGGGTCTGTCTGTCTGTCTGTCTGTCTGTGTCTGTCTGTCTGTCTGCTCTTCCTTCTCCGGAAATTATTGATCCGATTCGCACCAAATTTTAATACATGAAATGTTATACCCGGCAGGGTGAAGTTCTGTAATCTTATATCTGGTGTCCAACATTTATACAGTTGGTGTGTTTATTACATAGACTTATGTATATGTGAGTAATAATCTTGATAGTGAATGATTTCTATTTCATCTTGAGAACGGCTCTCCAAGTGTGATACCAGCGATCGAAAAGAAGAAGTGAATGATTTCTTAGTAATCACCTGTTGGAAGAACCAAGTACCAATGGAGGATTCCAATTTATCCGCCAATCATATGATGTCATAATCAACTACGTGATGTGTAGGAGGATGTCATAATCAATTACGTCATTCAATTACATGATGAATGACGAAGCTAAGTTTGTCAAAAATGCTTAATTGATGACGGACTCGGCATTGGTGTACGAATTCTATGTCTATTGTTTAATAAACATGCTAATTTGACTGGATGCTGTTGTTGTCTATGGCAGCAACAACACTTAGTCAAATGCATTTCAAAATATTCAACAGCTTACCTGTATAGTTTTCTGGAAATTGATTGTCAGGGAGTTCAGGGTTCGATCGATCCCAACACAGGTGAATGTAATGATCAGGCTGGTCAAAACCGGTCTTTCATGGTCTTGAGGAATGTCCATTTACAGGTGAAGAGAAAATGGTAAATTTTCAAAGTAGACATTGGTGAGGCAAAAATAGATTTTCTTGATGGTTCTGTACCATTAAAGGGTTAAAGCCTGATGTGATCCATAGCAATCTAATGACAAACTATTGAAAACCAAAACCTTTAACCTGCTGGTCCGTTAGCACTGTGCTATTGTTAATTCTAGATTAATAAATTATTACTGGTGACCGATTATTCCTGAACAGAATATAGTGATGAATAAATTATCTTTCTCCATAGAATATGGTACTTAATGCTTAGAACCCGGTAATGCCAGCATATTTGATTTAAAGACCAAAAAATCCTGGTACTCTAGAGAACATTTTGAAACTAATTTGACTGGGAGCTACTGCTGTGTTGAGCAGTAACTACTTGTAGCCACAATACACATTATGAGTATTATTGCTTTTTATGTTATGTGCTTTCCATTTGAAAAAAATGCACCGATACTAACAGGGAATATCGGGGGATCAAATTGGCCAGGAAATCTGAATATTTTCGTCAGCATGAAGAACTTGCATTACACCTAATCTGTAGGGTGTAACCCTTCAATCCTTCAAGATTCAAGACAAATGCTGGAAAGCTGTTGAATATTTTGAAACTAATTGAACTGGAACCTGTTGCTGCCATAGGCAGGAACAGCTCCCAGTCAAATTATTTTCAAAACATTCAACAGAATATTATTGTCATAAAGAATGGGTTGTGTCTGTATGTGTTAAAGGGTTGAATGCGCTAAAATAGAGCTGTCTTACTGACTTGGCTTATAGAATTACATCATTTAATTTAGTCATTTATGGATGATTTAAATATTGTGTTAGTGTCTTTGCAGTCTCTTATAAGCATTTGTTGCAGCATATTATTTTCATGAATTCTTTTCCAGGCATCTGCTTATTTAAAGCAAGGGAAATATAAGCAGGCAGAAAACTTGTACAAAGAAGTTCTCACAAGAGCGCATGAAAAAGAATTTGGAAAAGTTGATGGTTAGTTGTATAATTATTTGGCGTTTTGGTCTGAAAGCGGTAGTCGATAAGTTACTGGATACTTTACTCATGCAGAATGCTGGCATGAGTGTTGTGTTCGGTGCCGTGTGTCTGTCTGTCTCTGTCTGTCTCATTGTCTGCAGCACATCTGAATGCAAAAAGGTAGAATCATCAAATTTAACACAAACAGTCTGGCTAGAAGTTCTCTAACCTTCAGGTCAAAGGGTCAAAGATCTAGTTCACAGGCTTACAGAATACATTTTGGTGATGGCTCTGGAATACAATAAGGTAGGATCACCAGATTTGGCACACCCCTTGACATTATAACTCGTTAAGATTGTTTGGAGTTTGGGGTCAATGTGTCAAATATCTATTTCACAGGTTCATTAAGTGCATACTGGAAAACACATTTTTCCTCATAACTCTGGAATGCAAGAAGGAAGAATTGTCAAATTTGGGCAGCATCCATAAATATTGTATCTTTTTAGATGTTCAAACTTAGAGTTTCAGGTTAAAGAGTCAAATATCTAGGTCACTGGGTGACTAAACATTATGGCCGTACTCTGAAATGCAAGAATGTAGAAATACCAAATTTGGAATACAATAAGGTTGGATCATAAGATTTGGCACACCCCTTGATATGTGTGCCAAATTCAAGAATGTAGAAATACCAAATTTGGAGCATCCATTCATGTTGTGGTTGGGTAGAAGTACTTTAAGTTTCAGTGCAAAGGGTCAAATTTGAAAGGCAAATGGAATGGTCACTAACTGCATGCCTTAAAGCACATTTTGTCATAACTCTGAAATGCAAGTGGGTAGATTTGAGCCACACCCTCGTATTGCGAGTGGTTAGGATTGTTTTTAGTTCAAGGTCAGAGGATCAAATATCTAAAGATGAAGTAGAAATATTTATGACATGGGATCACTCAGTTCATTGACAAGACAGAGCACAAAACTGTGAGTCAGCACCCCCCCCCCTCCTGTGCAATCTAGTTAAGTGTGTAACTGATAGAAAATATGTTTCTATCATTTTTTTTGTAGAAGTTCTGTCAAAAATCAGACTTAAAATAACTGCTTTAGTGTAACTACACTTACCCCCAGAATTTCACAATACACTACATATCCACAGTTTATGGCAATTAAATTTAGGAGTTTAACCCTTTAACATGCAACTCGGTCACAGACGGTTTCAGCAGTTGTCTTGGGAAATGTCCATTTGCAGACCAAGAGACTAGTTTCGAAAGTTTATCACTAGAATGTGACTGGCTCAATAACCAAACCAGTCATTCTAGTGATACATTAAAAAAAAATAATCTCTTGGTTTGCTAATGTAATTTTTTATTTTTACATGCGTTCACGTGTATTTATTATCCTAGCACGTTTTTGAAGTTTGGGGGAATTGTTTTTGCTTTTATCTGTCCATGTTGGAAAAAGGAAAAAGTCTCAATTTTTATGTGCAAGGATTGTGATTACGATTATGCGGCAGTGGGAGGTTTCCCTCTTCATTTTAGATTCAGTATTTCAAGGTCCTCGAAAGGTGTGCGTGGGCGGTGAATGCTCCGAATTCACGGAAGAGTTATATAGTTTTTGTATTTGTAGTCTGCAGTTTTTTGCAGTATTAATGTGATAAATACGTACCAGTATACTTTCCAACACTTGCAGTAGTACCCGTCTTTTCCAATATGTAATTTGGTGGTTCATTACGACTTATTTGTATTTTACTAAACCTTATCACACTGATGTACAAAAAAACCTAAGGTTCATTTTGGAAACTCGAGTTTGACTGGATAAGTTAACATTGGATAACTAGAGTTAGCTAAATTCTAGTCTAATTTGAAATAGTTAACTGCATGTAGATAGTTAACTGTAGTTGACCAGCCATCCAAGCTCGGTTGCAAATGGTTGATACAAAATTGCCATCAAATTCAAACAGGCCTATAGGATTTGCTTGCCACGAATAAATGTATTTAAGCATGTGAATATTTCGCTAACTAAATTAGTTTTGATGACAGCGGAAAGAGTTAATTGAGAGTGTTACTCGGCTCCAATTTTTCTGCCCTTGAAGTCCCAAAGAATCATCCTGATTTTAAGATCAAAATATCACAGTCATTGAAAAGTGTATTGGGTGAGTCAGAGTTTTCTGAATATGTGTAATAGAGGAATCCAATCTGTCAGTCAAGTTTATTACATCATAATCAAATACGTCACAGGTAGGCTGATGTCACAACTAAAATATGTTATGAATGGAAGTTTTAATAGACAATTAATAGAATTGTATAACATTACTACTTAATAACCACTCTGTTGAAGATTTTGAAACTAATTTGACTGCACATAGGTAGCAACAGCACCCAGTCAATGTTTCAAAATTTTCTACAGCTTACCTGTATAGTTTTCTGGAAATTGAGACTCTGGGAGATAACCATTTAACCCTCGAATTTGTTCAAGTAAATTTCAATTTTCCCATCTAATACCGGGCCAAGCCAGTCATTCCATTTGTAAATTTTCAAAAATAGTCTCTTGGTCTGCAAATGAATGTTTCTCAAGACCACTACAGAAGCTGTTTTTGCCCGATATAAGGGTTAAGGGTTCAATAGAGCCCAGCGCAGCAAAGCAAGGGTGTCGCTTAGGTAGAGATGGGCGTGGCATAGCTAAAAGCGGAGTCATCCATTGCTTTCTCCTCAGGTGATAACAAGCCTATATGGATGCAGGCAGAAGAAAGAGAAGATAATAAGGTTAGTGAAATTAGCATTACACTCGGTCGAGTCATTTTATATTATTCATATTCAATATTGTATATGGATACCTCACATGTGACATTGCTGTAGCAAGTCATTATTCTGTCCATGCTACATAAATCTTTTCTGCATTATTCTACAGGGCTATATCACATTGACATGATATTTGTTGTACACAGTTTTGAATAGTATCGACTTTGAAATATCGCGATCAATATTCCACAAAGACGACAGTCATGTTTATAATAACAACAGATGGTGCTATTGTGATTCATATTTTCACATTGCATACACTTCTAATAGTATAGATTATTAATATTGCACGTATATTGGTTTTATCCTTATTAGATTCGCACATGAATTATTGCATAAGTAAATTGGATGTCTGTGATAACGCAAATTTTAGCTAACATCATCACTTCGTAATTCCTATTAATAAATAAATAAATAAATGTTTTCTTGCCTTTTGATTGGAAAATTAAAATAATACACCTCTTCATTTTGAGGCAGGAAACCAAGAGAACATGCCCACACACATGCATGTGCATACACACACCTGCTAACTAATATAATAGAATTCGATTTTTTTACCCCTTAGTCATTACTACAGATCTTGTCAATTAAGAATTTTTACATGGTATTATGTAACTCTTCTTTTGTCTTTTTCTCAAGCGACTATTTTACATGTCTTCCTGAATAATAATGATAATTTCATCTTTTATCAGGGAAAAAATAAGGATGGTTCTCCAATGACCGAGTATGGTAGCTGGCACAAATTAGCCAAAGTAGACAGGTAAGATGGCTTAAAATATCATGATGATTAGGGCCTTATTGTCAAATTGTTTTGTCATCTGTAGCCATATTTTCATCACCTTTTCAAACAGTCCATCCATTAATATACTCTACTAAGTGAGCAATAGCGCCACCAGGAAGTGAAAGATGAGTACCTCACTTCAGACGTACAGGCACACTAGTCTATAATGGACATGTTGTCACTAATGACAGGTGGTCTCTTAATCAAACTCATTTCTTATGCTGAATAGGTTTTGAGGTCAAATGATTGTTAGTTCACCGGGCCTTAGTACAGGCACACTAGTCTATAATGGACATGTTGTCACTAATGACAGGTGGTCTCTTAATCAAACTCATTTCTTATGCTGAATAGGTTTTGAGGTCAAATGATTGTTAGTTCACCGGGCCTTAGTGTTCATCTGTTGATAAAAGATACATATCCTAACTAAATTTAGGACTATTTGTTACTTTATGGACACCTTAACTGGAGATGTAGCCACCATTTTAGATAGATATTTACTGGCGCCATTATTTCTGACTATTGTCTTTGCCGGTGTACAAATGATGTTATAAAACCATTCTCGTAATGCTAATGCTAGCTATTCTTCTGCTGGCTTCCAAGGTGATTGTGTAGTAAGTGCCTAACATAGTTCAATACCAGTTGTATATTTGCTATGGTGGAAGTGACAACAAATATCTTTGTAACAAGTTTACTGAAAACCGTTGCTGCCTATAGCCGCAACAGCTTTCTGTGAAATTGTTGTCAACATAATCAGCTGTTAATACAATTGTCACTAGGTAATGATTTGATAACAATTTGGCTGAAAAGCGTTAATGCAACAATTTTCAATCAAATTGTTCTCAAAATAATCAGACACTGAACTGTGATATGCGAAAAAATTACAGGCCTCTCGACACGTGGGATGAAGTCCACATAATAGATAGTCTTTAGCTCACCTGGCCAGAATGGCCAAGTGAGCTTATGCCATGGCGACCGTCCGTCTTCTGTCCGGCGTCCGGCCGTCCATCCATCCGTCCATCAACTTTTTCCTTTAAACGACTTCTTCTCAATAACCACTGAGCCAATTTCAATTATATTTGGCAGGAAGTATCCTTAGGGCATAGGGATCCAAGTTTGTTCAAACAAAGCCGATCGGTCGATTTCGCCGGTGGCCATCTTGGATTTTGGTCGATTTTAGGAAATGGCTTTAAAAATCTTCTCCGAAACCACTTGGTGGATTGATTCAAAACTCACGAAATATCATATAGGGCAAGAGCTGAACCAAGTTTGTTTGAAGGAACTTGATTGGCTCGACGGCCATCTTGGATGACCTAGTTTTCGTGAAAACGACTTATTCTGCAGACCCGCTGAACGGATCGGGCTGAAATTTTGGTGATATGATTATGTACTAAGGGCCATTAAAGTTTGTTCATGGGAAGTAGATAGGTAAAAAACATGGCCGCCGTGGACCAATCAAATTTTAGCGTGTTTGGCTGCCATATTCAATTTTTTTATTTGATGGATTTTGAAGCCGAAATTGGTTTTCTTAACTCCGCTTACTTGTCAGTCAGCTGTCGTATAGAGATAACCCCATCCATCTTCTGTATGTCCGTCCATCCATCTGTTTGTCCGTCTCCAACAATGGCGGCTCATTTTGTTATTTCTTGACGGATTGACACCAATCTTGGTCACAATGTTAATGATGGCATCTAATATCTGTGTTGTGAAAGTGAAACTGATAGGACGTCAAATGCCAGAGTTATCACTCCTTAAATATTTGCTGTCTCACTTTCATAGGGCAAATAATGGTTTGTTCTTATCACCATGTCAGATTTTATTGCCAAACTAGATATTAAATTCCAATTAACAGATTAACCTTTCCAATACTGCAGAAATATTTAAGATATGTATTATGTTCTCTGACATCTATGCTCTTAAAAATATTTGAAATGTATTTGATTGAAAGTTGTTGCTGCTGCCAATGAAAGTTGTTGTTGCCTATGGCAGCAATGACTCAGTAAAATTATTTTCTAAATCAACTCCAGCTCACCCTACCCCTGCTGCCAACTCGGTGATTCAGCCAGATGTGCATGTGTTAAATGGATTGTGGTGTGGTGGGGGAATAACCTGCTATAAAGACCACCTACCTGCCTTTAGAGACCATTTTCTTCAAATTGTATTTAAACCTCCAGTGACCGTCTGACTGAGTTTTTGCAGACGACATATTCCAAAGATTATATCTCTGAACCTGATAAATCTTTTTAAAACAATTGGACTGAAAGTTGTTGGTAGCTAAGCCGCCAACAACTTTTAGTCGAATTGTTTTCGAAATATTCAACAAGTCAAGAGCTTTTGAAAATTAAAATTATTGCTTGGTTCAAATGAAGCCGAGTAGCCAATTTGGCCGATGGCCATCTTGGATTTTGGCCAATTTTTAGAAATGTCTTAAAAATCACTGGGGGGGATGGATTGATTCAAAACTCATCAACGGTAATCTAGGGCAACAGCTCAACCAAGTTTGTTCAAGGGAACTTGATTGACCAAATGCTTCGGTGGCCATCTTGGATGACCGAGTTTTTGTAAAAATGTCTTCTCCAAAACTGCTCAACTGGTTGGGCTGAAATTGGGGAGGTGTGATTAGGCACTACGTGCCATTAAAGTTGGTTCAAGAGAAGTTAATGCATGAAAAAACATGTCCACCATGTATCAATCAAATTGTAGCCTGTTTGGCAGCCATATTGAATGTCATGACGACCGACCATCTGTCATCCGTCAACATTTGCTTTAGAACCCTACTCTTCATTAACCACTTGGCTGATTTCAACCTAATTTGGCTAGAGGGACCCTATGAGTTTAGGCTTAAGAATCGTCAACAGAATTTTGATTGGTAAATTTTTTGGGTGAAAATCTGGGATTTTTATGAAATATTTACCAGAAATTGTCAAAATGCTACTCGTCAATAACAGCTTGGTGGATTTCAACCTAATTGGGCCGGGAAGAATCATATGGGTGTAAACTTCAGAGCTTCATACAGAATTTAGGTTTGTCATTTTCTTTGGCAAAAATCTTATATTTTATGAAAAATTTACCAGAATTTGTCAAAACACTACTCCTCATTAACCACTTGACGGGTTTCAAACTTGGCTGGACATATGCTATGGTGCTAGGCTACAGAATTTGTATACAGAATTTTCATTTGTCAAGTTTTTTGGTGAAAATTTTAGATTTTATGAAAGATTGACCAGAGCGTGTCAAAATCCTACTCATCATTAACCATTCAAATTTCAACCGTAGTTGGCTGGATAGACCCTGTCGGGGTAGGCTCCAGGACTTCTATTCAGAATTTTGATTGGAACTTTTGGGTGAAAATCATAGATTTTATCAAAAATTTACTGAAAATTGTCAGAACGCTTCGCCTTGGCTGCTTGACAGATTTCAACCAAATTTGGCTGGAAGGACCCTATGGGTGGAAGCTTCAGATCTTGTATACTGAATTTTGATTGGACAATTTTTTGGGTGAGATTTTATGAAAAATTTGCCGGGAATTGTCCAAACTCTATTGGTGATTAACAGCTTATCGAATGTCAACCTAATTGGGCTGGGAAGAGCCCATATGTGTGTAAGCTTCAGAAATTGAATACAGAATTTTGAGTGGTCAATTTTTTGAAAATCTGAGATTTTATGAAATAGTTTCCGGTAATCGTCCAAAAGCTACTCATTAACCCTATCATGGTAGGCTCCAAAATTTCTATTCAAAATTTTGTATGGTTAGGTTTTGGTTGTGAGAATTAAACATTTTATGAAACATTTACTGGAAATTGTCAAAACGCATTTCCTCCTTAACTGGAGGGTGGATTTTAATCAAAATTTGATTGGAAGGATTCTATAGTGGTAGGCTTTAGAACCTGTGTTCAGAATTTTGGTTGGTCGATATTTTGGTGGCCATCTTGAAATTTTTTGGAAATTATCCATTATGTCTATTTAAGCGCAAATGGTTAAAATACTAATGGTTCAGGTGAGCATCACAGGCCCTTGGACCTCTTGTTTTCAATTGTCGCATAAATATACTTCTAATGATTGTAATGAGCCACATCTGTGTGAATGCGTGTCAGAACTCAATGAATATTTCTTAACCCTCTACCATGTTGAATGATCAAGCAGCTTCTGCCTCTGCAATGATTTGAGGGGGAATGTCCAATCGCAGGCCAGGAGAAGACTATTTTAAAAAATTTACTACTGGAGTGACTGGCTCGATAACCAAGCCAGTCAATGTTCCAGTGGTAGATTAAAAAAACATCTCTTTGCCGGCAAATGAACATAAACTGCGCAAAAATGTACATTTTCTAGACAAATCTTCATTTAACCCTTTAACCCTTGAATTTGTTCAAGATAATTTAAATTTTCTCATGGTTATCGAGCCAGTCATTTCAGTGGTAAACTTTCAAAAATAGTCTTCTCTTGGTCAGCAAATGGACATTTCCTAAGACCACTGCAGAAGCCGTTTTGGGCTGATATGAGTGTTAAAGGGTTAGGAAAAGTTTGATTCATACTGTCCTCTTCGAAAGAAACTGATTGTTATTGAGAAATACATGCCTTCACTTTCAGTCCAACGGTGACAACAACATTGAAGAACTTAGGAGCACTGTACCGACGACAAGGGAAGTATGAAGCTGCAGAAACCCTGGAGGAGTGTGCTGTTAGGTCAAAGAAAAGCGTGAGTAGTAGCATATGTAACAATACATGGGTTTAACGGTACTAAGCCCTGTGGATATGACCATGTATCTATAATTACAGGGAGCCCTTTAATGGTCATACCGGCCAAAACCGGCCTCTAGTGGTTTTGAGGAATGTCCATTTGCAGGTCAAGAGACCATTTTTGAAAATTTACCACTGGAATGCCTGACTAGATAACCGAGCCAGTCATTCCAGTGGTAAAATTTCCAAAATAGTCTTCTCTTGTCCTGCAAATATTTTTGGATTTCTTGAGATGTGACCATTAAAGAGTTAAATCTGTCTATAATTGACATGGTATGGGTCATCAAAAAGAGGTCACTAAAATAGGTGGTCAAGCTGGCCAAGAGTAGAATGTCCATTTGCAAACCAACAATATTTTTTTACTCGATAACCAAGCCAGTTATTCCGGTGGTAAATTTACAAAAATGTTCTTCGCTTAAGAAAAGATTAATTCTACTCATCTGCTGTTTTGTATAGCGTTTGGGGCAATATGATGGTTGTTCGTTAAGAGGGGGGATCTGACATCCAACAATCTTAACCATTTAATGGTCACAATTTGTCCAAAAAATGTGGAAAATTTTCATAGTAAATGTCCATTTGCAGGTCAAGGGAAGATTATTTTTGAAGATTTACCACTGGAATGACTGGCTCGTTTATCATTTGTCTTGTTGGCCTGCAAATGGACATTTCTCAAGACAATTACAGAGGCCGTTTATGGCCGGCTTGACCATTAAGGTGTTAAAGAGACACTATCGTTTGACCCCTAAATCAGGAAATTTGATATAGACAGGTTTAACCTATGTAATGATAAAGAATGAATTCCCTATTAAAATTGGTTGTTAAATTACTGTATTTAAAGTTTAGAGGTTTGACTTATCAAAATTATTATTGTAAATAGAATACTTGCTGACCACGGACACTTTAGTATCGCTTCAGCGACTTGTGTGCAAACTAGTTTATTGAGTCATGTGGATTTGACATTTAGATACATGTAATCTGTGAAGAAGATTATTGTGGCTAGCCCCGATTATAGCTACTTTACAGTGAATTTAAGTTATAATATCAAATGTTTAGGTGATTCATAAAGCATTGTGTTTACTTAAGTATCTAGCCCATGTTTTCTATCATAGGTGGCTGTTTTATTGTCTCTTCCATGTCCCTGGCTAATAGCGTCTCAGCATTTGCAGGATTTGCAGGATTCTGTAAGATGTGTATAAGTGTGACGGAGTCGAACAGTATTTTTGGTGACAGGGAACAAGTCTAGTAATGATACAAGCAATTATTTAACTTCTAAAATTGCTGGTCCCACAATGTTATCCAGGATGTAGCAGATACTGGGCTAGCGCATCGCTCCATGATGTGTTATTAGTCTGATGCATGAGAGGTCTATTTGTGGATTCAACACTAAAATGGTCAAGATGGTCAAGAAGATGAACAATTTTACTCAGTGTATCTCAATTTGAAGGCCAATGGAAGACAATTTTTGAAAATTTTCCCCCTGGAATAACTGACTTGGTTATTGAGCCAGTCACTCCAACGGTATGTTAAAAAATTGTCTCATTGACCTGCCAAATGGACATTCCATCAAGACTACTTCAGATGCCTCTTTGGCCAGCTTGACCAGTAACGAGTTAAATGAACACTGAGACACGGCATCTGGAGACACTCCTGCTGCAACTCAGCTCATCATGCGCTATCAATTTGATCATATGCACCAAACAGACTGACTGACATACTGACTTACACTAGTGATGCTGTTGTCATAATTTACTTCGAGGATGGATGAATTGATGGGTGGATAAACATATTTATTATTTGATGGGAGAGTGATTAAGCAATTGAATTTATTTTTAATGTGCATAGATTAAAGATATAAAAATTATATTGTCAGATGAAATGGCAGGTATGAGGGCTAATGTCACAACTTTATCCATCCATCATATGATGTCATAATCAACTACATTACCGTAGGATGATGTCATAATCATTATGTCATGAATGACTCGATTTAGTCTGTCTTAAATACTTAATAGTCCGACACATTGTACGAATTGTATGTCTTTACCATTTAATAAATATGCTATTAAATATTTTGGAACTAATTTGACTTGATGCTGTTGCTGCCTATAGCTGCCGTAGGCAGTAACAGCACCCAGTCAAATTAGTTTCGAAATATGCAACAGCTTACCTGTATAATTTTTCTGGAAATTGATAGACGGGAGTTCAAGGATAGATCGATCCCAACACAAGCTAGTTGTGGGTGGAGCTAACTAGAGATGGGTGGGCCATAGCTAAAACTGGAAAGGTCTATTGTGACTTCCACTCGTATAAGGATAAACAGGTGCGCTATGTTATATTTACAACATAGGCAGCTTTGTCAGAAATTTATATAGACAAACTAACCTATTCTATTTGCGATATACTAAACGCAAGCCACAACTAGAAATTACTTAGGATTACCTTATTTTCATGTGATATAAGCATCTATGAATGAGTTCAAATCATGTACATTAGTCTTTATTATTGCACAAATGAACCTGTCTCCATTCTGTTCATATGACATCAGTAATATGTGAGATCAGCCTGTGAATACGCGTAACTTTAAATGCACTAATATTTTGATGCTTGTGTGAGGTTAGCTCATAATCATGCAGACGAGCAAGTACGCATAAACGCGTTTCTGCGACTTGTTTCTGAAATGGGGACATGTAATTACCTGCATAAAATAATGTTAATAAACATATTTATGGATAAAATGAGAACAGCTGACAGATAGATAGTCGGGAATGAATGAACAGATGGGTGGATGGAGGAAAGAGTGAATGATTGATTGATTGAATGAATGAATGAATGAATACATGGCAGAGAGTAAGACCCTAGTCATAGTTGCTATGAAGAGCTGCAGTATATCATTGCGTCTCCACCATCTGTCTAGTGATTCGTTCTGTTTTTACGCTGTAAATGTTGTGTTTTTAAGTACATGATTGTGATATGAATACTGCATACATACACTTGTGAATCGGTAAGCGTGCTGGGGCATCGTGTACCTGGGTTTTGATTGTTTGAATACATTGTACTATAGTGATATCTTCCATCACATCTTGAATGCATATGGTAACCTTGATTGAGTCATTCTGAAAGCTTTTCCTGGAGGCTGATAGAGCTGTTCTAGAAATACTACTAGATGACGAATTTGTTATTGGAGAGGAAGGATGATTAATTTATAGCATTGTATCGATCATTATATGTCGAATATCTTTAATATAAAGATCTGATCCAGCACTCAAGTAATATATAATCACAATACTATTAGCTGATGCCACAATTCACCTTTCCATTTTTAGCTATGCCCCGCCCATCACTAGCTAAGCTCCGCCCACACCTCGCCATGTTGGAATTGATCGATCCCTGAATGCCCTAGCTATCAGTTTCCTGAAAACTATACAGGGAAGCTGGTGAATATTTTGTAACTATGGCAGCAACAGCGCCCAGTCAAATTAGATTCAAAATATGCAACAGAATATTTATTAAATAGTAAAAGCAAACAATTTGTACAACAATTTGTCTTCAAATATACATTTGTGACGTACTTATCGACGTCATTCATTATGATGTCATTGTACACATCACGCAGTTCATTATGACGTAATATGATGGGTGGGTACTCTGGAAAGGTGAATTAAATGGCGTAGGTTCATCGCAAATGTGGCAACGGTCTGTCTGACAATAAGCGTCTGAGTTGTGTCTGGTGAATTTACAATTAATAAACATTCTGTTGAGTCTTTGAAATTGGAGCAACAACCCAGTCTAATCAATTTCAAAAGATTCAACAGCGTACCTATATAGTTACCTTGTGTAATCTGGGAATTCAGGTTTCAAAGTGTTAAAAATCAATTCAAATGCTTGTACAAAGTGGGTGGGGCATAGCTAGAAGTGGGTGTGGCATAGCTAAGAATGGATCTTTCTATTGCTACATATTATCCTTCAGTTGTATATGTATGTTCATCCATTAGTCAATGAATCTTTCCAGTTTATTCATATGACATAATTAACTACATGATGTGTAGGATGACGTCATAATCATAATGTGACGTCATGAATAACAATTAAGTTCATCACGAACTCATATTTGATGACGGACTAAAGTGTTGTGGTATGAATTGTATGTCGTTACTATTTAATAAACATGTTGAATATTTTGAAACTAATTTGACTGGGCGCTGTTGCTGCCATGGGAAGCAACACCACCCAATCAAATTAGTTTCAAAATATTCAGCAGCTTACCTGTATAGTTTTTCTGGAAATTAATAGTCAGGGAGTTCAGGGATCGAGTGATCCCAACACAGGCGAAGTGTGGGTAGAGCTTAGCTACAGATGGGCGATGCAAAGCTAAAACTGGGGTTATATTGTCAATAGCACAAAACCCAATTCTTCTCCACATATTGATGTCTATATAGAGCACACAGTTGATGTCTAGCAAAATGACCAGTAGTAGATGAATGATTGGTACATGTATATACATTGTGTGTGCGTGTGTGTGTGTGTGCGTGTGTGCGTGTGCGTGCGCATGTGCATTTGTGTGTGTGTTTCCAGTGGCTGGGTTCTAGGGGTAGAAATGGATGGATGTGTGTAGATATTTTCTGGAGTTATCGTGGTGTTGTCTAAGAGACAAAAGCCTAGACTTTTGAAAGCTGACCAATCTTGAATTCCATTCCCATCCATATGATAGTTGCTGTTCATTTGGAAAACAATGTATTCTGCTAGTGTCTTTGTAGCAATTAAGCTTTTGTTATAACATTTAAACATTTATCACTTGAAATTCCAGTGTCTTAATTTCAAGATAGCTATACAAGAAAGGTATTGAATATTTTGAAACATATTGCTGTCATAAGCAGCTTCAGGTCCAAACTGTCAAATAAGTTTCAAAATATTCAACAAAGTATTCCTTGTATCATAACAATGGAGGATTCCATTTATCCATCAATCATGACGTCTTAATCAACTACATGGTGTGTCTGCTGATGTCATAGTCAATGCCATTATGAATGACTTAATTAAGTTCATCACGAATGCGTAATTAATGATGGCGTTGTTGTACAAATTGTATGTCTACTATTTAATAAACATGCTGTGGAATATTTTGAAAATAATTTTATTGGGCGCTGTTGTAGCCATAGGCAGCAACAGCACCCAGTCAAATTAGTTTCAAAATATTCAACAGCTTACCTGTATAGTTTTCTGGAAATTGATAGTCAGAGAGTTCTGGGATCCATCGATCCCAACGTGGGTGAAAAGTGGGTGAGCTTAGCTAAAGATAGGTAGGGCATAGCTAAAATTGTGATTCCGCCATTACAAACACGCCGTTATGATGTAGGCAGATTTGACAGAAATGTCAAATTTGACAGACCAACCAACAAACAGACTTATACAAGGTGCGAGTCACAACTAAAATTTGTCATTCCTGGTCTGTGAGTGTTAATGAGCATTGCTAACAGTTCTACCAAAGTCTCCATGGGGACTGTTGTGGCAGGGGCTGGGGTCGGTCAATATCTGGCTGGTTGAGTCTATATTTGGTGTTCATCTATGCAGTTAATAAAATGGGAGACTTGCTTCAATTCGTTATATTCTCACAAATGCATCACTTGTCAGTCATCACGCTCCACCTGACATTAAATTACACACGAGTTGGTAGAAGGATAACTACTATAAATTTTGACAATAGTTCTACAAAAACTGCTCCTATCGTATATAGCTACAGTTTTCAAACCTCTCAAAATAGTCACCAATTGTTGTGCTAAAGAGATCTATCTTACTGATATTGTATTAACTTCTTAATTGTAAGCTAGTTACTGAGTTATTTCCCCTAGTTCAATGTACAATAAGTAGTATTTATCTCTCTTGCCCTATATACCCAATATTAATGGGAACTAATCCTTTATGCATCAAGATGGGTTAGGAAAAATTGCAGTAATTCAATGAATGTCTATTTGCAGGTCAAAGAGAAGACTATTTTGGAAATTTACCAATACAATGACTTGTTCATTAATCAAGCAATTACTTCCAGTACTATATTTGCCAAAATAGTCTACACTTGGCCTATAAATTTTGCAGTTTTTGTCAGAGTTTACCATTGCAGGATGAATATCATTAGGTGGTTTACCTGCTTTTGAACTTTCTAAGAACTTAGTTTAATCAGGAATCTATATGACCTTGGGGGAGGGGGGGGGGGGGGTTGGTGGAGAGACACTATATTTGATATTTTAAATCTTGCCTCTTGTGTGATACCCCAGTGTCTCAATTCTAACTCTAATTTAAAGATTACCATTGTTTTTAAGCTGTTTTGAAAGTAAATTGAATTGCAGTCAGCTCACATTATTTTCAAAATATTAGACAGACAATTTCTTGCATTTTAAAGGAATTTATTTGTGTATGATCTTGGGGGGGTGGTGAGGGAGGAGGTTGGGGGTGGGGTGGCGGGAGGTGTTAATATTCAGCTAAGGTATCAGTTATTTAATGGATGAATCCACTTTTAGCCATGCCCTGCCCCTATGCTCCACCCATACTTTACGCGTATTGGGATTGATTTGTATACATTGAACCCTTCCTTCCCAGAATTACAATTTCAAAATAACTATATAGGTATGCTGTTGAATATTTTGTAACTAATTTGACTGGTTGCTGTTGCAACAGCATCAGTCAAATGTGTTTCAAAATATTCAACAGAATGTTTATTAAATACTCAAGACATACAATTCGTACAACTCGCCGACTTAAAAGTTCATGACGGACTTGGCATCATTCAGTAAGCATTTTGATTGTGACGTCAGCCTACATGTCACATAATTCACTATAACATCATACTTGAATGACAGATAGGATTCATCCATTCATAGTGAAAGCTTACCTGATTACCTTATGATGTGCAGCTATATAGATTATAAGGTAAGTCAAAGTATATGATAATTGTTTCACCTGGATTACAGACCATGATCTTCTAACAGGTAGGGTGTTTGTTAGATAGCAAGTAATATTACTATTAATGCAAATGGCAGGTATTTGAAGTTTTCTAGCATCTCTATATACAATGTATGCTGTGTGTTTATCCAAGCAGTGCCATCGGCAATGATCCTGCATTTGAATTGCCTTGAATAATGCTGCCTACTGTGTTCCGTGTTTGATTATTGGTGTCTGTTTGTAGCCAAATCTACTTTTCCACAGATTGCCACATGAGTGTTGCGATTATGATTATGCTTGTATCTTCATCATCCCGTGTCTTCTTGGCTTCATTTGTTAAACGCTTGTATCCAGCATTTGATGTATGTGGTGGGGCAGATGTGCACCAATTCCACACCCACACCCATTCATATTCTGTTCAGTTTTCCTATTGGTATTAATGAATGTAAATGTCTTTTCTGGTATTTTTCATTAGGTTGGATTCTTCCTTAAGCTTTTCAATGTCTGTTTTGTGAATTTATTTTTTATTAAATGTGGAAGTAAATGTTGCATCATCTGACTTGGATTATTTTTGTCTTGTATTATATATATATATATATATATATGTACATATATATAGTATGTTGTGTTGTGATTGGAAATGAAATGGTAGCAGAAACGTTACCAGTGTCATTAGCATTTTGGTTATCCTTTCCGTTCTGTCTATGTTTTATTTATTTTTGGTTATTTCCTGCTAGGTTGTCGATTTAGGCCAGCAGACCAATATTACCAGTGTGATAGGGACACCAGACATGTCCCCTTTTACTAAATCTCCTCGTGACTATCATCGGAGACGGTCGAATAGTCGGGACCGGGTCACACCTAAACGTGACCTGGTTGACAGTAACATTTCCTACGAGAAAACTCGGGGTTATGGCGGGTCAGATGTCAGCATGGCATGGTCTGGGGATGGGGTGAGTATTTTTTTTCTTTTTGGTATGACATGAATTTTGTCTTTTGATAGAAAAGCAGCAGAGTATAGCTGACAGGCATTTCAACAATCTCGCTCACTCCATCCTCATTCTCAGAGACTGCACATGCCATTTTGACGGAATTATTTATAGCAAAAATGTCATTAAATACATTTAAATAACCGCATTTGAAAAGGAAGAGATTTGTTTACATTACAGAAATTTCTTTCCAAATATCTGCTCTTGCCAGGTACTTATGCTCGGGGTATGTGTGATAATATTTCTGGGTTTCGGTAATAAGTTATATGTCACAGTTGAAATGTTTGTCAGCTAGACTTGAATGTGAACATAGTAACACTTATTTGATCTGCACAGAACTTGCTCTCATCACTCTTGCGTCTCCTCTTGCGTGGTTTATTATCTCCCTTCAATTATCTCTGTCTTGTAGTCTAGATTCAGTTAAAGTGATCACATCATCATTTGTCAAGTGTGTGTTTCTGGGTTTTTTGCATTGCACCGAGTGTGACAGTCTTTGTGTTAAAACTTAGCATCAGACTGTCAGACATCCAGTATCACGGTTTAAAGGTCAAGCTGGCCACAACCGGACTCTACATTGGTCTTAAGGAATGTCCCTTTGTCATGTTTGCAGGCTAAGAGAGTAAAATTTACCATAAATGCCTGGCCAGATAACCAAGCCAGTCATTCCAGTGGTAATTTTTCAAAGATAATCTCTTGGGCTGCAAATGGGCATTCAAAAACAAAAATGTCTTAAATTTTCTTGGTCCAATTTTGCCCATTCAAGAGTTAACCCTTTAGTGGTCAAGGTGGCTACAACTGACCTCTGCAGAGCTCTTGGCAAATGTCCATTTGCAGGCCCAGAGAAGACGGTTTTTGAAAATTTACCACAGTGACTGCCTCGATAAAAATATTCAACAGCATTGGTCAAGAAAAAGTTCCACTGGAATGACTGGCTTGATTATCGAACCACTCATTCCAGTGGCAAACTTTCAAAAATATTCTTCTTTTGGTCTGCAAATGGACATTTACTTCGAAAAAATGAAATTTTTGTGACCAAATTTGCCCATTCGAAAGGAGCCAAATGAAAGACTGATGTACGTTTTGGAAGCAATTTTGTTGCAAACTGTCACTGACTTGGACGGTAATGGCTTATAACAACATTGTTCTCAAAGTGAACACCAGTTATCATACTAAAGTGAATAGAATCTATGACTATGAATGTAATGACTATGTTGGATAATTGATAAATCCTCACATCTTTCACTGCATGTGTGTGTTTATTTTTTGTTGTGTAACCCACTTCATTTCACATTAGACTAGATAGATTTATCACAGATATTTAAATACAGCTACTATATGCATGTAAGCACACCATATTAATGTATGTGCTGGTCCGCTGAACATTACTGTATCTCCATTCTGAAAACAGTGTTATTAGATGCTGTTGTTGTTTCTTACAATCAACAATATCTAGATATGGAACAGGTTTCTTCAAATGAATAGGGATAATTTTTAGCACACCTCCAGAATTGTCCAAGTGAGCTTATGCAATGGCGACCATCCAGCATCCATCCATCATCCGTCCAGCATGTGGCCTTCAACCTTTTCTTTAACCCTTTAATGGTCAAATTTGGTCATTAAAATTTCAATTTCCAGCCATTCCAGTGGTAGATTTTCAAAAATAGTCTTCTTGGCCTACAAATGGACATTTCCCAAAGCCACTACAATTGCCCGGTTATGGGTGGCTTAACCAATAACGGGTTAAACAGCTGCTCAGGAACCACTGGGCCGATTTCAAAATTATTTTTGAAGGAGGCATCCTTACGGCATATATCCCAGTTTGTTCAGGCAAAGCTGATTGGTCAATTACGGCGGTTGTCTTCACTTTTTTAGAAATTCCTTCTGAAATCTCTGAAATGGCTAGGTCGATCGATTTGAAGCTAAAATATTATTGTCTAAGGCTATAGCTGAAGCGAGTTTGTTCAAGAGAACTCGATTGCTTGGATTGCTTGGTGACCATCTTAGATGACCTGATTTTTTCACAAATTACTTCTTCAGAACCGCCGAACTGGCAAAAATTGGGAAATAGGATTAGGCACTAAAGTTTGTTCAAAGGATGTTGATATGTCAAAAAACATGGCCCTCCTGAATTAACCAAAATGCCATCCTGAATGAGACATAAATTAGGGACTCGTCAATCTGATTGGTTGATTTAGTCACCCGCTGGACAGATATTTTATTTAACCAAACATTCCTGGAAAGATATTTAGGTCATAGGCTTCCCTTCTTCCTACTTTTAAGAATGGAGTCTGTCCAAATACTAGTGTTCCAGGCCCTTGTTGTATTGAGTCACACTAATGTCACAATAAACACTATAAACATGAGTTAGCATGTATTCTGCTTACCCTTTAACACACATATCGGCCAAAAACGTCTTCTGTAGTGGTCTTGACTAATGTCCATTTGCAGACCAAGAGAAGACTATTTTTGAAAATTGACCACTGGAATGACTGGCTCGATGACCGAGTCAGTCATTCCCATGGGAAATTTTCAAAAATAGTCATCTTGGTCTGCAAATGGACATTTTCTATGCAAAAATTTTAATTTTCTTGAACAAATTCGAGGGTTAAGCAGTTAATATAAGTTAATACTTCACCATTACATGAGCTACCCAGCATGCATCATGTCTCCATTTCTATCACCCATATTTAGTTCTCTCACTGTGATATTTCTCTCACATTCTTTCACTATTCAGTTATTTTCTTCATGTGGTGTTTGAATTTAGTTATATATTTATGACTGTTCTAATGCATTGCTCTTTTGTCTCGGCTGACTGACACTCGACTGAATTGTCAGTCAGCTGACCTATAGTGATCACCCCTGTCCGGCGTCCGGGCCTCTGTCTGTCCATCCGTCTGTCCGTCATCCACAATGGTGTCATGTTTCGTTATTTCTGGGCTGATTTATATGAAAGCAGGTCAAAATGTTCCTGCAGACATCTAGTTAATGCGTTGTGAAAATTAACTAGAGTCTATGAAAAAGAAAGTTATCCCCCTTGAAAACTCAAGTATGGGGCCTAATGGAGATTTAGGTATTACTTTAGTGGCACATTTTGTCATATTTCAAGCTATTGGCTTCTAGCTGGGTGAGTGGGTACCTTTGACCATACAGTACGACTAACATAAATACTAGGTCAGTCTGACCTAGTTTCTAGATAATATGTGAAAGGGGTCGATTTTCCGATTGGAACCAACAGTAAATTGTTCAGGTAACGCATGTTGTCATCTTTCATACACAGGAACCAAACTTAGTGTATGGATGCATTGTGGGCTAAATATATGTCCTGTATGAAAAGCATGTCAATGTGAAAAAAGTATGTCAATGTGACCTATTTTTCACATTTCAGTAAACATAAAAATGCTTGAGCAGGCTGTGTTTTCAAGAGATTATCATATACCTTAATCAAATTTGGTGTGTGGATGCTTTGTAGGCTATTGGCCTAAGGTATCTACTCACTATATGACAAATAGGTCAGTGTGACCTAATTTTCATGGTTCAATGAACATCATAGAAAATGTTTTCAAATCATCAACTTTTTCTATGTAGTCACTAAGCTTTGTCTATGGAGGCATCATAGCCTAAAGGTGTGTCATGTATCAAAAATAGGTCGGTGTGACCTCTCTTTCAAGGTTCGCTGAACATCATAGAAAATTCCTCCTGACCCGGCTGTAATATCATGTTTTCATACATGGATATATTGTACTATAAAGATATGGCACATCTCATATGTAGGTCAGTGTGACTTACTTTTTACGGTTCAATGAACATCATGGGAAATTCCTGTCCTGTCTGTAGTTCCCACAACTATTTGTATACCTTAACCCTTTCACCCATATCTCATTTTGAACACAAACATACAAGAAAACGGTTGAATATTTTGAATTTAATTTGACTAGAAACTGTTGCTGCCTTAGGAAGCACCATCTTCCAGTCAATTTAATTTCCAAATGTTCTACAGAATAAGTTTTATCGTAAAGAATTTACTTTTTCAGGGATTTGTCGGTGAAAAGGTTAACTAAGCTTGGTATGGATGCACCTTAGGCTAAGGTTGTGAGCTGTATCAAAACTGCTGTTCCTTTTTATGGTTCATGCAAGATTACAGGGAAATGTAGTTCAGGGCAAGGGTATCTTCTGTGATGTAACATTACAGGGAAATGTAGTTCAGAGCCAGGGTTACCCTCTGATGCAAAATTACAGGGAAATGTAGTTCAGGGCAAGGGTTACCCTCTGATGCAACATTACAGGGAAATGTATTTCAGAGCAAGGAGGTTTACCCTCTGTGATGCAACATTACAGGGAAATGTAGTTCAGGGCAAGGGTTACCCTGTGATGCAAAATCACAGGGAAATGTATTTCAGAGCAAGGGTTACCCTCTGATGCAACATTACAGGGAAATGTAGTTCAGAGCCAGGGTTACCCTCTGATGCAAAATTACAGGGAAATGTAGTTTAGAGCAAGGGTTACCCTGTGTGATGCAACAATACAGGGAAATGTAGTTCAGAGCAAGGGTTACCCTCTGATGCAACATTACAGGGAAATGTAGTTCAGGGCAAGGGTTACCCTCTGTGATGCAATATTACAGGGAAATGTAGTTCAGAGCAAGGGTTACCCTCTGATGCAACATTACGTGGAAATGTATTTCAGAGCAAGGAGGTTTACCCTCTGATGCAACATTACAGGGAAGTTACCCTCTGATGCAAAATTACAGGGAAATGTAGTTTAGAGCAAGGGTTACCCTGTGTGATGCAACAATACAGGGAAATGTAGTTCAGAGCAAGGGTTACCCTCTGATGCAACATTACAGGGAAATGTAGTTCAGGGCAAGGGTTACCCTCTGATGCAATATTACATGGAAATGTAGTTCAGAGCAAGGTTTACCCTCTGTGATGCAATATTACAGGGAAATGTAGTTCAGGGCAAGGAGGTTTACCCTCTGTGATGCAACATTACAGGGAAATGTAGTTCAGGGCAAGGGTTACCCTCTGATGCAACATTACAGGGAAATGTATTTCAGAGCAAGGGTTACCCTCTGTGATGCAACCTTACAGAGAAATTTAGTTCAGAGCAAGGGTTACCCTCTGATGCAACATTACAGGGAAATGTAGGTCAGAGCAAGGGTTACCCTCTGTGATGCAACATTACAGGGAAATGTAGGTCAGGGCAAGGGTTACCCTCTGATGCAACATTACAGGGAGCTGTATTTCTGAGCAAGGAGGCTTACCCTCAGTGATGCAACATTACAGGGAAATGTTGTTCAGACCAAGGGTTACACTCTGTGATGCAACATTACAGGGAAATGTAGTTCAGAGCAAGGGTTACCCCCTGTGATGCAACATTACAGGGAGCTGTATTTCTGAGCAAGGAGGGTTACCCTCTGTGATGCAACATTACAGGGAAATGTAGTTCAGACCAAGGGTTACACTCTGTGATGCAACATTACAGGGAAATGTAGTGCAGAGCAAAGGTTACCCTCTGATGCAACATTACAGGGAGCTGTATTTCTGAGCAAGGAGGGTTACCCTCTGTGATGCAACATTACATGGAAATGTAGTTCAGAGCAAGGGTTACCCTCTGATGCAACATTACAGGGAAATGTAGGTCAGGGCAAGGGTTACCCTCTGATGCAACATTACAGGGAGCTGTATTTCTGAGCAAGGAGGGTTACCCTCTGATGCAACATTACAGGGAAATGTAGTTCAGACCAAGGGTTACACTCTGTGATGCAACATTACAGGGAGCTGTATTTCTGAGCAAGGAGGGTTACCCTCTGATGCAACATTACAGGGAAATGTAGTTCAGACCAAGGGTTACACTCTGTGATGCAACATTACAGGGAGCTGTATTTCTGAGCAAGGAGGGTTACCCTCTGTGATGCAACATTACAGGGAAATGTAGTTCAGAGCAAGGAGGGTTACCCTCTGTGATGCAACATTACAGGGAAATGTAGTTCAGAGCAAGGGTTACCCCCTGTGATGCAGTGCAGCACTAAGATTAATGTGTTTCCTTATTAGAAGAAAAATAAAAGATTTAGCTTGTACATTTTGAATTCCTTTCAAATGTTTAAACTGATGTCCCTTTGTAATTAAGTACATGTCATGCATGTCGATGCATGAGCTTTAAATGTCCAGCAAGCTGAGTGTCAAGGCCCTTGTGCCTAGTGTTATGTTAGCTTTGTTTAATTCTGAATAGAGGGTAAGAATAGGCAATTAGGTAAATCAACTTATTCTCTTCTAATAATAGAAACAATCATGTGTTAACTGTTTTCTTTCTGAATGTCTAGAGATGTGGTTTGTTGGAGCTGAATATGTAAACCCTGCTGAATATTCTACGGCCGTGTTCTCATTGGAGTGTTAATCGGGAAAAACGCCATACCTCAGTATGTTGTGCCAGTTAAGTCTCTAGTGAGAACACGACCATAGACAAATTGATACTACATTTTGATCCCTAAAGTCACAGGATTTGAATTTTCAGACATTTGACATACAGATTTAAACAGTTGAATATTTTGAAACTGATTTGACACATATTCAAATTGGTTATATTGTTAATGTTTATTTAGCCTACAAGAACCGTCGGTCATATTGGTTTCCAAATATTCAGCCAGTCCAAAGTTATTGCCCATTGAAATTGTTGTCTGGCTTGCAGCAGTCAGATAGCTAATCAATTATCAGAGTCTGAGGTAAATTTGTTATGGTCAGAGAAATATCTGTCTGATATAACTATGAAAAAAATGTGCATACTTTAAGAACCCTAAATTTCTTACACAACAATGTATGCTGAATAAATATTTTAATTTCTGAACTGGAAAAACATGAATATACTAATTCATAATCAGAAAAGATTATGACTATCTTGTTCTTGAATAATTTCTTAAAATTCTTTGACCATTTTCAGCACATATTCCCAGGAACCTTTATTCAAGATGGCTAAGAAATAGGAAATTTATGCTGAATATTTTGAAACGCTGCAATGACTTATATTCAAATTAGTTACTAAATATCCAACAAAGTTTGTGTCTTTGGTGTTCATTTGATGGAATTTTATGGTTAAAAGTACATAGTTGTAAGTCTAAATGAATCGGTGATTGATTGTGCAAGGTTTAGAACTTTTGGGATGGTGTTGGGAAAATCAATCTGAGATTAATTATGCATGTTTTTGATTGGATTGTGTCTAGTGAGGTTTAACTTATTATTGTGGCATGTTTCGTGCACATCTTCTACATGACTTAATGTTTCAATTCATCCCATGTTTGTCATCCTATGTCAGAGTGGAAAGCTTCGTCGTAGCGGTTCCTTTACAAAATTACGAGCCTCGATACGACGGAGCAGCGCTAAGCTTGTACAGAAGCTTAAAGGACGTGTATCCGGTGACACGGATGGAAGGTAAGGCTCATGAAGCTTTTATCTGGAGTGTTTTTATAAGTTTATTACATATTCGAAAACTCGACAGGTCGATTTCATAAAACAGCTGAGTAAATTTTTCTCATTGTAGCAAATTTTTATTGCAAATGAATGTTGATTGGTTACATCTCTAAATTTGCTATAATAATTTGCCCAAGAGGTTTCCATACTGTAATTATGAACTCTCCTCACCTCTGATAACGCCAAAAGATGGACACTGTAGGTTAACAGAAATGCAGAATTGATGATGTTTTCATGCGCTTAGATTCTATGTTCCTGGAATTTGCTGGCTGTTGTAATGGAGAGGCGAGCGCCTCACTCCTTCATAGTATTTGTGTTGTTGTGGAGCGGGAGAGGGAAGATCCCCTCACTCCTCCTCCGTAGTTTTTCTGAATTATATGCAGTGGTCATGCAGCAATCCTCTTTGATGTTTTTGTGAAATGTCCAGATTTTCAAGCCAAATGAGATCTGTGTCTGCATGTGTATGTGTATACAGGAATGAGTGAGTGTGCGTGTGTGTGTGTGTGTGTGTGTGTGTGTGTGTGTGTGTGTGTGTGTGTGTATTTTCTGTATACCCAGGTTCACTTAGCCATTTACATGTCAAGCCCGCCAAAACCAGCCCCTGCAGTGCTTTTGAGGAAAGTCTACTTGCATACCAAGAGTATTTTTGAAATTTTACCACTAGAATGACTGGCTCGATAACCGAGCCAGTCATTGCAGTGGTAAATTTTCAAAAATAGTCTACTTGACCTGCAAATTGACATCAATGACAAAAATTTGTAATGCTCTGACAAATCCTGACCCTTTAAAGGTAAAAAATTCAGCTGTTATGCTTTGAAATGGTGACATGTACTTTGCTAATGCCTCACTAGGTCAACCAGTGATTGGGACCATTTAAAATCACTGAGCCGTATACAGCCAGATAACAACCATGTTACATAGGTTTTTCTCCCGCCCTCCAGGTGGATTGATATTTCTAATGTGCCAGTCAGTACACATTTTGCTGTGCAACAGTGTGACTGCATAATAGTCATTAATAAAAAACCTTCACCAGCCCTTGAGGTGAGGTTGTTGCATAAGGTCTCATTGTAGACCATTCCTCTTATTCATCAATTTGAATACCTTGACAAAAATTGTTAGTTAAAATCTTATAAAGTTGCTGAAGGAAGATAAGTTGTTTTAATTTTGTGCAGAAATTCCTTTGATACAACCCCAGTGTATTGTGTTTCCCGTATATAAGGATACCTTAGCAAGAGACTTAAAACATTCTTAGCAAGAGACTTGAAACATTCTTATTGAGTATTGTTAGTGCATATAGGCCTGAGGACCAACAGAGATAACTGTTCTGGCAAAATTCAGAAAAAGAAGTTTAACCAGAGGGGTCATAAGAAAAATGTCTTAATTTTGATAATTGTACTCCAAAAAGTTGTGGGTGTCTATGGCATTGGCAACCCTTCGCAACCCCCTTCTCAGAACAGCAGTGACCAAGATAGTGAGAACTGGATAAGGAAAACTGATGATTCACCAATTAACCCATGGCAAGAGAAAAGTATTTTTTGAAGATTTGCCACTTGAATGACTGGCTTGGATATCAAGCCAGCCATTCCAGTGGCAAATTTCAAAAATACTATTCTCTTTGCCTATAAATGGACATTCCTCAAGACCACAGCAGATGCCACTTAACCCTTACCACGCTGAAGTCAGTCAATATTCGATATTTTATTGTGTTCAATAGCACAGAAACTGATGTACATTTTTCAAAAATTGTGTTGAAAAATCAACATCAGTTCGTCTTAATTTAATTTGAAAATTTATAAAGACCACCTTCACCATGAAGGCGTTACTTCTCTGATATTTGTCCCTAGTTGATGCAATCAATTCTGCTATTTTACAAAGGTAGGATTGATATATAGGTGTCTGTAGATAGAATCTGTCATTAATTCTCACTTCAGAATAAATACATGGCTTGTCATTAAATCATTAAATATCACTTATGAATACAGCTAGTTTTGTTTGCTGTCTATGGCATGTTTTGCTTGTCCCCAGGCTTGCTGGGTCTGTCTATAATTGGTTGAGTCTGCTATACAGATGTATTACATTTTTTTTACACACCACCTGTAGCATGATTATTCTTGACTGGGACACATCCAGACCACAAGTTATTGTGGAGCTGGTCAGAGAGAGTGAGAGCTAGAGAGAGGGAGAGAGGGGGGGGGGGGGGAAGGGAAGGAGATGTCACACACGACTATTGAAATAGCCATGTAGTGTGTGTGTGTGTGTGTGTGTGTGTGTGTGTGTGTGTGTGTGTGTGTGTGTATGTGTGTGTGCGTGCGTGTGTGCGTGCGCGGAATGTGCGTGTATGCATATGTGTGTGCAGTACAAGCCTGTTTCTAGTGAAGAGATCTGCACCAAACTTGGGTGGGAAGTTTGGGCTGAAGAAGTATATCGATTTTGGTATCAACAGGTCAAGCGTCAGGCTCGCCAAAACCGGTTTTAAACATTTTTGCGCAATAATTCACGTTGTTCTGAAGGCATCTTGGCAAAACGTGGGTGGATATTTGCCCTTCGGTCCTGAAGAAGTGTATTTGTTTTGGTTAGAAGGTCAAAGACAAGTAAATGGGCGGGAAGGGGGTGGGTTTGGGTGGAGGAGACTCAGAATTCTCTAAAAGGTTTGCTTAATGTTAACATTGATATTGCAGAACATTAGGCTTGGGCACCAGCAACATTTAGTGATTAACATGTGAGGGTCCACAGTTATGATGTAATTCCTTGAGTTTAGGACCCATGACTTACCTGTAAAAGAAAAATTAAGCATCTTATTGTTAGTTGGTTCATTTTGCTTTTTTTCTCTACCAGTGGACTATGGAATGAGACCTGACCTGACCACATGACATGATATCTGTAAAGAAATGTGTATTGTCTTGATATGTTATTGATATAAAACGGCAAGCATGTGTGGGCTATAAGGCTTGGCCAGGGACCGGCCTACCCATTTAAAATCATTAGCCAGTGAATTAGCATATTTTGGGATTTCATTATCGCAATCTGGACTTTCTTAGCCTAACCTGTCAATCTAATCCTTTATGATCCCGCTAGGTTTTTAAGCTAATAACCAAGTAAGAGATGATCCCCATATTGGATAGAATTAGATGTGTCATCATGGTTTAAGAGGAACTGACCTACCAATATACATGTAAAATCATTAGCCAGTGAATTAGCCTATTTTGACATTTTATCAGTCAACCATGAAAATTATTCTCAAAAGCGAATTGGCCAAGGGGTAGATCTGTCCCTGCTTGGCGTTTCCTTCGGTTGTGGGTTTGATTCCCGGCGAAATACTGTAATGTCTAGAATACTTATATAACTAAATATAATGGCTGTAAAATGCTTGGTCTCTGTGATGTGTGAGCACAGAGGTACTGTATGGCCCTCTGTACACATAATCACTACATGCCTTAACCAGTAACAATTAGGCTCAAAATCAGACACCACAAAATTCAGCTACAATATGTATTGACTCTTTAACCATCTAATTTGCTAAAAAAATAATTATTTTCTGATTGAAAATCTCCATTTGCAGGCTAAGAGAAGTCTATTTTTGAAAATTTACAACTGGAAAGACTGACTCGGTTATCGAGTCCGTCATTCCAGTGGTAAATTTTCAAAGGTAATCTCTTGGTCTGCACATGGACATTTCTCAAGACCGCTGCTGAAGCCGTTTATGGCCGCTGTGAGTATTAAAGGGTTAATAGAGAAAGTCTATAGTTCTGCTTGTGAATGCTCATTTTCACACCAAAGAATTGTATTTTTGAAAATTTACAATTGGAATAACTGCCTGTTCTCGAGCCAGTCATTCCAGTTTTAAAGTTTCAAAAATTGATCTGAAACAAATGAATATTAGATAACTATAGTTTAAGAAAGGAGATGGTCTTCAATAACTGATTGCTTCTGTTTTACATGCTTTAGTGGTATGGGCTGCTTGACCATGTCTGTCCATACAGCTATTTGTTATTATGTGTGTACTCGAGGATTTATTTCCCTTTGCCAGTTGAAGCAGACATTTATTATCTTATAATGAAACAGTTATTCTGAAGTTGATTTTTGACATTTCTCCCATAAAGCAAACACAAAAATATAATAAGAACAGAACTCAAAGGTATCTTTTAAAACTAACTTAATTAATAAAGATATTCTTACAACTTAGGTTACCACAATTTTGAACCAACAGTATTATGTATAGGAGAATATAAATTTTGAGATTATGATCTTACAGTTAACGCTAGTTAAATATATGAAGCTTGGGCCAAAATAAAAATAGTTTTTGTTTCCGGTAAACCGCCCGGGTGAACTTTTTGGCCTGTATGACCTGGCCGGCAACAAAATAATTCCCCCCCCCCCCCAATATGTGATACTTCCGTTACACTGTTAGCTTGTGAAAATCGCTTTGTTAGCAAGTTAAAAAAACCCATTTTTAACGCATATCTACTATGAGATATGAAAAGAGACCTACCTTCAAATATATTTTACCTCAAAATCGCTAACATAGAAGATATATGTCATTAAACCATTTCCCATTTGCATAAAATTTAAATAAAATCTCCAATTTGCGTCGTAAATAAATGACTGTCTAACTCGTAATGATCATAATGCGCGTTTCCTTAAGGGCGAATTTAGGCCTTCACATTGGTAGCTACTCGGTGAAGGTACTCGAGAATGTCCTCCTATTGCCGAAAGTACCTACCCGGGTAAAACTATTGATGTTGTGACACTACTCCAGCACGAGAGAGATGATCTAAACTTACCCCAACTGGCACCTATTACTCGTGATCGGAATTGATAGTGAGGTTTCGGTTTGTTTGTAGGGCAGAATAATTGTACTAAGTATTTATAAACTTTTTAATTTATTGTATTACGTGATCCGACCCGTTTTTGTGTTTTAAACGGTGTTTGTAATTCCCAATCGGTAACAGCCTATGATTCTACTACTGGTAGTGCTATTTCATTGATAAATTTTGATTCCCTGATGGGCATTTCTGATCAGAACCAATCAGATTATTTGTGACACTACGTCATGGAAATACGTCATTACAAATGTTATTGCGTTTGGAAAACTTCCTCTATACATACCACTACTGCGTTTCTATTGCCCACTATGGTAATGCGCATGAAAACTCTCCAATCACGAGCGAAGAACAATATATACTCTGCTTAATGCGCAACACGCTGTTTACATTAGTTCTTCACGGCGGATACAACAGGAGAATTGTCATCTGCAAAGTCAATGAAGATGGAAACTAAAGATATTTCTCCAACTACAGTTTGCGTTACAATAACTGTGCAAAAACCACAATCGTTGCCGGTTAAAACTGTATTAAATAAAAGAATAACTAAATATCCTGCAGCAACAAGTTTTCTGGAATTTTTTCAAACGATCACTAGTATTGTGAATAAAAAGTTTATTGAGCATATCTATGTCTTATTGTAATTTAAACTATATCATGTCTGAAAAGGAAAAAAAATAAAAATTTTGTTTCCTCCCTACTAACATTTATTCCTCCCACCCAGTTTGCATTAAACAGAAATTTTTTTAGGGATTCCCTCTGTGAATAATTTGAAAATATCTTGACTGAAAGTAATTACTGCTACTGATACTTACATTGTACATCTTTCAATCAAATTATTTTCAAATGATTCGGCAGTTTGGGGTTTCTAATTTAACAATTTGTTAACATGATGATATTGAATGAAATGTGTTCTCAGTATATGGAAAAGACTGGTGAAAAGCTGCTGGATACATGCTGGTAACTCTAACCTCTTTGTATTGGTCAGTAGCTGAAATGACCACCACTCTGTCAACAGTCCTGTCATGAGAGATTAAATTTAAACCTCTTAACAAATAATCTTCATGGGGGATCTGATGCAATTAGGAGTAATTACTGATGATTATACTGGATTACAGTTCTGTAGTACAAGATCTATGTCAACTAGTAACCCTCCATACCCATTTCCATACAACCATAGCCCTTGGTAGCTCACCTGGCCAAGTCAGCTTATGCTGTGGCGACCATCCATCTGTTGTCCATCTATTCCATCTATCTGTCCTTCAAGCTTTTCTTTAAATGACTTCTCAAGACCCACTGGGATGATTACCTAAGTAGAATTCAGGGTGTTCAAGTCAGGAATCTTCTTAACCCTTTAACACTCATTTCGGTCAAAAATGGCTTCTGCTGGTGTCTTTAGAAATCTCCATTTGCAGACCAAGAGAAAAACAGTTTTTGAAAATTTACCACTGAAATAACTGGCTCGATTACCGAGCCTGTCAATCCAGTGGTAAACTTTCAAAAATAGTCTTCATTTTGGTCTCCAAATGGAAGTTCTCAATTCCCCATTACCATTTTTGTGAACATAATGTCCAATGTTTGTAAGTGCAAGCTGATGATATTGAGCTATATGATGTTTAGGTGGATGTAAGGTGATGCTACTGAGGTATAGGGGCGCTGAGGGGGATGTGATTGTGGTATCAGGTGATGATACTGAGTTATAGGGTCTGAGGTGGATATGATTGTGGTATCAGGTGATGATACTGGGTTATAGGGGCTCTGAGGTGGATGTGATTGTGGTATCAGGTGATGATACTGAGTTATAGGGGCTCTGAGGTGGATGTGAGTGTGGTATCAGGTGATGGTACTGAGTTATAGGGGCTCTGAGGTGGATGTGAGTGTGGTTTCAGGTGATGATACTGAGTTATAGGGGCTCTGAGGTGGATGTGAGTGTGATATCAGGTGATGATACTGAGTTATAGGGGCTCGGAGGTGGATGTGATTGCGGTATCAGGTGATGATACTGAGTTATAGGGGCTCTGAGGTGGATGTGATTGTGGTATCAGGTGATGATACTGAGTTATAGGGGCTCTGAGGTTGATGTGATTGTGGTATCAGGTGATGATACTGAGTTATAGGGGCTCTGAGGTGGATGTGAGTGTGGTATCAGGTGATGATACTGAGTTATAGGGGCTCTGAGGTGGATGTGATTGTGGTATCAGGTGATGATACTGAGTTATAGGGGCTCTGAGGTGGATGTGATTGTGGTATCAGGTGATGATACTGAATTATAGGGGCTCTAAGGTCGACGTGATTGTGGTATCAGGTGATGATACTGAGTTATAGGAGCTCTGAGGTGGGTGTGATTGGTGTGTAAGCTGTCATGATGATGATATTTAGCTATAGGGTTTGGGTGGGTGGGTGTGAGTGAGGTGACACAAAATTTGGAGCTGTGAATTTTGGAATGGTGTACATATAATTACTGTGTCTCTACATACATAATGTGCAAACCTGTAAGATAATGTTCTGATCCTAGCAAAGTCGCTAGATAATTAAAACATCAACATCTTTAACCCTTTAAGCCTTGAATTTGTTCAAGAAGATTTAAATTTTTTCAAAGAAAATGTCAATTTGCAGACCAAGAGAAGACAATTTTTGTAACATTAGTACTGGAATGACTGACTCGGTTATTGAGCCAGTCATTCCAGTGGTAAATTTTTTAAATAGTCTTCTCTTGGTCTGCAAATGGACATTTCTCAAGACCACTGTAGAAGCCATTTTTGGCTGATACGGGTGTTAAAGGGTTAAACGATGAAGTCAGTTATATTTATTAACCCTTGAAAATTATTTCTCTCAATTTCAATACAACTATCTAGGAAAGCTGTTGAATATCTTGAAACTAATTTTAACTGGAACCTGTTGCTGTAATAGGCAGCAACATTTCCCAGTCACAAGCTCCCAGTCAAATTAGTTTCAAAATATTCAGCATAATATTCCTTACATCATAAATAATTTGCCATTTCATTGTCTGTATTGGTTAAAGGGTTACACGTAAATTAAAATTTCATTTTAAAAACAAAGTAATTAACATGCCTATTAATCTCACAAAGACTTGTGCCGGTTATCAAGCCCCTGTCCTTGAACCATTGTGCTTCTGAACCTGAAAGTACCTGCTTTCAATTGAACACTGAATGTTCTTGAAAACAACATGATTGAAATATCCCACAGTGACTTTCAGCCAATTTGTATTTAATTAAGGAATCCAGTTTCTGGGTCAATACCTTAGCAGACATCACCATTTCTAACATTAACATTTAGCATGAAATGTGTCGGTGCGGTTTAACAAGCTCTGCATAAATATTCAAACAGGTTTGTATTGAATTATTTACATATTTTATGCCAAAAAGCAGCTTTTTCACTACTTTAGCATGTTTTAATTTAGCTGCGCACAGGGTGGGTCAAAAATTCAAAAGTTCAGATCAATATATATAGTAAATACATATTCAATTTAATATGATCCATTAGGTTGATGTAATCGGTCAGTATAATTAAGACCCCTCTTTAGCCCTTTAATGACCAGTCAAAACTGGCCTTTGTGGAGTGTCCATTTGCTGGGCAAGAGAAGACTACTTTGAAAATGCTGGTCAAGAGGAGACTACTTTAGAAAATGTACCATTGGAATGCTGCACTCGATAACAAAGACAGTCATTCCAGAAATTATCTACTTTTAAAGACCGTCTTTATCTTGGCCTGTAAATGGACATTCAGTGAATAAATATTTGTGTTAAATTGGACCATAGATGTGTAAATAGCATTTATGAAATGAAATTGAAATTTATTTGGTACTGAACGAAATTACACGTTTTGACCATATAGAGATCTACAATGTAACGTATAACGTTGGCATAATATAACAGTTTAACTAGAATTTACAGAAACAAAAACATAATTCGAACGAACATGAAATTACATAATATATACAGTCAGCCTTCTGCGACTAGCCACATAGTTCTGGAAGCAAGAGGATGGCGCTTCTCCAAGACAGGTGGTCTGAATACCACCTGTCTCAAAAATACTTACAGTTGCTAATGGAGGGATCCAATCTGTCACCCAAGTAATTGACGTCATATTAAATTACTTTATTAGAGGGCTAATGGCATAATCATTAGTAGGTTTAACACAGGAAAATCTCATTGTAAAAGTTTTAATACCTCTGCAAAGAAAATCATTAACTATTCAAGTACATCTAGTCACTCCAACTATCAATTCCTTTAACCTTTCAATGGTCAAGCCACCCAAAACCTGCCTCTAGTGCTCTGGCTTCTCCGGCAAATATACATTTGCAGACCGAGATAAGACTATTTTTGAAAATTCTCACTGGAATTGACTGCCTCAATAATCGAGTCAGTCAATTCCAGTGGTAAATTTTTAAAAATTATCTTATTTTGGCCTGCAAGTGAACATTCATTGAGTACAAATTTAAATTTTCTTTAAATATCTGTCTATTAAAGGTTAATCATTTTCTTGAAGCATATCACTTTGCATATTCATTGATACAACTCTGTTGGATTGTGGGTGGGTGGGAGGGACAAGTGAGAGGGTTAGAATTGTCTGTTCTTCTTCTGGATCTTGTCACAGGCATTATCCATGTACAAATAGATTTATTTATAATGCGCTCAGGCATTGTGTTTTGTACCCCAGACTGTAACCCCCAGGGCTAATCAATGAACTGGCCCCAGCTAGCTTTGTGCTCTGTAATGGCGGGAAATTCAATTACAAATTATAGAAGTGAGAAATGTGTTTATTGTTGTGGCCAGGTTTCAAATCTCAATACAATAACACCTGTCTTAAGTGACCACCTTATCCCGGCGCAAACTGTTAGTCACTATGGACAGGTGGGCACTGAATACAGATGAATTGCTATGTGATATGACTGTTCGAGACAAATCATTGGTTGTTTGATACAGGTGGTCTAGCATTCAATGACATATCTTAAAGAAATACCACATTTAATGCCAAAAAGAACAGGTGGTCTCTCACGCAGGTTTGATTGTTCTACTTTGAAAAATTCAAATTTGTTGAAAAAAATTAAAATTTTCTCTTAGAAAATGTCCATATGCAAATGGACATTTCTCAAGACCATGGTCAGCTTACTTGATAAGGGGTTAAATTGTATCACTTAAATCATGCTTAACCTTTTGACCCCTGACTTCCCAGAGTCTCAATGTCAACATAACTATACAAGTATTAGTAAGCAGTTGAATATTTTGAAACTAATTTGACAGGAACCTGGCAGCAACAGCAACTAGCTGAAACTATTTTCAAACTATTCAACAGTATAATTATTAATTCGAAAAGGATTTTTTGTTATTTGGACATTCGGGTTCCAAGGGTTCATGCCTTTAAAGCAAAGCTGCTTTCCAGTAAAATTTTAGAAATCTAGATTTCCTAGAAAGTAATTTTAATGGCTAAAAATTTCACTTTTGGCTAAACATCTTCCAACCAGAAGTTGTGTATCTGGGACCAAAGCTTTTGGATTTCAATCCCGAATTCCCAGTTGTGATTATAGATGCATCAATGTACATGTACTAATGTATTAACACTTTAACACTCATATCAACCCAAAAACACCTTCTGCAGTGGTCTTGAGAAATGTCCATTTGCAAACCAAGAGAAGACTATTTTTGAAAATTTTACCAATGTAATGACTGGCTATTTTGAAAATTTACCACTGCACAGTCATTCCAGTGGTAAATGTTTAAAAATAGTCTCTTGGTCTGCAAATCGACATTTCTCAAGACCACTTCAAAAGTCATTTTTGTGTGATATGAGTGCTAAAGGGTTAATCCAGTCATTCTGTGTGCTGTCAAACAGAGAATTGATCTAGCTCCTGTGTGTAGAAGGCTCTGCAACATTTAAGTGATTCAAGTGGTAAATTAAAAAAAAAATAGCCTCTTAGTCTGCAAATGGACATTTTCTATGAGAAAATTGAAATTTTCTTGAAGAAATTCTGAGGGTTAAAGGGTTAATGATGGTTCTTATCCTGCTCAGCAGTCAGATGAAAACAAGTGTAACCTCGTTATTGATGCGACATAGGCAGTTTTGCTAGAAATATCCAAAATATTAGACTCGGACTGACAATATTTGCGAGTTGCTTTAAAAGGTTTTCCATTAACTGACAGACAGACTTGTATTAAGTAGCCGCAAGTCTTGATTGAAAACTTGTCTACACTGTGACTCATTTAATCATTGTTCAGATGGTGATGCAGGATGCTGTTCCTGTTTGTGACATCAACTGATTTCAGTCAAACCATCACTCATCCATCCATACTGTCTCATAAAGTCTCATTACTTCGTTAGACATGATTCCTATCTGATTAGTTCATCAGACTTGTTCCTTGTCTCATTCGGTCACCAGACCTGTTCCCTGTGTAATTGGCTCATCAGACATGTCCCCTGTCTAATTAGACACAATCCGTGTCTGATTGTGCCATCAGACTTGTTCCCTATCTGTTTGGTTCATCAAACTTGTTCCCTGTCTCATTGTGCCATCAGACTTGTTCCCTGTCTGATTTTCATCAGACTTGTTCCCTGACTAATTTGTTCATCAGACTTGTTCCCTGTCTCATTGGTTCATCAGACATGTTCCCTGTCTCATTGGTTCATCAGACTTGTTCCATGTCTCATTGTTTCGTTAGATTTGTTCCCTGTCATGTTAGTTTATTAGACTTGTTCCAGTGGATGAGTCCAATCTGTCACTCAAGTATATGTCCTAATCAATTACATCACTTATTCACTTGTAAGCTGATGTCACAATCAAAATACGTAATGAATGACTTATCTATGTACAATTTTGTGATAGGAAGCAACAGCTCCAAGTCAAATTAGTTTCAAAATATTCAACAGCTTACCTGCATAATTACCATGATATTGTGATTCTGGGAATTCAGGTTAGATCGATCCAGACACGGACAAAGCTTGGGCGGAGCTTAGCTGGACATGGGTGGGCATAGCTAAAAGGTGATTCATCCATTTTCATTAGTTCTTCAGACAAGTTCCCTGCATCATTGGTTCATGGATTAGCTAGAGCATTGGTCCGGTTAAAGTACATTAAGTTATATGATTAGTCAGTAACTACAATACATTTTCATGCTGATGCCCATAAAATTTGGCTTTCAGTGGAACTAAGTATGAAACTTGCTGAATATTTTTGAAGTTTCATTGAAGGTTGTCCTGCTGCCTTTCAGGCAAATTATTTTAAAATAACAAACAGGATTGTGTGTGTGTAGCGTGTAATAAACATCATGCACAGATTATGAGCTAAAGCATTACCATAGATATAGTCTATAATGAATTCACTTGTTGATATTTCTATTATACCTAGCTATAACACATTCACCACCCCACCCTCCACACCCAGTTTCACATTCAATAGAGGAATCCAGTTTTAGCTATTCCCTGCCCATCTCTAGCTAACTTGCAGCCACGCTTTTCCTGTCTTAGGATTGAAGGATCCCTGAACTTGACTATCAATTTCGAGAAAATTGTACTGGTAAGCTGTTGGAAAAAATATTTTGAAACCAATTTGGCTGGGTGCTGGTGCTGCCTATGGCCCAGTCAAATTAGTTTCAAAATATTTAACAGCATGTTTATTAAATAGTAAATTCGTACAGCAATGCTTAGTCCGTCATCAATTAGGCGTTCTTGACGAACTTACATGTAGCTATAATTATCTTTAATGATGTAATTGATTATGACATCATCCTACATTTCATGGAGTTTATTATGATGTCAAGTGATTGAAGGATAAACTTAAATCTTCCATTACTTCATTCTTGTCATTTTCAATAACTGTTATTTATTATGTTTGTCTATTTATTTATGTACAGTATGAAAAGGGCAAGTTCCATGTCAGTTCTCAACACAAACCATAAGGCTGATAAGCTTTCCGTAAGTAAATGAAGTACTGTGTTTTGTCACCCCGTATTAGTAACTATCTGAATGTGTTTCATCAAAACTGCTTCTAGAAAAAGTTTACATCAGCTACATGTAGGTCTAGCAGAATTTTAAAAAAGTTGTCCTTGCAGATTCTTGATATAAGTTCGATCATTCAACAACATTTGTTAGTCCTTGTCCTTTCCTTTAAGTTCTTGGGCTTACATGCTCCATGTTTATTGCTTAAATACCAAAGCGATTTCAACATATTTTGTCTAAATAGCTCAAAACAGTACAAAATTTGCTGGATGAATATTTTATTATTGGCTGTTATTTAATAATAGAATTAATCCGGCAACCAAGTTCATGATAATAATCGGCCTATAATGACCAGTAAAAACAGAAATAAATTGGAATAATATGAAAAAAAATAATAAATACAATTTAGTTTGGGGGGGGGGGGGAGAGATGTGTGTGTGTGGGGAACCAATTAGTGACGCTGCTGGTTCTTTGCTCTCTAGTGCATGCCGAGGGATTAAATAATATCCTCTACAGCCTGTCATATAATCCCAGTTAGTTATATTAGCATTAAGCTGATTAAGTCATCTCTATATATTCAGTAGGTATCAAGTTACGACCCTGGAAACCAGATGTGTTTTTTGAAAACATTTTGACCGAAACTCGTATCCACAAGAAACAGGGAATTTTAAGTATAGTATTTTCAGAAGGATCAACAGTGAATTAACAGAAAATCGTTCTATAATGGCGCCTACAAAGCATACTATTAGTACCACTTACAAAAATATATTCGTGTTTAGGCTTGCACAATTATTCGATTAATCGCGATTATTCTTTAAAATACGATCGTGAACATTACAGAACTAAATAATCGAAGATTTTCAATCTCATGGATAGTTGTTTTTCAAAATGTAAAGTAACGTACATCGCCTATTAGTATCCTAGTCATCTTTTAGAACAAGAATTGTGAAAAAGCATTTACTAGCAAACATGTCTGAGAAAGGGGTGGTCTTATTTTAGGTATATTTCAAGAAAAAGTTGAAATCCGTTCTCTAAAACGGCTAAACTAATAGATACTAACGCAAAAATTGAGGAATTTTCTGGTACAAATTCTTGCTGCCTATTTAATGTGCACCTCAAAAGCATTGTTGTGGAAGTAGAATTACTAAACGGGGCCGCCTAAATATTGCGTATCCTTTAATAAAGACCATTTATTGTATCAAAATTAATCCAAAATTTAAGAAAATTTCATGAAAAAATGTAAATCACGTGATATTAGTAATCTGCTCAGGTTAAATCAAATTAAGAACTATCAACAAATTTTAGAGCGAGTACTCGGGTACCTGTTTGATAACATGAAGGGTTATAGATCAATGTGATCTAATTTCCCTGTCTCAAGTTTGCGTTAGCGTATGAAACCTCGCGAGAACATGTCATGTGCCTCAAATCACAAAATCCCGCCAACATAAGAAGCTATCTACTGCATTTTAATTCTCAGGCATTCAAGCAAATTTAATCGCACGTTTGATTCAGCTTTGGGTCATTTTTGGACGCTTGTATCGGTATTGTGTTCGGAATTAGTACTCTAATTGTTTATAATAGCATTTCTGAATGCCTATTACTATCTGGCAATTAGACTGGAGGTGGCTTTAGTGGTCAGCGATACAAATTTTCATTCTTTTAGCGTTATGCTGGCAATTCTCATTCGAAGTAAAGTCTGTAGGTCTTATCAGATATTATCAATGCTAACCGTTAAACTAGTCGAAATATTCCCTGTTACATAGTTATTTGTGTTGGATAAAACTTTGTTCCGCAAATTTTTTTTCAAAATAATCGCGATTATGAAAACTGAATAATGGGGCAACCCTAGTCAGGTGGGCGTTCGTTATATTCAGACATGCAGTACTTGCACACACATTTGTCACACGATAGAGTGCAGAGTACCAACTTTGTCACATTGGTTCCAAGTTAAGCACTACTAGAGCTAGTAAAGGCTTTTTCTCAAATTATTCCGATTCATTTCTGTTTTTTACCGGTGATATTTAATATTGTATACAATTACCAATACACATCATTTGACAGTTCCCTTTTCCCTTCCTTTAGTAAGCATTAAGTAGCTTAGCGTCAAGACATCTACTGGCCTCGTTTCCATATAACATAATGAATTTATAAATAACGGAATGTCAGAATGGATGAAGCCAGTTTTAGCTATGCTGTGCACATCTATAGCTAAACTCCACCCGCGCTTTGCCCATTTTGGGATTGATCGATCCCTGCACTCTCTGAATCTCAATTTCCAGAAAACTATACAGCTAATCTCTTGAATATTTTGAAACTAATTTAACTGGGTGCTGTTGCTGCAACAGCGCCCAGTCAAATTAGTTTCAAAATATTCAAGAGCATGTTTATTAACTAGTAAAGACAAAATTTGTACAACCTGACAGACTATTAAACGTTTAAGGTGGACTAAATTGAGTCATTGATGACGTAATTAATTACGACGTCAGCCTACACGTCATGTAGTTGATTATGACATATGATTGACTGAGAAACTGAGCTCATCAATTTGCAATGGTCATATTTGGTCAAGAAAATTAAAAATTTTGCTTATGAATAGCCATTTGTAGGTCTAGGTAATAGTAATTTAGAAATTTTACCACTGGAATTACTGGCTCAGTTAATCAAGCAAGGAATTCCAGTGTTACATTTTCAAAAATCCCATTCTCTTGGCCTGCAAATGGAAATTCCTCAAGACTACTACAGAGGCCGCTGTTGGCTGGCTCGACCATTAAATGCTTAATCATCACTGATTTATCCTATTGATTATGGAAAATAACATTGACATTATCTCTCCTTTCTTTCAGGAAAATCGTCGATCGATAGGCGATTTAAGTTCAAGAGGACGGACAGCCAGTACAGAGCATTTAGCAACCCGATAACAATAATAATAATAATAATAATAATAATACATCTAGACCTGTCTGTAGTGGCCACATTATGAGGCATCGAGTGATCACTAAAGACAGGTAGTCACTAAATATAATCGATTCCTATTTAAACTGCCTCTTGAGATTCACAAAATAATGGTTCTTTTAGACGGTCGGAATTTTGACCACTCATTTACTAAAATCACTGTATTGTGTCCCTCAAAAGTAAGTGGTTTGCATAGGCAGGTAGGAGTGTGATGTAATAATGTTGATTTTACACTAGTTAGTGTACAAAGCGTAGACACTGACTCGCTAACCTCGTACAGGACTACTTAAGTAAATTACCGTTTTAGCAGTCAGGATTTTTCACGAATATTGAAATTTTTGCCTAGTGAATATCAACTTGCTGACCAAGATGAGAATATTTTATTAAAATTTACCACTGAAAGGACTGCCTCGAAAATCTAGCCGTTCATTTCAGTGGTAAATTAAAAAAATACTCATCTTGGCTTGCAAATGACCGTTCTTCAAGTCCAATGCTGCGGCTATTTGTGACCAGCTTGACCATTAAAGGGTTACTGTTATAAGAGATATTTCATATTAATTAAAATCACATCTTATAATAGTCCGGGAGCCAATTTTCAAAAGGGGTCTAGAAGAATGGTTTCGTAGCACACCCAGTATTCAGAAGGTTTGTCTATATTATGCTAGACCGATATGTCTTGGGTATATTCAGAGCCGTGTTGTACAAGAAAATTGTGGTATCACTAACCCGTGAGAAGCCCATTTACAATAGGTGTTGAATGTAGTTTTCAGACAATTTTCACAATGGTAAATTTTTCACAAACTTAAGCGCATGTTATATCAATACAATCTTAACCAAAATGGAAAGGAGTGATCGTATATCGCAGATTTATACATAATCAACCTCGTTTAAGACACCCATATGTTGCTTTGTACATATTGGGGCACTTAGGTCTTCTTGTGACTAGCAATACCTTAGCTACAACAATGCCCATGTTTTCTACATTTTTCATAATTAAACTTTTAACTGACATGCAGTGCATGTCTACACAAGCTGGTAGGACATATTTATCACGTGAGCAAATGAGAGAATGTTACTCATCCGTGTCAGAGTCATCTTCGACAATTGTATGCTGAACATTGTCACACATTTCACCTCCCATACAAAGGCATGCTTCAGTGCAGAGTAGATTGTTAGCCTTGCATTGACAGAGATCTGTTCTTTTGCAGGCAGACTTTTGACATCTACATGATGTGAGTTCAATTAATCCAAATGGAGCAGGATCCTTTGACATTAGAACAGGCTTGAGTAGACCATCCACTATACTCCAGCCATGTCCATTTGGAGATGGAAGATTCTGAACAGCTTGCAATGAACGTCTCCAAACAAGAGCTTGAAAATTGGCCCTTTCGGTGTGATGCTTTAGAATATTCGATGTAGGTGGAAGATTTTCATTTCTTTGTCTCTTTTGACAAAAGAGCCAATAACGGGTTTCAACAGCTGTCTTTCCCACATCCCTGGTAGTATACAACTCACAGACAAATTTCTCACATAGAATTGCAGTATTCGGTGATAAGTCAACATGTTCGCCGAGTTGGGCTAAGCTAAGCTGATGACATTCAGATGACTTTAAGAGATTGAATGCTTTTCTCTTAGCGACTCCAAATAATGCACTAGTGCTATCACAACCTGTAAGAGAATGAAACCCAGGCAAAGACAGACAGATAGCTGGGCCCAGTACTTGAGCAACTGTATGTATTGGTATGTATCGCAATTTGTCCTTTGTGCCCGTACGGAACCATAGTTCAGAACAGTGAAGCGAACGATACGTATATATACTAAGTAATGCCACGTCTGTATCAGGAGACTGTATAACAACACGCATGTGGTCTTTTGAAGCATGTAGCGCGTGCAACATCATACGCGTATCTGCTTCCTCGTGATCTGATCGAAGTTCTTCCAAATACGACGAATTGTTCGCTGAAATGACAACGACATCCATTCCATCGTTAAAGCCACCAGCAAGAATGACGCAATTGTCGGCAGATAGCATATTTGGACCAGTATCACGCCACCGCTTGCTGAGAAATGCAACCAGGTTACTTTTGTTGCTTGGATTGCTGATGTACTTGGCCCATTGCTTTGGAACGGGAGTATTTTCTCCAACAATCTTTACTTCCAATGCTGTTGATGACCCACGTTTAGCCGCTGTTCCGCTTTGAGAGATTCCAGTCTATCATATCTGTCAAAAACTATATCTACTCTGTTGCAGTCTTCTTGATTCAGTGGAACTGTAAAGATGTGCCAGTATTTATCAGCCAATTCTCCAAATGTAGACGTACATCCAGTTTTAACCATTTGCGCAATTGCCATGCCATCTACTACATAAGCTGTTGCGCCTGTCTTGTCAACAGGTGGAAGCCGTCCATCAACATTTACTTCCTTTTCTAGTTCACTTAACAAAACACTTTTCACATTCTTTCTTAGAGTCCCATCCGTATGTGACAATGATAGTGGAACAGCAGACAGTTCATACGTCATCACTAGTTTTAAATCAACATCTCTGGACCTTGCGGCAATAATTAATCGAGCAAATAGTTCGCGGTCAGATCTCACATTGTGAATTTTTTCATCATTTGTTTTGAGTTTTTTCTTCTGTGCTAGGCTCGCAAATGTTTTAAGTTTTAAGTGTGGCAACGTGTCCCAAAAGCTTCTCGTGTTAGTGTCCAGCCGCTCCTGAACAAAATTTTCCATAATCTTACCAATGTCACAGGCGGAAACAAGTCTCTTGGCGATTTCACTAGGCAATACCACGCCAGTTGCAATGTTTTCAAGCGGAAGACACTCGCTGTCGTCGTTTTCCGCAATATTAAAGGGATTGGTCATTATATCTGATGAGAACATCGAAAGTATCTTCTGCACATCGGTTTCATCCCTGTTCATTCGATTAGTCCCCATTTCCTTATGTACTCCAAACATGTGACTATCTTGTAACCCACACATTTGCTTTGTGACCGTTGTTATGGCTGCCCTCTCGTGGCTAGTTAAAAACCACCTCTCCAGAGCTCCTGGCTTTTGTGTTATTCCAATAATACCACCTCGCTTTTTGGAATCCAAATTAATCGATTGCTCTAAGGCCATATCTGTCCACACTTGATTGAATGGATGGTCTGAGCGACTTACGGAATGATTTCCATTCAAGAATTGTTCATGTACATGGGGATGTGTACTTGGAAGCATCTTCATGTCCGCAAGATATATTGGCAGCCATCTTGCATAATTGGTTCTGTCCATGCTGTAGAAATATGGCGCCATAGCAGCAGTAGCAGATAGGTGTGCCTGCCAATCTCCAGTTCTCTCAGCTCTTATGAATCCAAGCAGCAGCTCTACCATATGAATATATGAGTTCCAAAATGCGAACAGGTGTGATTTCGAGCTTGACTCAACTTTAAAGGATTTGAACAGCTGTTGCAATTTATTCACGTACATACACACCTCTTTGAAATTTTCTTGCAGTGCGTCAAAGTTCATTTTAATTTGTTTTTCCGCACCGATTACCACCACATCCATCTGTCTCATTCCAACCACCATTACCTGGGTGCTTTGTCAACAGTGGTACAGCTGGATATACAGATTCTATGATGGAGTTAGTATACATACATAAAATATAACCTTCACATTTCACCCTCGCCTTTGGTATATGCATGCAAAATGTATGTTGGATATATGTTAGGTCGATATCCGTCTAAATATCATATATGGTGAATCTAATACGATATTACTTTGAGTTATGACACGATCATGCTTATATCGTTGTGCACTGTGGATACAGCCAAAGCCTAGACCCCCTATGCAAAGAAATCAGGATAACTAATTAGTGCTACCACAATTTGTTTGTACAACAGGGCTTAAAATGTGTGGGACATGTCCCCCCAAGCCACAGCAAGTGTCAGACCTTCCGAATACTGGGTGTGCTACGTCACGATTCTGACCTAGCTTTAGCTCCTGGACTATAAGAGTATATGTTTGATATGTAAATTTATAAATATCTAATGTCTAAATATTTGACACTTTCTTAGAACTTTGAAAACTTAATTAAACTTCTAATGGGCAGGTTGACCAACACTGGCCCTTACTGTGGTCTTGAGGAATCTCCATTTACTGGTGAAGAGAAGGCTATTTTTTGGGAATTTACTACTGGAATGACTGGCTTTATAACTCAGTGCGTCATTCCATTGGTAATTTGTCAAAAATAGTCATGTTGTGGCCATGAAATGGACATTCAATAAGCAAATATTTTCTTGACTTATCTTGATCATTGAAGGATTCTAAATGAGGTAATGGAATAATTTCTATCACAGTACACTGAGTGGCTGTGAGTTAGGTTGTTGGTAGTTGTCATGACTAATTTCTGAAGTACATTTTAATGTTAAAGACATTAATGACTGATGTGACGAAATTATTTACGATGTTAGAAATATTCCGTTGGATATTTTTAACTGAATATGACTGGAAGTTTGCATTGAGATTCTCTGTCCAGTGAAATGTATATACTTTCACACGTATCTAGTGAGTAATAAAGGTAATATTTAGCGAGTCATATTACTAAAACTGGTATCAAATATAAACCAACATACACAATAGTTATCTAAACAGGATTTATTGTTAACCCTTTAATGGTCAAGATTTCTCAAGAAATTAAAAATTCTTGCATAGTGAATATCCATTTGTATAGCAAGAGAAGATTATTCTTGAAAATTGATGAAGAAATGACTGATAACAAACCACCAGACAATAATTTTAATGGACAATAACCCTGGACCTGCTGAATATTTTGAAAACAAATTTGACTGAAAGTTGTTGGTGGCTCATGGAAAATATAGTCTGCAGAAATTCAGCTGTCAGAGAGTTAGTCTTCTCTTGGCCTGGAAAGGGCCATTCCTTAGGACCACTCTAGAGGCTGGTGTTGGTCAGCTTGACCGTTAAAGGGTTAAAGAGGAGGTTGCTACAAAGTTATATTCCATGTGTAGTGGTCATTTATATCTTTTACTGCATTGACTCCTTAAACATTTTACCAACAAATCCCTGAAAAAGTATATGCTTTACGATATAGACTGATTCTGTTGAATATTTTGAAATTAACTTGACTGGAAGCCATTGCTGCCTAAGGCAACAATGGCTTCCAGTCAAATTAATTTCAAAATGTTCAACAGTTTTTCTGTATGGTAGAGTTGAAAATGAGAATATGGAGATGGAGGGTTAACAGAAAATATGAAGAAATTTTTAACTAGTTTATTTGTACTGCTATAACTGGTCTATCATTACTGCTCAAGCACGTTGATCCCGAAATGCTGTATACTGGGGTGTTGTTGACCATGAGAATATTTTAAAAGGAAATTATCACTGGAATGTCTGGCTCGGTGTCTGATCCAATCATTTCAATGGTCAGTTTTATAAATTATATCTCTTGCAACATTCTCTAAGAGGAGTTTCTATTTCTTGAGCAATGTTGAGCATAAACTGGCTAAAAATGCCGGTAAGACATTTATTTGATGCTTGCTGATGCAATAATGAATTAAATTGAAGCTTCTGTTCTCGATATTATGATAATATAATGTAATCTGCTTACGGAACCACTACCTGTCTTTAGTGACTGCCTGTTAACCCTTTCACCGATGAATTCTCCAAATCTCATTTTCAATGCAAACACAGGAAAACTGTTGAATATTTTAAAATTAATTTGGCAGCACAGCGATGGCTTCCACTCAAATTAGGTTCAAAATATTCAACAGAATACGTTTTTATGGTGTAATTAATATACTTTTTTATGGATTTGCCGATGAAAGGGTTAAGCCACATAACGTGGCCCATTGAGACACTGTGCTGAGAACTGATATTATTGATCAGCTTCAATGTTAAGATTAAAGAATTACGTCGCATAGAACTGACTACTAGTAAATGTCCTCCCAGGACTGCAAAATCAAATATGCCATGTATTGTGTCGCTGATATAGTATAAATGCTGCTAACTAGGTATTATTAGTAACTTATTGCGATGAAATGTATCCAGATTATTCGTGCACAGCACCATGCTGTATTATACATAGCTAGCTATGCACATGCATCTACATAATCCAGTTCCATGAAGTTTTTGACATTTTAAGCAAATATCTTAGCCATTTGAGTGGGTTAAAATTCATGCTTTTTGGCATTGCAGTGTAAATAAGCTCAGAGACAATGTTAATACACACTCAGTAAATAATTATAAACAAACACCGTTAGAGGCATGACCTTCAATTCTGTTGAACCATTTGGACCTGAAAGGCTTAATTCAAAACTCATTTACACTTTAATTGATTGTCTGATCAATATTTTGATAGCAATTTGACTGGAAGATATTGCTATCAGGTTTATGTCAAATTAGTTTCAAAATGTTTCTATTTAGTTTGAGCTACATACTGTTTGTTTTAATAAACATCTCTTAATACACTTGCTAAGTCATACTGCTACTCCTCTATATGGTAATCATTTTGTACTTGTGATAAATCTTAATGGTTGAATTTGAAAATTTACTGGTTTACAAATACGTGACGATTAGTAGAACCTATCCTGCTATGATTATTTGACAACGCAAGTATCGCTGGTCACCTGTGCTGATGACACTCAGTCCTTGTCACATTCTAGGGCGGTGAACTGCGAAGAACGCACAATGAATGTGATGATAAGTTTAGTGATTGTTTATAACTTATCTGTTATTCACATGTAATGGCGATTATCAAGCAATAATACCCTCTGCGCACCTCTGACCACTACAATTGTCTCTTCCTGAGTGTGTTAACCAGTTTCGCCCAATGGAAGAGATGAAAGCAGTACTAATGAGTTGTGTTATGAAAGATACACAACAGACCATCTTTCGGACGTACAATGTATTGTTATTGGGGTTGTTTCGGGGTGTTGCAGATCGTATTAGGAGTGAGGTATTCAAACCCAAACATTTTGATATATTGAGTGTAGCTTTCTGACATTGCACTTGATTTGTAGGTTATAGTACTATACCTTTAATGATCAACATTGCTCTAGATAATGCCATTGCCAGGGAGGAGTCGGGTTGGAGGGGTACGAATCCACGTGATTGATTCCTATCAAGATTTTAATTTCCTATGGAGGGTCATATTTTTCTGGCAGTCGGGATCATGTGGTAAGACATCATTGATGCGGTACATCATGCAATTGCCAGTCACATCACTGATGATGCCTCAGAGATTTTTGGTTGATTTAGAAAATTCAAATGTTTTCTCCTATTAATAATAGATAGCTAAGCACTAAAATCCCAGTATATGCTGCTCAATAATTTGAAAATAATTTGATTATCTATACGCCATTGTTTGATTAACCTAGAGTGGTCTTGAGAAATGACAAGTTGCTGGCCAGAAGACTATTTTTGAAATTTATCACTGGAATGACTGGCTCATTATGATTAAGCACTGTCTGCGTTACCACGTTATCCCTGCACTGATGACCAATCTGCATCCCTGTAACAGTAAAGTCAATTTATAGTCACCGACAAATCCCTACTAAAACAAAATCTTTAATAGGTAAAGCATAGTCTGTTGATTATTTTGATATTAATGCGACTGGAAGACAGTGCTGCCTTTAGTGCTGCCAAAGGCAGCAATGACTACCAGTCATATTAATTTCAAAATATTCAATAGCTTTCTTGTATGGTTGGTTTGAAACTGAGAAACAGCTTTGTGGTATGGTTGGTTTGAAACTAATAGATGGGGTATATTCATTGGTGATGGTTTAATATATGTCCTGGTTATGTAGAAATAGCATGAGGCAGTCACTGAGAGGTGAACTTTCTATCCGGGCTTATTCATCCTTATAAAGTCTCGGTCAGTCTATCACTTCTTATACATCTCCTGTGGTACAGACAAGACATGAGATGTGTCCATTGATGGTGAATTCTGTAGATTGCTCATGATGATGTGTGAGTAATTAGTCAGTGGGTGGTAAAGTTCTCAATGTACACCTATTCACAGAACACAGAGTCAGACATAGGTTTAATGTCTCATCCTCAGACGTGTAAAGATAGCGCTTTCAAAATACTAAGCAGGATGTTTCTTACATCATAAACAATGGGTTTGACTTTTAATCCTCACAGATCTATCAGAAATGACACATATATTATAATGTAAGGAATCTTATTAACCCTTTAACACTCAAATTTGCTCAAGAAAATTCCAGTTTTCTCAGAAAATATCCATTGGCAGCCCAAGAAATTGAAAATTTAGCACTGGAATGACTGGCTTGGTTGTCGAGGTAGTCATTCCAGTGGTAAATTTTCAAAAATAGTCTTCACTTGGTATGCCAATGTACATTTCTCAAGACCACTGCAGAAGCCATTTTTGGCTGATATGACTGTTAAAGGGTTAATGAAAGATAGCTAATGATTTCAACATTGAAATCCCAGTATAGGCTGTTCAATATTTTGAAAATAGTTCGACTATCTAGAAGCCCATCAAGCCATTGTTTGATTATCCCTTTAATGGCCAAGCTTGCCAAATAAGTATTCTAGAGTGATCTTGAATAATGTCCATTTGGTGCCCAAGAGAAGACTATTATTTAAATGTACCACTGGAATTAGTGGTTTGATAATCGAGTCAGTCATTCAAGTGGTACTTTTTCTTGACCAATGCTGTTGAATATTTTGAAACTAATTTGACTGGTAGCTACAGCTGCCTATGGCAGCAACAGGCTCTTGTCAATTTAGTTTCAGGATATTCATCAGATTTCCGGTGTAATTGTTTTGAAATTGAGACAAGAATTTCAAGGTTAATAAAGGGTGGACATGTATATAAAATATTGATTATTTTAGAAATAATAAAGCTGATAGTGAGGGCTGCCAGGCATTTAATTTTTTCGCAGTATTTCATGTTCAATATTTAGTTGGCTTGAAATTTTGTAAGACTTAGCTGAAAATGATTATCTAGATAAAACTTGCAACTATTAACTGCTCACTTTAAATATGTATTTTGTGACATATCCTAATTAATGCAAATGATACAAATGTGATTTATTTTCTTCGTTTCACGAGATATTTATTAATTCTGTCCAGAATAATTACTGTAATTACGATTTTTAAGAGCAACAAGCCTTTGTCTGTTTTAACTTGCATGCAGTAAGTAGACACAAAACTTTTATATACATTTGTATATTATATTATAATATCGTTATATAAATACTCGATGTTATTATTATTAAGATGACGCTGATGATGAATTTGTTGTGATTTGTATCTCGCTTGCGAAGCAGAAGTGTGATATAGGTATCACTTCCGACCATGGTGTTATCGTAAAGTTTCGTGTGTAGCATATCGGTTTGACATGTATTTCAGGATCGGTTAAGGCTATGAGAAGTTAAGAGACGAACGGTTGCCTATACTATCAGTGATCTTCTCCCCCCCCCCCCATCAAATTTTGGTATGTATGTCTAGAAAATTGTAATGTTGCAGCTCCCGCAGGAGAGAGGATAAGATGTAACTCGGCAGGATGATTGTACACCACCAAGTGATGTATGTACCTAATGCTAACAGTATTTGTATCAGGCGAGCATAACTGCGATTTTGTGGTGGGGACAAGGGGGAGGGGTGTCTTATTAACCCTTTAACACTCATATCAGCCAAAGACGGCTTCTGCAGTGGTCGTAAGAAATGTCCATTTGCCGACCAAGAGACTATTTTAGAAATTTTACCACTGGAATGACTGGCTCGATAATCGAGCCAATCATTCCAGCAGTAAAATTTCGAAAATGGTCTTCTCTTGGTTGGTAAGCGGAAATTTTTTATGAGAAAATTGACATTTGAAAAATTGTGATGGTTAAACTCGGCTTGAATACATGGTTTCTATGCTGTTAGGAATCAGAGTGATGACATTGAGGTTACAAAGGTCAAGATCACGAAGCTGTGATGTCTTTCAACAATAAGGGCAACAGAGACATTTAATTCCATGGAATTTCCGTTATTAGCATGCTCAGTCAAGCCAGCCTAAATTTAATGGTGACTCTTAGCATGTGGCATTACTATATGTGTGAAGTGAATTTTACAATTAGATATAGTTATATTCTGCCGAGAATAATTTTAGTCAAATTTGTTGCTTCCTTAGTCATATGGCAGTTTATTCCACTGTCCACTTAAACCTGGGACTTGAGATGTTTAACATAAAATTAGTCATAAAATTAAATTCTCATTCAGCTTTCCTACCATAATTACTAAATATGATGAAATATGCTGCTTTAGTTAGTGTTTTTCTAGATTTAAAAATGTGGGACCGCCTTGTTATCTTCATAGCCACCCACCCCTCCATCCAGCAAATACTGCAGCATGTATAAAGCGTAATAAGGTTCACTTCAAACACACACCACAACACCGCCACTAAAACTATTTAATGCATGATATTACATGTACCGGTAGTGTAGTCAGTTTTGCATTCCCATGCCAAGCATATCTCCAGGGCTTCTTAACCCTTTCAATGCTGAAATCCCAGTATCTCAATTTCAAGTCATCCATACTTGAAAGCAGTTGAATATTTTCAAAATAATTTCACTGGAAGCCATTATTTCGCTGTGTGCTCAGTAAAAGTATTTTTAACTATGTATATCATACAAGAATTATTGTCTGATCTGTGGCATTGAAAGGGTTAACATATATCAATATATAATTAATTATAGTTAAGTTATGGTTTGGAAAAATTATTTTTTAAATATTAAATTACCCGCTCAGAGTCAATATGTATGTATATTCTGTTGTTTAAAATCTTGCAAATGTATATATAATTGGCGCAGCTGATGTGTCCTTTGTTCTGTATAGCATGTTGGCTATGTTGTCCATATTTGTAATTATCATATTTGCTTCATTGAAGAGGAGTGGATGGTGTGATATAGCAAGCAAATAATAAACAATGCCTGTTTAAACTGTTGTGTTATGATTCAATCCAAAATTCACGTTACTGATTAACCCATTCATCCTACTGGAAACATGATTGATTGTTTTAAAAGCAATTGTCCAACAATATTTGGCTGTTTCATATTTAGCTCCTCAGATCATTCACCTGGAACATTGGCATTTCAAATAGAAAGCTGTTCGCCATGTAGCCCTATTGGCATTTCAAATAGAAAGCTGTTCAGTATGTAGCCATATACATTTCTTTGCAGAAATTCAGCAAATCTGGGCAGAAACAATGAACTAAGTCTTGGAACAGTTTTCCTGGACATTTTCTGAATAGTACAAAATCGAAGATGGTTGTTCAGTATTTCTAGAGAAGTAATTTTTGGTGAAACCTCATTCAAGATGGCCGTCAGAAATTAATCAATCAGATTCTCTTTAACAAACTTGGTTCAGGATTTGCCTCAGATGCAGTTTCTGGAGTTTCAAATCAATCAGCCAATGGTATAAGATGTTTAAATGTGTTTTCAAATAAATAATCCAAGATGGCTGCTCATCTGTTTATCTGAAGTGTAAAATTTGACATTGCCATACCCATAAACATACATCGATATAAAGCAATTTTCATCAAATAAAAAATCCAATATTGCCATAAAATGTTGCATTGTGATTGGTCCACAGCGGCCATGTCTTTTTTACATTTTAACTTTTGTTGAAAAAACTAATGACCCTTAGGCCCTAGCTATATCTCCCAAATTTCAGCCAAATCCATGTAGTGGTTCAAGAAGTAGTTTGGGAAAACTAGGTCATTCAAGACAAAGTGATCAATCGGGTTCTCTTGTACAACCTTGATTCAGCCCTTGGCCTAGATTCCTGAATTTCAAATCAATCAGGCAAGCAATTTTGGCGATGTTTAAATGTGTTTATGAAAATAGTGCAAATACCAAAATGCCCACCACCCCAATTGGCTTCATTTGAACAACCTCTGACCAAATATTGAAATCGGCCCAACGGCACCAAAATCCATCAAATAAACAAGAAGCCCAACGGCACCAAAATCCATCAAATAAGAAATGTATTGTGCCTACCACACTACATTTAGATTGTTCCACTGCATCCATGTTTTTATACGTGTCAACTCCCCGTGACCAAATTTTAATGGCCCGCCATTTCCAAAATTTCAAGCCGATCTGTTCAGCAGTGCTGAAGTTGATTTTGCGAAGTAATGGATGCCAAACAAATCGATCAATTGGGTTCTCCAACAAACTTGTTTCAGGACTTTCGCTGGATGAACTTTTTGGAGTTTCAGATCAGTCAGCCAAGCAGTTTCAAAGATTTTCAAAGATAGCGCAAGATCAAAGATGGCCATCGACCAAATCAACTTCCTTTGAACAATTTTGGATCTCATTCGTCAGTTGCAGGAGATTTCTGGTCTAATGAGTTAATTGGTTAATTAGTCGGAATGGCAGACATGATACAATCATGTTTGAGCCAGCTATATAAGGATATTTGTGGATAGGAATTTGTGCAGTGGGTTAACTCTTTAAGATTCATTCATAGATTCTCATTTTTAGCTCGCCTTGGTGAGCTAGTGAGCTTATATAATCACGATTTGTCTATCCTGTTCCTGTACATCATCTGTCTCGCAAGTTGTGGCATGTTTTGCCATTTGTTGATGGATTAAAACCAAATTTGGCAGGTATGTTCCTTTAGGCAATATCTATTGTGGCTATGAATATGTAGTGGACACGCCTTCCAATAGCATAGCAATATCTATTTGAACTATGAAAATGAAGAGGCCACTCATTTAAACAAGATGCCCAAGGGGCCTATATCACTCAATTAGAACTTATTTCAACTAGACAGGTCATCGCCTATAAGTAGATCCCTAAGGATAGTCAAGAACGAGGATTGTCCTACCAATTTGTTTAAATTTGGTCCAGTGTTTTTTAAGAAGAATCCAAAATGGCTGCCAGCCAAATTGACCACTCAGCTTCGTTTGAATGAACTTGGATGTCTGTGCCCAAAAGATACCTCCTTGAAATCAGCCCAGTGGTTCTCAAGAACATATTTTAAATTTCTTATTGCTTTAGTATGGGAGCTCTTGCCATAAAAAAGATCCAAGATGGCCACCAATCAATTTATCCGACTGTTTCGAAAATAGCAAACTTGAATTCAGCATATGCAAAAACCTTTACAAAACCAAATTCAAACAAGCATTCTCTAAGTATTGCTTTGCAGTACATGTCCCCTACCTGGTGATATAAATCTTTAGAGATTGACAGTCAAAAACTCCATTAAAAATTGACAGAAGCAGCTGAAACTCGTACTTGATCTGTAACTTCTCATAGCAAAGCAATAAACCAAGTTTGAGTTATATATAGTCCAGTAGAAATCAACAGAAATATAGGCTAACCCGGACATTTTGTATAACAGACGATTTTGTGTTCCAAACACTTTTTATGACTGTCCAGAGCCCACACAAGAAATTCTCACAAATTCACACTTGGGGAAACCTGATTTTTAACCCTTTGAAGTTAGGGAACGAAATGTGAAAAATACTTAGCATAAATAGGTAATCTGTTGAGAATTTTATAAAATTAGACCTACTGACAATTGCTATTGTCAATTGTGTATATGACAACAGATCCCAGTCAAATAACCTGTAAGACATACTAATGTAAATTAAAATTAATCAGTAAAACCTGTCTATAACAACCATATATGATTTGATACATGAGTGTGAATTCCAGAACATGGTACATCAATGTATGGCTAGTTTTTTTAAAGATCTGACGGAGAGAGTTACACATATGGACAGCATGTTGATCGCAAGTATGCAGTCAATGATATAAATATTCCTAACGCTATTATTCTTACTATTACAATAATATATAGTCCGGGGTAAATTTAGAAAATGTTACTTGAAGTAAGTTAAGTCGATTCAATTATAAAACGATAAATATATAGAGTCAAAATCACATTGTTCATGCTAATTAATGGTTTAGTACAATTATGTCTGACCCTACGCAAGAAAAAACATGTGTTGTATGTAATGTTTCCCATGATAGCAGCAGTTCTAGAAAACTTAGTCATAAAGGGCTTTCAACGCTGCTTGACGCTTCAAAGCTTTGTGGAGATGGTATTGATTTGAAACTATCTCCATCGAACGAACATTATGTACACGATAAATGCTACAAAAATTACACGTTGCCTAGAAATATTGCAAAAGTGCAACAGTAAAACAGAAACGATGAAGGAGTGCGACCATCTACCCCTACACTGCGCTCCGAATCTAATCATTATGATTACCATACTCATTGTTTGATATGTGCTGAAGAGCTCGACTGATGCTGTCCGCCGTCACCCTGAACGGCATTCTCACATAAGCAATATTGAATATGTTAGTACGGGTAAACTCAGTGTAGTCCAGGGAACCGTGTTAAACGCGTGTGGCAAAAGGCATGATTCGTTAGCGAATGATGTTAAAGCAAGAATACTTTTTGCAGGTGACCTATGTGCTGTTAAAGCCAAATATCATCGTCAATGTATGCAAGAATTCATCTCTTGTAGAAACATCAGTTCGTGTGGTGCTTCTGGAGGTAATGCCCGGAACTTTGATGAAATGAATGATGTGGGCTTTAACCATCTATGCAATTGGCTAACAGCACCAGAACAGCAACAGTTCACTTTACACGACCTTCGTACGCAATTGACCACCTACTTGCCAAATGGTGTACCCGCATATAGCATAAAGCACGTCCAGCGTCGTCTGCTCGTCCGATTTGGGACAGATGTGACAATATCCCAGGTTGAAGGCAAGACAAGCGTGGTCACATTGACTGATAGAGCATGTAATATCATACACGAATCATATGCAGCATCAACCAGTGACGAGAGTGATGAAACTATGCGACTTGTTAGACTGGTGGGATCTATGATTAATCAAACAATTAAAGATATTTATCAACCATCAGATGTGTATCCAGAACCGTCCAGTTTAGACCTTGAAAAGCTTGAAATCGAGGTGCCAGATGCATTGAAACATCTTATTTCATGTATCTATTCTGAACCTCGTAGTGAATCTGCTAAGTTGAAAAATAAACTTAAGATGGTATATGTATGTCATGTAAGCTGTTGGAAAGCAATCATTTGTATCACCACTGCTTCTGTCCATTGGTTTGTTCATCCACCAGTCTACCCGCTCCCGTGTTATCATAGATATGCTCTCATTCCTGGGACTCAGTGCTTCCTATGACCAGGTAATTGCATTTCAGAGATCTGCAGTTGGAAGCACATCCGTTGAAGACCTGTGTCCTGCGCTCATGGAGAAGTAGGATGGAGGGGGTTTCTGTCAATGGGTAGCTGACAATTTTGATTACGAGGACACGATTTCTGGTCACGATACAACGCATGTGATGGGGATCATTTCGTGTCAAACAATGGCATCAACCGAAAGCAGGGCTAACCCAGTTGGGGCAATGTTGTTTGTAGCTCATTCGTAGCATCAGTAGTACCTTATCAGAGGCTTGATGCGCCTGTATGCGTTATATTTGATAACTATCAAACTGAGACCACAAAAGATCAAGAACAGAAGCAACGACGGCTTAATCAAGTTGGCGCTCCTGATGTAGCTGTCCAAGACAACACACCTGTTCCAGGAAACAAAACTGGATTTCTATCAAACAAACGCAACAAGCAGAATACCATAAATCTGTTGGCAAAACATTTATCAGATGCAGGTGTTGAGGTGGTACATGCAGTAGATGAAGGCGATGCTGATGTGGTGATTGTAAGGAGAGCATTAGAATTGGCAGGAACTGAAAGAACAACGATAGTTGTTGCTGACGATACAGACATATTGATCTTACTCCTCTATCATGCAAGCACCTCTGCAAATATTTTCCTACACACAAAGCAACAGAAGCTATGCATCAGTGGCCACAGAGATCTTAGTCAAGGAATTGTGTATGTGCCTACCATTCGTCCATAGTATGTCTGGATGTGACACGACATCAGCTTTATATGGCATGGGCAAAGTAAAGCATATGAAAATGATCCATATCTTCACCAACCCTCGGGCAAGATGTACTTGCATTTGGCGACATCTCCAGATCAAAGGCGGATTTAATGGTTATTGGTGAAAAGTACATTAAGTCTTTGTATAGTGCTGGATCAAGAAGTCCTGGCTTAGACAATCTCAGATACATGACTGCCATCTCTCCTAAGCATGTACCAGTTGAAAGGATGCCACCCACACATAGGGCAGCATACTTCCATAGCCTTTCGGTTCATCTCCAAGCAAGCACATGGCTTCACCTAAAAACTGTGTTAAAGAAAGAAGAGTATGGTTATGCAGTAGAACAAGGATCAGTGACAGCGATCATTACGGACAAGTCAGCAGCGCCTCCGGAGCTACTTCTAAATATAAGGTGCCAGTGTAAAAGCAGCACACGTCTGTGTTCCTCGTGTAGTTGCTCCAAGAAAGGCATTCCCTGTAGCATACATTGTAAATGTGAAGGTCACTGCCTTAACAGCTCGAAATTTGAAAGTGAAAATGCATAGACAAATTTCAGCCATTCTGCCTGTTCACTGTTTCACATCAGTCGCTCAGTTTGCATTAAATTTAGTTTATCAAGTGATTTTGATGATGACATACTTTAAACTGTACAACACTTACCAAAACACGGGTTTTTAGAGTCAAAATACATATTACCTGGTTATTGGTCATCGCCTTGGCGGCCATTTTGAATTTCCTCTAAAAACATATTTCCCCATGTGTGAATTTTGGAGAATTTTTCTGGGATGTATTTTGGGCCATACAGAAGTGATTAAAACAAAAATGGGTCTGTTATACAAAATGTCCGGGTCCATGTCCATTTCTACTGTACTAATATGGTGAAGGTGAACGAAAAAGTCTTGGAAGCTGATATGTTTGTATTTCATAAGTCAAAAGGGGACATAACTCCATCAAAAATTGACAAATGCCTGAAAATCAAACTTGCTCTGTAATTTCCCATAACAAAGCAATGTACCAATTCTCAGTTGAATATCTCGAAGGGCTGCGAATAAAATTGTGGAAAACTCATATTTTTTGTATTTCATAAGTTGAAAGGGGGGAAAATTGAAGAAAATGTCAGAAACTAAAACCTCTATAACGCCATATAATAAAGAAAACTTGCTCTGTAATTCCTTATACTAAAGCGATGTACCGATTTCCCCTTAAATATCTTGGAGTGCGAAAAGCTGATATTTTTCGTATTTCATAAGTCGAAAGGGGGCATAACTCCATTAAAACTTCACGAAAATGTTTGAAACTCGACCTTACTCTGTAAGTCTTTATACTAAGCTGACAATTTTCATATTTCTTAAGTCGAAAGGGGGAATAACTCCATAAAAAAAATCGACGCATATGCCTGAAACTCGAACTTGGTCTGTAACTTCTCATAACAATGTACCAGTTCTCAGTTGAATACCTTGAAGGACTGCGAAAAAAGTGCGGAAAACCAACTGCGACGGAGACGGAGTGCAAACTTATAGTCCCCCGGTTTTACCGATAGGGGACTAATAAAGCAATACAACTGACTGCCAAGCATGCTACATTTTGATTGGCCCACCATGGCCATGTTTTTGGACATATGAACTGCCCTTGAACAAACTTTAATGGACCTTAGTCCCAAATCATATTTCCCAAATGTCGACCCGACATGTTCAGCATTTCTGGAGTTGTTTTTGCAAAAAGTAGGTCATCCTATGGCTGCCGAAGCATTTGGCCAATCAGGTTCCCTTGAACGAACTTTGTTAAGCTGTTGCCCTAGATGATGTTTCATGAGTTTCCCTGAAGTAGTTTCGGAGATTTTTAGACGTTTCTAAAAATCTGACAAAATCCAAGATGGCTGCCGGCCAAATTAGCTGATAGGGTTCCTTTGAACAAACTGGGATTTCTATGACCTAAAGATGCTTCCTGCCATAATTTAAATCCCCCCAGGGGTTCTAAAGAAGACATTTTAAAACCTATTGCTTTAGTATGGGAGTTTTTGGCATGAAAACCATCCAAGATGGCTGCCAAACGGTTTATCCGAGTTTCAAAAAATCTGAAATCAGCAAATCCAAAAACCTATACACAACCAATTTCAGCTTGAAAATCCATCAAATAAAAAGATTTAATATGGACACCAAACACGCTCCATTTTGATTGCCATGCGACGGCCATATTTTATTATGTATTAACTTCCGTTGAAGAAACATTAATGGACATTATTCTGTAACCATCTCCCAAATTTCTGTCCGATCCATTCAGCAGTTCTATAGAGCCTGCCGAAGCATTTGGCCAATCAAGTTCCCTTGAACAAACTTAGTTCAGCCATTGCCATAGATGTTTCATTAACTCTCAATCGATCCCCAAGTGGTTTCGGAGATTTTAAATACATTACTAAAAATCAGCCGAAATCCAAGGTAGCTTCTTGCCAAATATAATTGATAATTGGCCCAGAGGTTCTAAAGAAGATGGCATTTTATATCTCCTATTGGTTTAGTATGGAAGCTCTTGGCGAGAAAACGGTCCAAGATGGTCACCAAATCATTTATCCAACAGTTTCGAAAGTAGCAAATTTGAAATCTGCGTACCAGTATTCAAAAACTTATACAACACTAATTTCAGCTTCAAAATCCATCAAATAAAAAATTCAAATATGGCCGCCAAATGCTACATTTTGATTGGTCCACGACGACCATGTTTTAGGTATCAACTTACCTTGAACAAACTTTAATGGACCTTCATTCAAATTAAATCTGTACTAATTTCCTTTAATAATTTTAGACAATCGTATCCCCAAATTTCGGCGCGATCCATTCAGAGGTTCAGGAGATATTGTTTTCACAAAAACTATGTCATCCAATATCATATATGGGCACTGAAGCATCGAACGAATACAAATTCCCTTGAACAAACTTGGTTCAGCTGTTGCCCTAGATGACCTTTCATGAGTTTTGGATTGATCCGACAAGCGGGTTTCGGAGATTTTTAAAGCCAAAATCGAACAAAAAAGTTGACGGATCGACATTGGACAGTCGCCACGTCATAAGCTCAGTTAGCCTTTTAGGCCAGTTGAGCTAAAATGATAGCAACAGCATTCCGTCAAATTATTAAAGGAAATTAGTACAGATTTAATTTGAATGAAAATTATTGCTACAACGACTGTCTAAATATTCTAAAACAAGAGTCCGAAGTGGCCTGTATCGCTCACCTGGAACAGGCATTTCAACTAGAAAAGCCAGCAACTATAAGTAGAACCCTAAGGAGTTAGCCAGAATTGCAACAAGAACACAGCGGCCATGCCAGTGAATAAATTTTAATGGCCCTTAGTCCATAATCATGTCTCCCAATAGGTGAAGATTTTTAAATGCGTTTAAAAAAAATATGACCAGGCAAATTACCGACCGGCTTCATTTGAGCAAACCTGTGTCTCTATACCCTAAGGATGCTTTCTGCCTAATATATTTGAAATCGACCCAATGTTTCTTGAGCAGACATTTTAAGTTTCCTATTGCTTTAGTACATGGGAGTTTCTGGTTGGAAAATGGTCCATGAAAGCCGCTAAACCATTTATCAGACAGTTTCAAAAATGGAAAATTTGAAATCAGAATTCCCAAAAACCTATATAAAACCAATTTCGGCTTCAAAATCCATCAAAATAAAAAAATCCAAACATGCTACATTTTGATTGGCCGATGGTGGGCATGTTTTTTTATGCTCCACGAAAAAGCATATAGTCGCCGCTTTATCCGTCCATTCGTTTGCCCAATACAAGCTTGTCCGCGCCAGTTTCAAGTCACATGTACGATCATGAAACTTGGTATGTGGATACATCTTATGGAGACGATGTACAGTGTGCGAAAAGTAGGTCAGCATGACCTATTTTGACCTACATTTCACGGTTCACTGAACATTAGTCTACAAGCTTGTCTGGGCCATAGTTTCAAGACTTTTATATGTACAATCCTGAAACTTGGTATGTGGATGCATCTTATGGAGACGATGTGCAGTGTGTGAAAAGTAGGTCAGCATGTGCATGACCTACTTTTGACCATTCACGGAACATTAGTCAACAAACTTGTCCGGGCCATAGTTTCAAGACTTAGATGTCCAATCACGAAACTTAGTATGTGGAGCAGATGCGTAGAGTAAAATAAGTATGTCAGCGTGACATACATTTGACCTACTTTTCATGATTCATTGAATATTACCAACAATTTTTGTCCAGGCTGTAGCTCAAGAGTTTTTGTTATACGGGAACTAAACTTGGTGTGGATGCATCTTAGGAAGGTGTCCAGTTTATGAAGAGTAGGTCAGTGTGACCTACTTTTGATGGTTCATTCAACATTACAGAACATGTTAGTCCCAGCTATAATTTCAAGTGGAACTAAACCTGGTGTATGGATGTATTATAGGCTGGTGTCTCGCATATGAAAAGTTGGTTCACTAAACATGCTTTTGATCTACTTTTCATGGTCCACTGAACATTACAGAGAATCTTTGTCCTAATCATAGTTTATATTGTCCCTACGGAGTATGCCTTCGGGGAACATACATCAGTTTACTGTTATACCTTGTTTGTATCAATTTCCCTTGAACAAACTTTTATAGGCCTTAGTTCCTGATCATATCTCCCAAATTTCGGCCGGATACTTTCAGTGGCACCTTCGCAAAAAATAGGTCATTTGTTGAACCATTTGACCAATCAAGGTCCCTTAAACAAACTTGGTTCAACTCCTGCCCAAAACGATATTTCATGAGTTTTAAATCAATCCCCCAAACACGTTTATAAAAATCTGCCAAAATTCAAGATGGCCACCGGGCAAATTGGCCGATCGGCTTCCTTTGAAGAAACTAAATATAATTGAAATCGACCGAGTGGTTCTCGAGAAGACATTTTAAATTTCCTATTGTCTATAGTATGGAAGCTTTTGGTGGGAACATGAACCAAGATGGCTGCCACACCGTTTATCTGACAGTTTCAAAAATCACAATTCTGAATAGAAGTTCTGGAGGCTACTATGATAGGAATCTACCAAGCGGTTTAGGAGATACATTTTAAGGAATTTCTAGATAATTTTCGAGAAATAAGATGACGGCTAGAACAAGAGGCCCAAGGTGCCTTTATCGCTCACCTGGAATTATTGGCCACTAGCACAACTGAACAAAATGAGATGACCACTGGAAAAATTTACCAAATTATATTTCTGAAGAAGATTTTGCCAAGTTTTATAAAAATTGGCCCAGTTGTTATGTTTTTCTGTGAAATTTGCAGAAAATACAAGATGTCCGACAAAAACACTTTTGATTGATTCATGGCGGACATATTAACTTTCCATGGACAAATTTTAATTTTAATGGCGTTTCGGCCCGATCTGTTTAGCGGTTCTTGAAACTAGGTCATCTAAGATGGTAGGTCATCCAAGATAGCCGCCGAACCAATTGGCAGATTGTTCCCTCGAACAAACTTGGTTCGGCTCTTGCCCTAGATCATATTTCATGAGGTTTGCATTGATCCCCCAAGCAGTTTCAGATTTTTAATGGCCGCGGGCCAGATTGGCCGATCATCTTCGTTTGAACAAATTTGTATTAGTATTCCCTAAGGATGCTTCCTGTCAAATATACTTGAAATCTTCCCAGTGGTTCTCGAGAAGACGTTGTAAATTTCCTATTGCTTTAGTATAGTTTTTGGCAGGAAAAAGATCCAAGATAAGCAAACCGCTCACCATCAGTTTCGAAAATTGCAGATTTTAAATCAGAATACCTAAAAACCACATAAAACCAATTTCGGCTTCAAAATCCATCAAATCAAAATATCCAATATGGCGGCCAAATATGCTACATTTTGATTGGTAGATGGCAGCCATGTTTTTTTACTCATCAACTTCCCTTCAACAAACTTCAACGGCCGTTAGTACCTAATCATTTCTGTCAAATTTCGGCTCGGCTAGTTTCTGGAGAAGTCATCCAAGATGACCACCAAACTATTTGGCCAAACAAGTTCCCTTGAACAAATTTGATTCAGTTCATCTCATAGGTCATATTTCATGAGTTTTAAATCGATGCCCCAAGCAGTTTTGGAGATTTTTAGACATTTCTCAAAATAAGTGAAAATCCAAGATGCTGCCGGCCAAATTGGCCGATCGGCTTCGTTTGAACTAACTTGGATCCCTATGCTCTAAGGATGATTCCTGCCACTTACACTTGAAATCGGCCCTGTGGTTTTTGAGAAGACATTTTAAATTTTACCCTTTTTTTAGTATGCGAGTTTTAGCGGGAAAATGATCCAAGATGGCCACCAAACCGTTTATTCGACAGTTTCGAAAGCGGCAAATTTGGAATAAGCATATATACAACCAATTTTGGCTTCAAAATCCATGAAATAAAAAATGAAAATGGACGCCAAACACACTACATTTTGATTGGTCCAGGGCAGCCATGTTTTTTTACGTATCAATTTCTCTTGAACAAACTTTAATGGCCCTTAGTCCCTAATTATATCTCCCAAATTTCGGCCCGATCTCTTCAGCGGTTCTGGAATTGTTTTGGGGAAAACTAGGTCATCCAAGATGGCTGCCAAACTATTTGGCCAATTAAGCTCCCTTGAACAAACTTGGTTCAGCTCTTACCCTAGATGATATTTCATGAGTTTTGAAACGACCCCTCTAGTAGTTTCGGAGAGATGTTTCCTAAAATCGGCCAAAATCCCAGATGTTTGCCTGCAACATTGCCCGATCGGCTTCATTTGAACAAATTTCGATCCCTATGCCCTAAGGATGCTTCCTACCAAATATACTTGAAATCGGCCTAGTGGTTCTTGAAGTTGTTTAAAGGAAAAGTTGATGGACGGACAGTCGCCATGGCATAAGCTCCAGGTGAGCTAAATATTGACCAATCAAACCTCTCATTTGATATTTTGAAGCCTACCACAATAACATTGTTCAACACCTAGGTTTCATTGAAATCAGGACATTAAGTAGCGTTTTAAATGGTTCTGGAAAATCCAATATGGTCAACAAATAATCAACCAATCTGAATTTTGAATATAAGTTCTAGAGCATAGTAACGGATCCTTCCGACCAAATTTGGTTAAAATCCAACAAGCATTTAAGATACGTTTTGACATGTGTTATAACATCTAAGATTTTCCCAAAAAAATTTTACCAAGCTAAATTCTGAATAGAAGTACTGCAGCCTATACCAAGATAGGGTTTTTCTAGTCAAATCCGTTTGAACTCTGTCATGGCAGCTTAGGAATGTTTTGAAAATTTCCTGTACATTTTTCATAAAATCTAAGATTTTCACCCACAAAATTTACGAAGCAAAATTCTGAACAGAATTTCTGGATCCTACCATCACACGGCCCAAAATTCTGTTAAAATCTTCCAAGCAACTAAGGAAAAGATGAGTCTTAACAATTTCTGGTAAATTTAATAAAATCTAAGATTTTCACTAAAAAAATTAACTCAAAATTTGGTATAGAAGTTCTGAAGCCTACCGCAATATGGTGCTCATTTTTAGGAAAACTAGGTCATCCAAGATGGCCGCCAAACTATTTGGCCAATCAAATTCTCTTGGTTCAGCCGTAGCCCTAGATGATGCTGTATGAGTTTAGAATCAATTCTCTGTGGTTTCAGAGATTCTGACGTTTCTAAAATTGGCCGACTGACTTCGTGTATCTCTATGCCCGAAGGATGCTTTCTGCCAAATATACTTGAAATTAGCCTCGTGGTTCACGAGAAGACATGTTAAATCTCTTATTGCTTTAGTATGGGAGGTTTGGGTGAAAAAGATCCAAGATGGCTACCAAACCGCTCATCAGAAAATAGCAAATTTTAAATCGCAATATCACAAAAAATATATAACCAATTTCGGCTTGAAAATCCAGCAAACAAAATATAATCCAATATGGCCACCAAACACTACATTTTGATTGGTCCACAATTGCCATGTTTATTTATGTATCAACTTTCCTTGAACAAACGGCCCTAATCATATTCCTAATTTGTTCAGAGTTCAGCGGTTCTGGATGTCGTTTTCGTGAAAACTAGGTCACCCAGATGGCTGCTGAACCATTTGGCCAATCAAGTTCCCTTGAACAAATTTGGTTCTGCTCTTGCACTATATGATATTTCATGAGTTTTGAATCAATCCCCCAAGCAGTTTTTAAAAGTAGGCTAAAATCCAAAATTGGCCGAACAAACTTGGAACTCTATGCCCTAAGGATGCTTCCTGCCAAATATAATTGAAATCGGCCACTGGTTCTTGAGAACTCGCTTAAAGGAAGAGTTCATGGATGGACAGACAGATGATAGATGGTCGCCATGGAATAGGCTCACTTAAGACTATGTGAGCTAAAAGTCAACCAATCAAAATTCTTAGATCTACAGCCTACCACCATATGATCCTTCAAGCCAAATTTGATTTAAAATCGATCACGTGTTTACGAAGATGCCTTTTGACAATTTCAGGTAGATTAGTCATAAAATATAAGATTTAAACCAACAAAGTGGTTGCAATGCAACCATGAAGCTTGACTTTACGATTTTGCAATGAACTATGAAGCTGGACTTCAAAACATAAAAAAGATATAGGTGTACCAAGACTCTTATCAACAAGAGGCCGAAGCACCTGTAATGCTCACCTGGACCATTGCCGTTTGAACCATTTGCATTTAAATACCGGTAGACATGGGTAATATTCGAAAAAGCAGATGGCCACCCAACAAATTGACCAATCAAAATTCTCGTTTGATATGTTTAAGTCTACCGTGATAGGATCATTCCACCCGTTTCATTTAAATCAGGCCACTAATTAAGGAGTAGTGTTTTCAATGGTTCTGGAAAAGTAAAAACAAGAGGCCCAAGGGACCTACCTGTATCGCTTAACTGGACCATAGGCATCTCAACTAGAATGGTCATTAACCAGAAGTAAAACTCTAATGAGATGAGCAGACTTGTAACAAGAAAACAGGCCATGTTTCTTTATGTACAAACTTCTCTTGAACAAACTTTAATAGCCCTTAGTAATCACTATCATGTCTCCAAAATTTCGGCCCAAACCGTTCAGTGGCTCTGGAGACAATTTTGCTTTCATGAAAACCAGGCCATCCAAGATGGCCGCCTAACCATTTGGCAAATCAAGTTCCTTTGAACAAACTTGGTTCAGCTTGTGTCCTAAATGATATTTTATGACTTTTGAATCAATTGCTCAATTTCGGCGAAGATTTTTAGACATTTCGAAAAATTGGCCAAATCCAAGATGACCGCCGGACAAATTGGCTGATTGACTTCGTTTGAACAAACTTGAATCTCTACAACCTACGGATGCTTCCTGCCAAATATAATTGATATCGGCCCAGTAGTTCTAGAAGACATTGTAAATTTTCCATTGCTTTAGTGTGGGAGCTTTTGACAGGAAAATGATCCAAGATGGACGCCAAACCATTTATCCGAGTTTCGAAAATTTCAAATTTGAGATCAGACTACCCAAAAGCACATATAAAACCAATTTCAGCTTCAAAATCCATCAAATAAAAAAACCCAATATGGCCTTTTTTGATTGGCCCACGGCGGCCATGTTTTTTGATGGATCAACTTCCCTTGAACAAAGTTTAATGGCCTTTACTCCCTAACCATATCTGCCAAATTTCGGCCTGATCCCGTCAGTGGTTCTGGAGAAGTCATTTTCGCTAAAACTAGCCCAATCAAGATGGCCCTCAAACCATGGGACCAATCAAGTTCCCTTGAACAATCTTCGTTCAGCTCTTGCCCTAGATCATACTTCATGGGTTTGTTTCAATCCACCAAGCGGTTTCGGAGAAGACCTAAAGCCGTTTCTAAAAATCGGCCAAAAATCAAGATGGCCTCCGGCCAAATTGGCCGATCGGCTTCGTTTGAACAAACTTGAATCTCTACACCCTAAGGATGCTTCCTGCTAAATAAAATTGAAATCGGTCCAGCAGTTCTCGAGAAGACATTTTAAATTTCCCATTGCTTTAGTATGGGAGCTTTTGCTAGGAAAATGATCCAAGATGGCCGCCAAACCGTTTATCAGTTTTGAAAATTGCAAATTTGTGATCAGAATACCCAAAAACATAAAACGAATTTCAGCCTCAAAATCCATGGCCGCCACACATGCTGTATTTTGATTGGCCCACTGCGGCCATTTTTTTGGACGGATCAACTTCCCTTGAACAAACTTTACTTAAAAATTTTGGCCTGATCCGTTCAGCGGTTCTGGAGATCATTTTCGCTAAAACTAGATGAACCAAGATGGCCACAGAACCATTTGACCAATCACGTTCCCCTGAACAAACTTGGTTGAACTCTTGCTCTGGATCATATTTCATGAGGTTTCCTTCAATCCCTCAAGCGGTTTCGGAGATTTTTAGATGTTTCTAAAAATTGGTCAAAATCCAGATGACCACCGGCCAAATTGGCCGATCGCCTTCATTTGAACAAACTGGGATCCCTATGCCCTAAGGATGCTTCCTGCCAAATATAATTGAAATCGTCCCAGCGGTTCTCACAGTCGTTTTAAAGGAAAAGTTGACGGATGGACGACAGACGGTTGCCACGACAAGCTCACTTGGCCTTTTAGGCCAGGTGAGCTAACAAGAGGCTCAAGGGCCTGTGGCGCTCACCTGGACCATTGGCATTTAAACCATTTGCATTTAAATAGACATGGATGATTTTTTGAAAATCCAAGATGGCCACCAAAACTTGACCAATCAAGACTCGTTTAATAAGTTGAAGCCTACCGTCATAGGATCGTTCCACCCAAGTGTTGTTGACATCGAGCTATTGGTTGGAGTACCGTTTTTAAATGGTTTCGGAAAACTTTCAGAAAATCAGTGATTGCTGCCAAAACATTGACCTATCGAAATTCTGAATAGATTTTCTAGAGGCTATGACAATAGAATCCTTCCAGCTAAAATTGGTTGAAATTGCCCAAGCGATTGATGACGAGTAGAATTTTATATGAATTCCCATTTATCGGAAAATCCAAGATGACCACCATCAAAATCAAGCCGTCAAAATTCAGTATACAATATATGAAGCGTACCGGCCTAGCGTTCTTCCAGCTGAGTTTGGTTCAAATCGACCAAGCGGGTAATGAGGAGTTGCCTATTAACTGATTTCCCAAAATATTCAGAAAATCCTAAATGGTCACCAGAAAAATTGAACAATCAAAACTCTATATGCATCTATACCCTAGGCTCGGTCCAGCCAGTCTGGTTGAAACCGGCCAAGAAGTTAATTAGTAGACGATTTTCAGCCATTTTTCGGAAAATTCAAGATGGCCACCAGACAAATTGACCAATCAAAATTCTATAGACAAGCTCTGAAGCATAGCACTTTAGGGTCCTTCCAGCCGAGTTTGCTTAAACTCGTTCAAGCGGTTAATGAGGAGTAGCCTTGTAGCATTTTAAACGATTTCCCGCCATTTTTCAGAAAATGAGATGGATGCCGGAAAAATGGACCAATCAAAATTCTGTATTCAAGTTCTGACGCATACTAGACTAGGGTTCTTCCATCCAAGTTTGGTTGAAATCGGCCTAGTTGTTATCGAGTAGACTTTTAATCCAAGAAAACCGTCTGAAAAATTAACCAATCAAAATTCTGTACACAAGTTTTAAAACCTACCAGCCTACTATCCCTCCAGCTAAGCCTGGTTGAAATTGTCCAAGCAGTTAATGTGGAGTAGTGTTTTAAAAGATTTCCCGCAATCATTTTGGAAAATTCAAGATGGACGCCAAAATAATTTACCAATCAAAATTCTGTATACAAGTTCTGAAGCCTACTCCCATAGAGTCATTCCATACAAATTAGGTTGAAATCTGACAACTGGTTAATGAGTAGTGTTTTTAAGCAAAAGTTGACGGACACCAGATGGAAGGACAGACAGACAGACGCCATGCCATAAGCTTACGTGGCCATTCTGGCCAGGTGAGCTAAAAATCCAAATGGCCATCAAACAAATCGACCAAACAAAATTCAGAATTGTAGTTCTAGAGCTTATCACTATAGAATCCTTCCAGCTATATTTGGATAAAATCCACCAAGCAGTTATGGAGGAGATGCATTTTGACAATTTCCATTAAAATTCAGAACAGATGTTCTGGCGCCTACCGCGATAGGGTCTGTCCAGATAACTAGGGTCGAAATCTGTCAAGCGGTTAATGATGAGTAGTGTTTTGACAATTTACGTAAATCTGCCAAGCGATTAATGAGTAATGGTTTTTAAACAATAGTAGATGGAGGGATGATGAACGACAGACTCCCAACATGCATATCACTGACCATGACCTTTTGACCCAACATCATTGTGTGATGCCATGTCATTATTAGGAGGCATGTGTCCAAGTATAATTAACCCTTTAACCCTCATATCAGCCAATAATTGCTTCTGCAGTGGTCTCGAGAAATATCCATTTGCACCCCAAAGAACGATTTTTGAAAATTTACCACTGAAATGACTGGATGTCAATTTTCAGTCTTCTCTTCACCTGCAAATGGACATTTTCTATGAGAAAATCGAAATTCTCTTGAGCAAATTCAAGGCTTAAAGGGTTAACCAAATATGAGACAGTTCAAAAAATTGAGCTAAACAAATTTTTTTAGTTTTTTCCGAAGGTCAGTGACCCTTTGGCTTGACACCAACATCATTGTGTGATGTCATGTCCTTATAAGGAGGCATGTGTTCAAGTTTGGGTCCAGTATGATCAACCAAACATGACATAAACAAAAGTTCAGCTAAACGGAAAATATTAAATTTGAAAAAAATAATTTTACCACGGTCACAGTGACCGTGACTTTTTTACCTCAAGATCATTGTGTGATGGCGTGTCATTAAAAGGAAGCACGTGCCCAAGTTTGAGTCCCTGTATCCAATTTGTTCCATTAGGCTAAAGCAATCCCGAAAAATAAGCTGATAAGTGCCCTTGACATGGGGACAGGGTTGTGCTCCTATGCTTCAGTTGCGAGACAAAGATTATGTAACGGATTTGGCTCACTTGTAAAGAGATTTCCAGACTTTGGCTGTGATCCGTATAAAATAATCCAGATCTAGATCGAATCAAATTCTGGATCTATGGATATCTTGGAAACTTCTGGTCGGATTAGACTCAAATTTTAAAAGATAGGGCGTGACTGTATACCAAGTTTGCACACGATCAGAAAAATCTGTAACGTCCACTTCAATCTATGTTCTTTAACAGGTCCTTTTCCTTTCCTTTAATCTAATTGTCCTTAGTTCTTGTCCATAGATCTGCATGTGAACGGAAAAATTTCAAGCCATTCTAGTGATACACTTTCAGAAATGTCTTCTTTAGCCCTGTAAATGGCATTCCTCAAGCCCATTCATTGCAGAGGTTTTGGTCAGCTTGACCATTAATTGGTTAACTAATGGAGTCGTCTACATTTCGAAATCTGACAAAATGGAGGATTCCAGTTTCTCAGGTAATCATATGATGTCATAATCAAGTGTGACCTGTAGGGGGGGATGTCATTATCAATTACATTATAAATTACATAGCTAAGCTCGTTACGAATGTTTAATTGATGACAGACTAAGCGTTGTTGTAAGAATTGTATGTCTTTACTATTTTATAAACATGCTGTTGAATAGGCTGAAACTAATTTGATTGGGCACTGTTGCTGCCATAGGCTGCAACTGCAACCCCTTAAATTAGTTTCAAAATATTCAACAGCTTATTTGTATAGTTTTCTGGAAATTGATAGTCATGGAGTTCAGGGATGAATCGATAACAACACAGGCAAAGTGTGGGAGAAGCTTGGCTAAAGATGTGCAGGGCATAGCTAAAACTGGATTTCCCCATAGTGATATAGGGTGTTAAAGTGAGCTAATGATAATTTCTGATAACGCTGTCAGGTGTACACAAATAAATCAACTATACTAGAGGGGTGCTCAACAAGGACAGCAGTACTTGAGATTGGAATCTGGTGCCATCCTTAACAGCAACATCCCTAAGCAGTAGATTAGTAACAAAATGAGACTTTTTCTCTCAGGAAATCCAGACCAAATTCTGCTTATAGTCCAGTATTTCTAATTTATATATGTGTGAACCTTAATATGTAAAACATGAGTGAGAACGTGATTTAAGTACGAAACTACTTGCTTTATTTAAATGAGGGTAGATCATACTCGCGAGAAACAATAGTAAATCGTTCAGATGTATGATGAGCCAGCAATTGTATACAGCTCAGAACCTAAATGAACAACTACCTTATTATATCAACTGGAATGATATAAAACACTGAACAGAATGATAATTAATGTATAAAACTACAAGATAATTATTATATGAAAGGGTAAAACTAACGATGATCTAAAATGATGACTGAATGATGGCAAATGCCTGTAAACAATGCAAGTAATGATTATAGTAAGAATAGTACATGTAAATAAATTACAATAGATCAATAATCATAATAATAAATGGCAGTTTTTGTACAAGTTAATTCTAAAAATGGCCAGGAAAAAATATGTATTTATTCATGCGTCAATTGCTTTTGAATTGCATCAGATTTCTGTTGACCACTTCTGTGGTAGTTAGATACACATGTATGACTACGTATGCTGCATGTCTGTCTAACAAATTGACAAGATACGTGGTTCTTTATTATAGCCTTTACTGGTCACATACATCAAATGATATAGAAATGACCAGTTATATGCAGACAAAATGTAATGCCACTGATGACTGATCAAAGCACATTTTTCTTCGCATGTTGGTGAAGGGCATTTTCTCTGGTCAAGATATATCAAACTTAACACTTTAATGGTGGTCAAATTCGAACAAAAAAATTGAGAAAATGTCCATTTGCAAACCAAGACTATTTTTGAAAATTTACCACCGGATTGACTGGCTCGGTAACCGAGACAGTACTTAGTGGTAAATTTTCCATGAGTCTTCTGTAGCTTGTAAATGGACCTTTTCAAGATCACAGCACTCGACCATTAACGTGATTAAGGGATTAATGTGACCACTAAAGTGATATAAAATTGACCCTGATAGTTACTAACAATGATATAAAATCCTGATATTGTGAATGACTCAAATTATCTAAATATATATTTTAGCGATCGATAGGAAAAACCAACACGATACGAAGATGACATTTCATGAGTGGAGATGTAATAACAATATTATTAAATAGTAATAACGATAAATTAACAACAATGATGTGATATGGATGCCATTGCAAGTTCCATAATTGCACTCTGTTACACGGCTCACCCATGTAGCACTGATCATAGAATTGTGAAATTCATGATTTTCATCATCAAACAAATGCTAACTGTAATGGAAAGTTTAATCCTTTTTTGCGCCATCAGCTTCCCCCTCTGCTTCAGGTTCCTCCTCATCATCCTCTTCATCAGCCACATCCTCCTCATCAATTCCATCATCATCTTCTACGTCACCATCACCATTAGCATCATCAGCTACAGCATCACCGCCGGTTGCTGGCTTCTTAATGCCCTCGTCCTCATCACCATAAAGCTCTGCGAAGGACTCGATATATGAGAAGTCCTTTTTATCATCTTCTGACAAAGGAACATTGCCCGGTCGAACAACAAGCTGTGTCTTCATGCCGGCCTTATTTGCTGCTGTTGCTTCTGTTAATGAAAATCAGAGAATATTATGGTAAACATTACCATTAATTTGAATTAGAATTGACAGACAGTATTATTACTGCACACATCTGATTGGCTATATGCAAACTAGACTTATGGGCCTGCATGTCCAGCAGCTTTTGGGGACACTTCCTAACCCTTTAATGGTCAAATTTTGTCAAGCAAATCTAACTATTTGCTTATTGAATGTCCATTTACAGGCCAAGAAAGGACTTTTTCAAAATTTACCACTGGAATGACTGGCTCATTTATTGAGCCAGGCATTCCAGTGGTAAATTTTCAAAAATAATCCTCTCTTGGCCAGCTAATGGACATTCCTAAGACCACTCCAGAGGCCGGCATGACCGTTAAAGGGTCAACTAGATGGACTGCATTCCACGAGTCAGGCCATTTAGTTTTTCCACATATCACACATTTGTGGCAGTGTCAAAAATTAAGGATTTCTTAAAATAGTATACCCCTTGATAAATCAACTGTCAATTGAAAACTAACATTCATCTAATTCTGTAAAAAAACAAATTACACAGAAATAAATGTAGCCCAAATGATGTAAAAGTATGGGAAAAACGTAAATCCTTTTAATTTTGCTGCAAACTGAGTGTAATGATGATATAGAACAAAGTTCTTTTGTTATTGAATAAGCCCTTGATAAAATAATAGAACATTGGAAAACTTTAACATTCTTCTAATTCTTGGTCCACAATAAACAAAGTCCAAACCGCGTAAAAATATGGAAAGGATTTAAAATGCATTTTAATTATGATGCAGATCAGATGCAATGATGGTATAGATAAAATCTGTAAAGTTTAGTTGAGATCAGATAAGCCCTTGATGAATTAAATGTACATTGAAAAATTAACATTTATCTGCACACGTGCCGACACACCATTTGGATCGTATGTTGAGCCATCAATGTAATACAAGAGGCCCAAGGCGCCTATATCGCTCACCTGGACAATAGGCATTTCAACTAGAATGCTCTTTATCAACAAGATGGCCACCAAACCGTTTATCCGACAGTTTCGAAAACTGCAAATTTGAGATCAGAATACACAAAAACACATAATTTCCAATTTCGGCCTCAAAATCGATCAAATAAAAAAATCCAATATGGCCGCCAAACATGCTATATTTTGATTAGCCCACGGCGGCCATGTTTTTTGACGGATCAACTTGTCTTGAACAAACTTTAATGGCCCTTAGTCCCATATCATATCTGCCAAATTTCGTCCCGATCCCTTCAGCACTTCTGGCGAATAAGTCATTTTCGCTACAACTAGGTCAACCAAGATGGCCGCTGAACCATTTGACCAATCAAGTTCCCTTGCCATAAATCATATTTCATGCGGTTTCAGAGAAGAATTTTAGACGTTTCCTAAAATCGGCCTAAATCCAAGATTGGAAATTTTGATTGGTTGATGGCGGCCATGTTTTTTAACGTACGAACTTCCCTTGAATGGACCTTGGTCCCTAAGCATATTTACCAAATTTCAGACCTATCCCTTCAGCGGTTCGGGAGAAGTCATTTTAACGAAAACTAGGTCATCCAAGATGGCCGCCAGGTAAATAGGCCAATCAGGTTGCCTTGAACAAACTTGGGTCTACCGTTGCAATAGATGATGTGTTATGAGTTTTGAATCAATTCCTCCAGCGGTTTCGGAGATTTTTTAGTGTTTCTAAGTCTGCCATTTTGGCCGGCGGCCATCTTGGATTTTGGCCGATCGGCTTAGTTTGAACAAACTTGAATCTCTATGCCCTAGGGATGCTTCCTGCCAAATATAATTGAAATCGGCCCAGTGGTTCTTAAGTCGTTTTAAAGGAAAAGTTGGACGGACGGATGGTCGCCATGACATAAGCTCAGACCAGGTGAGCTAATAATGGTGTACACTGCAAACCATTTGGATCACTATTTTGAAACTAATTTGTCTGGGAGCTGTCCAGTCAAATTAGTTTTAAAGCATTCAACAAAATGTCTAAAATAGTCAAAAACATACAATTTGTAGATTTACTGAATATTCAACATTCATGATGGACCTAGACATTTGGAAATTTTCATTAGGACGTCAGTCTACATGTGACATAATTGATTATGGCATCATATAATTGAGTGACAGATTGGATCTATACACTCTGTAATGAAACTTATGATTTTATTGTTACCAGATAGTCTGTATTCTTTATTCTATTTTACAATTTTTGAAATGGGTCAATTTTGCATTTAACGCAAGCATATTCAAGTAGCAGCATAGCATGACGTATAATCACGTATGGGGTGTTCATTTTCACTAATTGGTAGGGCTGATGTTCGTGAGGATTTTCACAAAGCGAACCGGTTCACGATACATATTTCCGAACCACGAACTGGTACACGAACCTTTTTAATATGCTATTGGATGTGAGAAATTACTCCTAGCAGAGAATAACATTTAAAGGCAGGTAGGTAGGTGGCTTAACTGGCTAAATGGTAGAAAAACACAAATGACAAGTTCTGACAACAAATCTTATAAAACAATATAAGATTCATAGCCAGCAAAGTTCCATTCATGGCCATATTATTAAATCACACTCAGGACATTCAGAGATTGCTGGTCTATTTGCCCTTTCAGCGACAAATCCCTGAAAAAGTAAATTCTTCATGATATAAAACTTACTGTTGAATATTTTGGAATTAATTTGACTGGAAGCTGCTGACAGCTTCTAGTCAAATTAATTTCAAAATATTCAACAGCTTTCCTGTATGGTTTTCCAAAAATTAGATATGGGAGTTCATTGTTGAAAGGGTTAGCTTATGTATGGTTCATGAACCACAAGAATCCTATGCAAGCGAACCAAACCATGGTTTCGTCTTCCTTTAGTTTGCGAATTTTTTAACCAACAAAGGTTCGTTACAGCCTTACTATTTGGTGCCATAGTCATTTGAACTGATGACCTGAGTAAAACCTTCAAATTGCATTCCAATCAGAGCGCAAGAAAATTTTCAAATGTCTATGTAGAAGTGGCTTAGTAGCTGAATAATTGAATGTTGAAATTGCAGTAATGTGAAAATGGTGGCAAATTCATGATCCCAGAAAGCAATGTAGCAGAGGGGTTCAAGCCATACATTTTTTTTTAGATACAAAATATTTTTGATCACAAGGTCATTCTGTCATCCCCTCTGATTAAAAGGAAGCATAACCCCAAGCATGAGATATAAACTACTAAGATGAGCTAACCATGAAACTGGATGTTGTTTACACCATCAGCACTACCCTGCCACCGGATGACGAGTAAAGTATTAGAACATTAACTTGTTTTACTTCATAAAGTTGCCCTAACAAATGACAGGTCTAAACCGAATTTCAAATTTGTAGAATGTATTATATACATTTCATATAACATAGAATATATTAACGCAAAAACTTAACGTAAAATATTAACAAAGATTATACCTTGACCTTTGACCCCCCTAACCGTGATGTATTGACCGCTTTATCAATGGGCTGCTTCCATTCAATGTATATCACCATGTACCCAAGTTTGGTTCCAATTGGATCAGGCATTGCTGAGATATAAGACAATAACTTTTGTTTACCGCAAAAACTTAACGTAAAATATTAATAAAGATTATACCGTTGACCACATAACGGTGACCTCATGATGTCTGATGCCCTAACCGTGATGTATTGACCGCTTTATCGATGGGCTGCTTCCATTCAATGTATATCACCATGTACCCAAGTTTGGTTCCAATTGGATCAGGCATTGCTGAGATATAAGACAATAACTTTTGTTTACCGCAAAAACTTAACGTAAAATATTAATAAAGATTATACCGTTGACCACATAACGGTGACCTCATGATGTCTGCATCAGCATGCTGCTTCCGTTAAATGTAAATCACCATGTATCCAAGTTTGGTTCAAATTGGACAAGGAATTGTTGAGATATAAGGCAATAACTTTTGTTTAACGCAAAAATTAACGTAAAATATTAATAAAGATTATATTGTAACCTTTGACCCCTGTAACCTTGACCTCCTGGCCTTTTTATCGGTGGGCTGCTTCCTTTTGATGTATATTACCATGCACCCAAATTTGGTTCCAATTGGATCAGACATTGCTAAGACAAACTCAACTTAAAAGTTTACGCCGCCCCCGCCGTAAAAGTGATACCTATGTCTCGATCCTGCTTCGCAGGCGAGACAAAGAAGGAAAATCCATCTCGCTTTAAATATTTGTGGCACAATCTTATTTAGGGACACAAATACATCTTGTGAGGGTTTATTAACCTGATGGGCTAGGAATACATTACAAGTTAAATATCTTGAGCTGTAGTGCTATGCATTGAGTTTCTAAATGCGAGTCAAAGTACCTTGTGGCGCGTCTGTTAAGAAAAGGATTGCTTCTGCTTTTAAACCCATCTTTTCAACTATCTTTTTGTAGGATTCTGTTTCTTTCTTGTCTCCGATCTCTGTGTCATAAAATCCACTAATGCACTGCAATAAATAGAATTAACACTAAACATCCAATTACATGTATCTGTGTGTAAGTAACCATGTGCAGGGTTGAGCCCAGGAGGTTCGGAGTGGTGGCAATGGAGGGATCTGATCTGTTACTCAATCAAAATACATTACTTGTTAGCTTGTGTCACAATCAATATGACATTGACTGATTGTCTGTCTGTGACTAAGTGCAAAAGTATGGCATGAAAGTGTATCAATTGTGTGTCTTTGGTGAATTTACATTTTAATACATTTTAAGTTGAATATTTAGAAACTAATTTGATTGGGATAAGCATAGACAGCAACAGCTCACAGTCAAAAGTAGTTTCAAAATAAATCAGCTTACCTGAAATTGAGATTCTGGAACTTTATGGTTCAGTGTTAAAATCGATGTGTACAATAGTCATAATCAATTACGTCATGAATGACACAATTTAGTCTGGCATAAACACTTAATAGTTCGTCAAGTTGTGCAAATTACATGTCTAAGTACCATTTAATAAACATGCAGATGAATATTTTGAATGTAAATTGACATCCAGTCAAAGTAGTTTAAAGTATTCAACAGCTTTCTGGAAATTCAGATTCAGAGTGCAGGGATCGATCAAAACCAGGTGAATCCTGGGTGGTGTTTAGCTACAGATGGGTGGGGCATAGCTAAAGATGAGTTCCTCCAGTGGATCCCTCAAACTTACATCATTTTTGCATGATTCCGCTAACACAGGGCTCTTGTATCATTTAGCATGTACATACAAATTCACAACTAGAATACGTAGTCAATGGCACACCATCACATGTCCCCATGCTTTCACCAATTTTTCCACCATGACCCTACCCCAACCCTGAGGGATGAGCCCAATGTAAATGTCATATTGCAGTCTTCAATCATATTTAACAAATTTGGTTGAATTCCACAAAAATGGTTTCTGAGAAGATAGCCGGACACATCTGTAGACCGTTGTATAGACTGAGGTGATCATTGCAATATCCGCTCAGTTACTTTCAAAACGTGTGGGAATACTGATCCAATAGAAAGTATTAAGACCATCTTGTTTGACATTTATGCTCCTAAGGGAGTTGAGATTGTGAAGAAATGATAAATAAATAAGGCCCAATGACTGAGGTCGGCTGAGCATGCAAGTTGGAGAAAATAATAACAAGTCACTGAAATCCTTACAAACCATTTTTCCATTAGAAACTTAGTTACCGTACTTTCATGTATATTATACGCCCATGTAGATAAAAATCGTAAACCATGGCATATAAGTATAGGCACGTTTTTCGCTGGCTTGACCATGAAGATGCTAATAATTCATACCGTAAATTGGTGTCTATTATATACGCAGATGCTCATTTTACTCAGGCCAAGAAGGGGGTAGTCTACGGAGACTAGTTCATACCTTGGCTATATTTTTGGGCCCAACATTTTAGGTCAAAACTTCAAAGTTTTCAAGGGCCTGATACCAGGCTTGACATGGGGTGCGAAATGAAGGACGAGGGCTGGATTGTGAATCCCCTCACAATACAGCTTAGAAGGGGCTCAAGAGTCTGCCAATGCACAAAATCTTTATAAGATTATCTGAGATGGCGATTCCTTCATTTTGACTGATGATTCATGACAACACTTTTGGACTTTACATGTACAAGGGAATTCTCAAATTCATGGCCTTTCAAGGCACATGTCACAATTCAAGTACTTTTTAAGTTTGTATGAACCATGAGTTTTAACTCTAATGGTCATATACATATATACACGCTCTCGGAGGAATCAGATGAAAGAAAAATTATGTTGAAAATTATTACTGCATAAAGTAGCAAAAGCATTTAGTCAAATTATTTTCAAAATGTTCAACAATGTCCTCTATATAAATGTAGATATGTTTCATGATCAAAGATGTTAAACGTTAACAGTTTTACCATGGTGCATGTAGCATGTTATATAAGATGTAAACACATATGCACAATGCCACCACCATCTATTGAAACAGTCTGCCAGGTCAGTGGCTCTAACCCTCATGTCAATAGATTATAATTAACAAACAGCTGCTGTTAGATAATTAAAAGATTTTGCCTCTCAATCAACTGTTTTCTTTCTGAATTTCAAGAGCTATGAATCATGCTAGACATTTTTCACCAATTTGACAGATGGTTATTGCTTTATTAGGAAACTCATTCAAATTCGCTAGAAGGAAGGAAATAGTCAGAGCGCTCGCTCGCTCGCTCTCTCTATATATATATATATGATCCAAGTATCGGTTTCTAACATGGTATAGACAGTTTTGCCGATTGTATCAGAATGCAAAGCTTTTGTCAAGAAATGACTTCTATTTATTAATGTGCAGTGTTCAGTGAAATAACACATGCATTAAGTTTTTATTTCCTCCAAATAAATTTACCGTATGTAAATACCCATTATCGGTTTTCAGACGGTTTTTGTGTACTTAGGTACCAGTTTCTAACGGATGTAAATTCGTTATTTCTATAGCGACAAGATGGTGATATGACATCACTGTCTATGATATGGCAACAGGAATTTGTCAGCCAAAATAATGATACAAACGTCGCTAAAAAGGAAACACAATTTAAGTTATTGTAGTAAATCTAGACCTGGTTAAACTACATTTTTCGCAATACCTGGTATACATAGACAGCAGCAACCCCATTTTCAAAATCAAAATTCTGTATCCTTGCTTTGTAAAGTAGTAAAACTGGTGTTTAAAATGAGTATAAGGATTGTTATGCATATCATAAAACATTAAAATTATTTTAGTTTTTATCATATATAGAAACTATGGCCATGTTTGGATTGGGTATGTGCGTGAAAAAAATCAATCTAGATTTGAAAACAATATAAGCACCTCATGCCCGCTCGGCGCATCCATAGAAAAGAACTATTGTTATGTTGGTAAAATCAACATACCGTGTTTGACAGCAACTGGCATAAGTCATCTGATACGAAAACTGGACTAGTTTGTTTCATTTCTTTACCAGTTATGAAGATTTTTATGGACCCTCAAAAAAGTAATAGTGAATACATGTTTTTCACATGTAAGATAAAAAGATATGTAAAATAATTACTTATTTCTGCTACATTTTGATCAAGTCTTTAAATTGTGTGTAAACATGCTGTATCTATTGAAATAAACATGTTTTGAAAATCTCACCAAAACAACGAGTGCGGGAGAACGCAAAAAGGAGCAATTGTTAGAAATAGAACCCTGTTAGAAACAGGTACCCTGAGCGTATATATGTAAATGTATTCATGTAGTACAACACCCACATTTTATTTATATAATTTAACAGAAAGTAATTGACGCTTTAGTCAAATTATTCTCAAAATATTTACCATATTTCATATTTAGTTAACTTAACGTAAACCATTAATGGTCAAGCAGACCAGACCAGGCCTCTGCAGTGGTTTTGAGAAATGTCCATGTCAGCCAAAAGAATATTTTTTGAAACCGTACCACCGGAATGACCGACTCGGTAAATGAGCCAGTCATTCCAGTGGTAAATTTTCAAAAATAGTCTTCTCTTGGCTGACAAAAATGGACATTTACTACGAGAATGGAAATTTTCTTGATTATATGACCATTATAGTGTTAAAGCATGATCCTAAGTATTCATAATGAACTAGATCCAAAACATATTGGAATTGATTCAAACTACATAGTGTATGCAACTGACTTTGCCAGATAATTGAAGGAAACAAATTATTATCAATTTAGTTAGCATTGAAGTCCTGTTGAAAATCAACTGGAATATGAAAAAGTAGTTTAACTGGCAAGTTAATACTAGTTTGTAATACAAATATAACAATTCAAGAAAACATTTTAAATATAAGTAAACTAACTAGATAATTTATCTTTCTGTGTTGAATGTTAGTTGAATATGTTTAACCCATTTATACCCACAGCCCAGATAATAAAGTTTCCTTGATATCCGATGAGCCATTGTTGTAAAATAAGGCAATTAAAAACCGTAACGCAAATTAATGAAAAACGAACGGAAAATATTCAAAGTCCAAAACGATGAAAAAACTGAGAAGTACACCCCCAAAAGAAGATCTGATGAGCCATTGTTGACTAATAAGGCTAATGAAAAACTAACGCAAAAATTATCCCAAACCGTGAAAAAACCATGAGAAATTCAGAGAAAATCAGCTTAGTAATGCTGATGATTGCATCCATGCATTGGATAGAACCAGTCAGTAAAGTTTCATTGAAATCTGATGAGCCATTCTTGACTAATACGGTTAATGAAAAACTAACGCAAAAATCATCCAAAATATTCCGAGTCAAAAACCGCGAAAAATTCACGGAATATCTGCTTAGTAGTGATGAAGATCGTATCCCTGTATGGGATAGAACCAGTCTGTAAAGTTTCATTGAAATCTGATGGGCCACTCTTGACTAACAAGCATTCTGTAAGTATTGCTTTGCAATACATGTGCCCTACCTGGTGATATAAATCTTTAGAGATTGACAGTTACTCCATTACAAATTCACAGAAGCAGCTGAAACCCGAACTTGATCTGTAACTTCTCATAACATAGCAATAAACCAAGTTTCAGTTATATATGGTGAAGGAGAAAGAGTCTTGAAAGCTTATATGGGTATTTCATAAGTCGAATGGGGATATAACTCCACGAAAAATTGACGCATAGGCCTGAAACTCGAACTTGGTCTGTAACTTCTCATAACAAAGCAATGTAGTAATTCTCAGTATAATATCTTTTAAGACTGCGAAAAAGTGGAAAACTAATATTTTTCGTATTTCATAAGTCGAGAAGGGGAATAACTCCATGAAAAATTGACGAAAATGTCTGAAACTCAAACTTGCTCTGTATCTCCTTATACTAAAGCGATGCACCGATTTTTGCTTAAATATCTTGATGGAGTGCAAAGAAAAGTGCGGGGCGCCGAAATTTTTCGTATTTGTTAGGTCGAAAGTGGACATAACTCCATAAAAAATTGACACATAGGCCTGAAACTCGATCTTGTTCTGTAACTTCTCATAACAAAGCAATGTAGCAATTTTCAGTATAATATCTTGAGACTGCAAAAAGTGTGAAAAACTAATATTTTTCGTATTTCATAGGTTGAAAGGGGGAATAACTCCATGGAAAATTGACGAAAATGTCTGAAACTCGAACTTGCTCTAACTCCTTATACTAAAGCGATGCACCGATTTTCGCTTAAATATCTTGAAGGAGTGCGCTTAAGTCGAGTGGGCATAAATAACTCCATCAAAAATTGACGCATACGCCTGAAACTCAAACTTTTTCTGTAACTCCTCATAACAAACCAATGTAGCAATTCTCAGTATAATATCTTGAGACTGTGAAAAAACTTGCGGAAAACTAATATTTTCCGTATTTCATAGGCCGAAAGGGGGAATAACTCCATAAGAAATTAACGCATATGCCTGAAACTCAAACTTGGTCTGTAACTTCTCATAACAAAGCAATATACAAATTCTCAGTTGAATACCTTGAAGGACTGCGAAATAAACTGCGGAAAACCCACTGCGCCAGACAGATGGACAGAGAGTGCAAACCTATAGTCCACCCCCGGTCTTTTAAATGAGGTGGACATTTTTGCAAGTCCAATATGGCCGCCAAACACGTTACATTTTGATTGGTCCACTGCGGCCATGTTTTTGACATAGCTCCTTTCCCTTGAACAAACTTTAATGGTACTCAAGAGGCTAATAATATCTCCCAGATTTCGGCCCAATCCATTCAGTAGTGGTTCTGGAATTGTTTTGGCAAAAAATAGATTATCCAAGATGGCAGGCAAGTTTCCTTGAAGACATTTAAAATTTCCCATTGCTTTAGTATGGGAGTTTTTGGCAGGAAAAAGATCCGCAAAAGTGTTTATCCAACAGTTTAAAAAATGGCAAATATGAAATCGGAATACCCACAAACATATATAAAGCCAATTTCAGCCTAAAAATGCATCAAAAAAATATCCAATATGACCACCAAATGTTACATTTCGATTGGCCCACAGCGGCCATGTTTTCTGACGGATCACCTTCCTTTGAACAAACTTTAATGGCCCTTAGTGTCTAATCATATCTCCCCAATTTCGGCCTGATCACTTCAGTGGGTCTAGAGAAGTAGCTTGCGGGAAAACTAGGTCATCTACGATGGCCACCGAACCATTTTGTCAATCAAGTCCTCTTGAAGAAACTTGGCTTACCTCTTGCCCTAGATGAAGAATCATGAGTTTTGAATTGATTCCCCAAGCGGTTTTGGAGATTTTTAAAGACGTTTCCTAAAATCAGTCGAATTCGAAGATGGCTGTTGGCCAAATTGGCCAATCGGGTTCATTCGAACAAACTTGGAGCCCTATGTTCTAAAGATGCATCCTGCCACATAATTAAACGTTCATCCGACAGTTTCGAAAATGGCAAATTTGAGCTCAGAATACCCAAAAGCATATATAAAACCAATTTCGGCCTCAAAATCCATCAAATAAAAAAATCCAGTATGGCCGCCAAACACGCTATATTTTGATTGGACCATGGGGAGGATATTTTTTTCCTTCAATTATTAATTTATTTTAAAACGGTCATAAATATTTGTTTTTCTGATATTTGACTATTTGTCCATTAAATATGGTTGTAATTGCCAAATTTGTCATGTTTTTCATGACACAATTAGCAAAAGGGATTCACATTGCATACAAATGGCATTAAAAACATTGTAATCTGTATAGCTTTACAAATGTATGCATGTTTTAACATTTGTGCTGGGTAGAACAATTTTTTATTCCCGGCCGGGTGAAAAAAAAGGACAAATTTCACCAGGGAGGTTTACACGAAACGAAACTATTTTTTATTTTGGCCTAAGCTCACTTGGCCTTTCAGGCTAGGTGAGCTCAAAACTAACACAAAGATCATCCAAAATTTTCTACGTCCAAAACCATGACAGATTCCCCCAAAATCGGCTTAGTAATGATGAAGAGTTTATCTGTGCATTGTATAGAACACATCTACAGTTTCGTTAAAATTATATTTAATACCTGGACAGGCCTTGATCTATAAAAAGGCCAACACAGAACTTTAACGCAAGATGTGTTTAAAAATTCAAAGGCTAAAACCGTGAAAATATGTAGAAAATAACAAAATCTTGTACTAGTAGTGATGCCGATCGCATCTGGGCATGGCATAGACCACTTCCGCTAATTAATAACAGCTTTGAAAGATTTCACCAAAAATGACACCCCTTAATTTCCCTGCGTGGCGAGACAATTATTTAACCAAGAGAAATATTTTGTTGCAAAACACCTCAACTAAACCTACCTGGTCTGTTCTGATATAATCAGAAAGATATTTACCAAATCTGTCCGATCCCATTGAGATTTAGAGAATGCATTTTTGTGATATTTATATTTGAAAGATCATATTGCAACTCAGTAGAGGGTAATATTAGTCTTTACTCATTGTATTACTATTTGGTAAAATCTGACATTTTTTTTTGGTTTAAATTTTCCACTCGAATATCTGGCTTAGTGGTTTGATAACCGAATCAGCTTAGTCATGATGTCAGCTAAATGTCAATTCTTAGTCGATAGAAAATTCCTCTAATATGTGGAATGAATATAAAACTGAAAACAAAAGTATAAATTTTAAACTAAAATAGAGCAATTGAATAAAAGAACACTAGAAATAATTTAGGGCAAAAATTTGTTACGTTAGAATTTTATCATCGCTTGAACTGTCTCGCTATTAGTCTCATCTAACCTATAAGTTTACACAAATTTTGTCTACAAAAGTATATTTATTTTAAGGTAATCACACACACGCACGAATAAAGCACAATCACTATCGGCTTTATCTTAGTCAAATATGCACATACCTCCTGAATATCACCCTCTTCTGTGTGTGCGAAGAAAAGTTTTTGTGCTTCGACACTGCCTGATGAGAAAATATACACCTTTTTGCCCTCCTCTGTTAGTTGTTCAATGGTGGGGATAACGTCATCATAAAGTCTGAAAATTAAGAGTTAAATGTAACATTAATACAATGTTAAAAGCATACTAAGGGAAGTAAACTTACTAAAAATATAACTGTACAAGAGTTGTCTCCCTTGACGTGTGCTAATTCGTCTTAATCGTAATTAAGGGAGATAACTCAACTTAATTTCTTTGAAAAATAAATTTGCAAGTATCCAAAAGTTTCCTCCCTTGTTTTTGTCAATAATAGAGGTTGATATCTCTACGAGTCCAACTTATATTCACAAAAGAAATGAAACAGCTCAAATTAGTTTTTAAATATCATTTCATATCATAAGACCATTAGGACACTAACGAGTTACATTCTATTTAAAATCAATGACTGATCACTTGCACAGAGGGAGACAACCATCGATCACAGAAGATAACATCAAGTGAAGAAAGATATGTATCGTTAGACCTATTGTAATGTCATAATATGGGAGACCCATCAACTGACAAGTCATGGCCACTACTCACTGACTGTTGATTCCTGGATGCCAGCATGGTTACAAACCTTACCCCCACCCCATCCACCAGGCATCTAACTACTTAGGAACTCCTCTAGATTTCACTGTCTGTACCTCGGGCCAAAATAAAATACTTTTGTTTCCTGTAAACCTCCCGGGTGAGATTTCTCTCCTTTTTCACCCAGCAGAACTTAAAACATGCATACAATTGTCAAACTATACAAATTACAATGTTTTTAATGCCATTTGCATAGAATCTGAATCTCTTTTGCTAATTATGTCATGAAAAACATGACAAATTTGGCAATTACAACCATATTTAACGGGCATATAGTCAAATATCTGGAAAACAAATATTTATGCCCTTTTTAAGATAAATAAAAAATTGGGGAAAAATTAATTTCCTCCCTCCATACTGGTCTTTTTTTCCACACCCGGTTTCCAGGAAACGAAATCGTTTTCATGGATGGCCTCAGTAACCCAAAGCGTAGTTCAACAATAGGTAATCGACCACCAGTGTGAAACCTGCAACAGTTACTGTGCAACAGCAAACATTTGTACATGAAAACTTCCCAGAATCGGTGGTTAATTTCTATCCCTGTATGATGCATTTTGAAAGATATATATATTAAACTCATTCAGTACTGAGCACATAAAAGTAAAAAAATATGCTACTATCACACATTCTCAAAATAACTTTTGGTAGTAGGCTTGTAGCACGTCATAAGTAGGGCATTATGAGGGCAAAGTGATCAAAATTTCAGTTGGTCTATTTGATTTTCGCTGGTGTCAAATTGAATCCATGGAACTGTAGTTGAATATGGCCGAATTTCAGACCGTAACGATAACTATTTTTTATTTATCACGTTATTCATGTAATGAACTAAAAAAATCATCAAACTCAGCAAGAATCGGAATATTTATTTTCTACCCTGTAGAGATTAGTCTTATTAACTTATTAATGATAATAAATCATTTGTGGAAAAATTATAACACGATTTCATCAAAAAAATTCAAATCAACGGTACATGATGATGTACAAATAGATGAAAAATATCAATTAATTCATACATGTGTCATCTATCTATTTTACATTAAACAAACATGTTAAACAGTAATTTGATTAATGAAACCAATTTAATTGACATAATTACCTTTTTACTAATGTAATTAACCATATTACTAAATTTACAAAAACATCTGTAACATCTCTTTGACAGTAATTTTATAAGACATGGATTTCTTTCTAATAATTTTATGCTTAAACGTAGATATCATGAGACTATACAAAAGGCATATTAATAACAATTTTTAAGTAGTATATTCTTAGAGTAATAATCATTAAAACAAAACGTGACATACAGCCGGAATTTGGTCTACCATTTTTGTGTAATTTGACAGAACGTGATCATCATATTACTTTCACAAAAGCATGGTCTTGAATTAATAACATTAATCTACAAAATATTGCAATGAATACACCAATATACGTCATATATATTAACACACAGATGGCTTTTATATAGACCATGCTTTCATATCATAAAATCTTAAATTAGACCAATTTTCTGCTATTTGCTAACCAATATGCACTTGGGCAGATAACATGCATATATATATATATAAAATTAAAGCCCACAATTGTGGCTTGCTTCTATGGCTTTTTTAATCTGAAGACATATGCTAACACGATTTTTTGCTTTGCACCATCAAAAATCGCATATTTTCCTCTTCTTTCTATTTCAATATAACATACCACAGTTTATTCTCAACAAAATATGGTAAACCTATGGTTCCTTGCAGGCTTGCACATTATAGCATCAGGAAACACAAACAGTTAGTTTATTAGTATATTAGTTTATATATATATATATATGAATGATATTTGGACACGCATATATTTTTGTCAATGTATGTTGTTAGTTATCTAAATAAATAAACTTCTCATAGACCTAGTTCAAATTACAAGTACTATATTTTTCAACTTAAGATGTCCAATGTGCTTGTTGTCAGTCAGCCAGGGTGTAATTAGCTGCCCTTGACAAGCATATGCTAATGGAAGATCTAAACTGGGGTTTCAGAGATAGACGTTATTCAAAAATGTTAAAATTTCAGTTTTTATGATAAATACCATCTCAAATTCTGTCCCATTTAACATAAATATCAATTTTTTACCTATGAGGTAACATTACATTTCTCACTAATTCAGTCATCAAATTTTACACTCTTCATGCCTTAGGCAGCAACAACTTCAAGTGAAATTCGTTCCAAAATATTCAACAAGATGAGTATTACATAATAAAGAATGTAATGCATTGGCACTTACATGACATCACACACTATCGCTCGAGGAGACAAAATGGCGGCGATCACTGTTCGACATTTACTCAATATGACAAAGCAGATAATTGTGATACAGATAAGGGAATGTCTCAGCGTATGCATGATATGGAAATATATATAGCATAATCTATCGGTGCAATATTATATTTGACATGAGATTAGCATCCCTTTTAAGTAAATTACATGTTGTGACCCATTTTGGACATCCATGTCATGTTTCTTGCTTAGACTCCGAATAGCATTACCCAGCAGGATTAGAAATAAATGAAAAGATGTAGTTGCCCGGGCAACCTACAATGCCATTTCATGCATTTTCCAGTAGCCCGCTGCAAACTAAGGTTGCCAGTATATGTTAAGCTAAATGACAAAGAAAATTAGAATCACTATTGCTTTGTCAAGTAAATTCTGAAGAATGGCCACAACTATTCAGAAATGTCATTAAGCATACTGGTTACTCTTTCTAATTATTAAATAAATTATAAATGACTTAAAACGAAGAGTTGGTCAGTAGGTACCAAAAACACACTAAGATTAGTCTGAGTATTTTTCATGGTTGCCCTGTACACCATTACAGCCAGTTTATTTGCCCTTTTGAAAAATCAGGTTGCCTGGGCAACAGGGCATTTCGCTCCCTGCCCAGGAAACTGTCCTGTGTTTAGAAATTAGTTGAAGCCATGTTTGCATTATAGCGAACACTGCTGTTAAGTTTCATTCAAAATCAGAATCACAATTAATTAATAAGGCAATTGAAATACTTTAATACAAATGACACCGCCGGAAACGGTAATCCCATTGTCTCGCTTTCCCTACAGGGGGAGACAAAAAGCAGGTAGGCTCGCCCGTAAACCAAAAAATAAAACAGGTATGGCCTAATGTCAGATATTAATCATATAAATATCGAGTGGCTAACAAATTCCATAGATTTTGACCAAATTAATAAAATTAATGAACGTTACACATAGATAGATACCTTTCACTTTGTTTTTGACAGGTAGAATGACATAAAACACACGCATAGAGTGGAGTACAATGTACAACAAATTAGCATCCGAAAACTTACTCTGCTTTAACTTTGCCTTGTTTGTATGCTTCTCTGCAGATATGTCCCTGAAGTTGCTTAAGTGCTGTTGATTTTCTATCTTTGTCCATCTGCCAGGATACATTGTTGACGATTGCTTTGATAATAACATCTTTCTCTCCTTCTGATGGAATTTCTACAACACCCTCAACCTCAGCTTCTTTGTCTTTTCCAGCCTACAGTGATGAAAACATTACAAAGCATGAACTTCAATGCTGGATATTTCACAGAAAGCATATTGGCTACATGAATAAATCTTTGACAATTCTGATAGCTAGTTTAGTAATTTATGCTCCTCTTATATAGTGTGCTAACATCATACAGTGTCATTAAATGTATTATTGCCATTAGCATTAGTCAAGTTGTCTGTGAATTGAACGAAATTTAAATTTCCCCGTCTCCGAGATCTAACAATACTTAACATTACATTACTCATTGATAACACAGCTACCCTGATAGCTGGCTCTAGGAATATAGATTTAGAAAGCTTTACTGGCTCCTAGAACAGGGTACTCGGTTCCCAACAACCGAGTACCCGCCTGCCAGAGACACTCATCTTGTTTGCATAGCTACCAAACAAGAGAATACACATGGCTTGCCTCTGTGGGGCTGGGAGGCAGGGTCCGTAATGTAATGGTAAGTATTGTTAGATCTCTGAGAAAGGGAAATTGAATATTTCCTTCATTCTCCTTCAATCAACTCTTACCATTACATTACTCACTGATAACACCAGATTTAGTCGGTAACCTGGTGGGAAAGGCCAAGCCATCAAAGCCTCTTTTGCCCATTTAGAAAGAACTTAGACCTAACTTGACATACAGAGACCTAAAAGGACGACAAGCTAGGGACCACATCACCGCTCCCTCTCCCGCCCTTTTCTCCTAACAAAAGGGAGATAACTCACGAACATCAACCTCGCCGGAAAACACAAATGTGCGAAAAGGGTTAACAGCTCTTTACACATATAAGCCCGGGAATGAGCATGAATATATAAGATGAATGATCATGATACATAAACATCATACAAAAAACTGTCAAACTTGAATTACCTCATGAATTATGGATTCCAGACATGGAGCCATCAACCAACACACCTTCGACCAAACGTGTCTCATACAGTTGAATTCCTCTCGCTTGACCATGTCTGTTCTTACTACTTTTGCTTTACAAAGTTATCAAAAGGAGATGAGCAGTGTGGCCACTAGACTTATTTCAAAACAGCTAAAGCCAGTGGATTGGCAGAGTCTGACATGTTCCTCAGGCAAAAATAAAAAATAATTTCGTTTCCTGTAAACCCCCCGGGTGAAATTCTTCTTTGTTTTCATCCGGCCAGGAATAAAATAATTTTTTTTTTCTACCCAGCATAAATGTTAAAACATGCATACATTTGTCAACCTATACAAATTACAATGTTTTAATGCCATTTGTATGCAATGTGAATCCATTTTACTAATTGTGGCATGAAAAACAACAAATTTGGCAATTACAACCATATTTAATTGATAGCTGGTCAAGTATCTGGAAACCAAATATTTATGACCTCTTTAAAATAAATTATTAATTTAAAAAAAAATTAATTTCCTCCCTCCCTACTTTAATCTTTTTTCTACACCCGGTTTGCAGGAAACAAAATCTTTTTTATCGATGGCCTCGTATAGTAATCCGTGAAAGAGGAATTCCAGTGCCATTGTGCAATGGCCATGATGTCCTGTAACAGAACACCATTGAATAGGGCGGTCGAGGGGGCTATTTCTCTAACATCGTGAGCCCTAGCACATTGCACCTGCTGCCCAGTAGCAATCTCATGGGTAGTCTCTATGCATTCGACTACCCACCGAGAGATAGAACCCACGCCATATGGCTTCTTATGGCAGATCCATAGATGTCTATCATTTGACCGTAGAGTATGTCCATTTTTTGTACTTAGTTAGTTTCGGTATAATGATCGGTTTGCCAGGATATTTCAAAGATTGATTCTTTGACATAAACTTTGCTCTTGGCAGCAATCAGAGACCCTCTCAGGAGACAAATCGGCCCCTCTCTGCTGAAAGCGCATGGATCTCACTGCGCCTTCTTGCTGAGGAAGCTGCCAATAGAACAACCACCTTTAGAGTCAAATGCTTTAGACTAGCCGAACCCAACGGTTCGAAAGGGTTCTTGGCTAGCACATTAAGCACCAAAGATAGACTCCAGGGTGTCTCGGTCGGAGATTGCTCATTCCCTTCACCATCACATTCAACTGGGCTGCCTCTGGACTATCCCTGTTGGCTAGACAAGGGATAACTGATGCCAAAGCTGACTTGTATCCAGCAATTGTGACTGGAGCCAGTCCTGTTAAGAACAGCTCAGAGTCTGCTATTTGCTTAATAGTGGATTGAAAGGGATCAATGCCCTTTACTTCACACCACTCCGCAAATTTGTTAACCGTGTGGTTATATGACTTGAAGGTTGACCGCCTTGTGAGCTCGCAGCCTGTTGAGAAAAGCCTTCCAACGTGGAAGGTTGTTTGATAACATCCACGCAGTCAATTTGAACATCTCGGGCCGCTCGTGTAGGAAGCGGCCCTTGGCCTGGGAGATTATGTTCAGAATTTCGGGCAGCCGCACTGGATTGTCCACCAGCAGATCCGTGACCCACGCACTGCTGGGCCAAAATGGCGCTATTAGCAGGACCAGGCACGACTCCTCCCTGATCTTCACCAAAATCTTCGTAAGCGCGCATCCCTCTCCAGCTTATGGTCAGTGTCTGTATCGACGACATTTGGATCTGGAATCGCCGAAACATAAGTCATGATTTGAGCATTTTCCTTTGTGCCAATGCTCGAAAATCCTTTGTAGAACTGGAGGGTTGAGAGACCATTCTGTCAGCAGAATCCTGTCTGCGAGACAACGCATCCGCCAGAATGTTCAATCGCCCAGGAATGTGAGCTGCTTTCAAAATAACCGAGTAATTGCTGTACCACTGAATCAAGTGCCACACCTTACTACACAGTGTGGGCGACCTGGTCCCGCCGTGGCGATTTATGTATGATACTAATTGCCCAACCGTATCAAAATCACCTTGCTCCCGACTTCTGGAAGAAACTTGTCCAATTCCAGTTCCACTGCCATCATATTTCCAACAGATTGATACGCAGCTGACTTTTTTGGAGTCTGTGTGCCCGAAACCTGGTGATCTCCCAGGCAGGCACCCCCCCCCCCCCCCCCCCCAGCGATGCATCCAAGTACACGCACAGTTGGGGTAGGTGAAGCGAAACTCCTACTAGATTCTGACGCTTCTTCCACCATACAAGATGCAACATTATTGGCTCCAAAACGAGTACCAGCTTTGACAGGGTTTCTGTTCTCTGCTTCCACAGAGACATCAGATACAACTGGATATGTCAGAGCAGCGTGCGGGATTACCTGCTCCATGGAGACCATCATGCCTAGCATTTGAAGAAACCTCCTCGCCTGAATGTGGTTTCCCAATCGAAAACTCTTGAGGATGGCTAACAGACACCACTCCGGGCTCCAACGGGTAAACCCTGCCCTCCTCGAGATCGCACCGCATCCCCAAATAAATGAAGTGCTGAGTGGGCGTCAACTCGTCCACTCCTAACCTGGCTGGCGTGTCCGCCTTGATAAGCCCAGTTCTGCCTCACGGACCGACTACCGCTACTGGATCACAGGTGGCCGCAGAGAAGCAGTACCTGCCCGGCCGGAGTCCGTAGGTGTGAAGCGCCACGTTCTCGCTATCACCACTAGGTCCACTCTGGTGAAAACTCTTGGGACTGTTGACAGGCCAAATGGGAGGACTATACCTGATTCTGAACCGGCCATCTCAGAACCATGTGACAGCCCCTGTTCATTGGAATGTGGAAATATACATGTTTCAGATCGATTGACATACACCACATTCCTTTCCTCAATCCTGCCATTACCGATCTTGGAGTTTCCATCTGAAACCGAGGCGTATGGATAAACCAATTTAATGGCCTGAGATTGAGTACGGGTCTCCAACCAACCCCCACCCCCCCCTCTTGGGGACAAGGAACATGTTTGAATAGAAGCCTGGAGTGCCCTGATTTGCTTGTTTTATTTCTCCCTTCAGAAGCAAACCTGACACTACGTTTTGAATGGCTTCTAATTTGTCTGTCTCCCTTGGAACATGAGTCCAGACAGGTGCCAAAGACACATTTTGTGGTGGAAAATCCCACCACTCTGGCATGTACCCCTGGGATATCCATCCCAGGACCCTTCCACCCACTATATGCGCAATGATGCCTAATGTGATTGTCTGGCTCGCGCTCTGCTTCCCCGACCCCCAACCCCCACCCCTCTCTTAACGAGAGAACCATTTTGGTTTTGGCTTGACTGGTCTAACTGCCACCGCTGTTCCTGTCGCACAGGCGTGGTCCAGACAGATACGAAGGGAGCTACCATACCCTCAGGTACGATCCGCTCCCTTCTTCCCGCCCTTGGAGGACTTACCCTTGCCCTTCCCGCCTCTCGGGCGATCAGGGCCACCAATAAGGTGGGCAGGAGCCTCCACAACCTTCCTCGCCTTCATAGCCGCAGGCGTCTGACAAGGCCCAGCAAGCGCAGGAGATGCCTTGGCTTTCGCGTTGCTCTTAAGCTTCTGCTTCTTGGAGGCAGGTTGACCAGTTAGCAGTTTCGCAACAGCCCCTAGTGCATGCACCTGACGCACGACCTCCAGCGGAAGGTTAACCGCTACCCGACTCTGTGCAATGTTAGCCGTGTCCTCTAGGGTGGCCCGCGCTTGGCCACCAAAGATGCTAGGACCGTTCAGGGGCGTTTCAAGCAAACGCTCCCTGACAGCCGTAGCCGGACGCATATGGTCAAGGACCATCTGCCTCATGGACTTGGCTACAAGCGCCTGCACCATGGCGCACCAATGCGTCCATCGACAGCACAAGGCTGTCGTTAACGCAAGAAAGCGCACCAGGTGCCACAGCGTGGCCTGTCCCAGCTTCAGCCCACACCGACTGAAGCAAGCGATAGGAGTGATTGACAGCATTCATTGCTACCCTCACTCGCTCATCGCAAAGGAACAGGACTCATTGTGTGCTTGGGAATTGTCCACAAGCGCCTGAGCGGGAGCACCCGCTCCAGCACTCTGCACACCAAGAACGGTTATCCTCAGTGACTGTCGGGACCACACCATACCGCTCGTAGTCCCCTCTGGGGATACGGCACCTTGCCCGCACATCCCTAGAGGCCGCAAGGAGCTGGCTCTTTGTCAAGAGTTGCTTGGCATAAATAGCCTCGAGCAACTCCTTGGACCTTGGATCCAGTCCAATTGACTGAATCGGATCCAGTTAAATGGTTAAATGACTGAATCCGAGCCGTGGGCAAGACCCCCTTCCGAATCGACGCAACCGATCGACAGGACAGGTCTTCCACGGTCGTGGCCGAATCCACAGATGGGTCCACCCTGGCTAGCCAAGCCAGAGCATCGGACCAGTCTGTCTCCGAAGACACCCCCGGGAACACATCACCCGTTGATGTGTTCACGGGTCTACCAGCAACGGCCTCCCGGCAAGGAGTCACTGCTGGAAAACCAGCAACACCGGTACCGCCGCCACCGCATGAAACATACTGTTACATGGAGCAGGCCCGTACGGAAAACTGTGCGGACCCGCAGCAGTTACAAAACCGTGGCCATACACGGGCGCCAATGGCAACCCCTTGTGTGGCCGCTGGACCAGGCGAGATAGGCGAGTACCAAGCCTGCCCAGCAACACCCGTCACTGTGTCGGTTGGTGGCAAACCTACCAGCACTGGACGGGTGCCTGGTACCAGTGTGGCCTCAACCACAGGCGGAGCGGCTGCCATTGCTTGCGCTAAGCCAGACAGATAGAGGGCGGTTCCGTTCAGGACCGAATCGACCTCCATGCGCTCCTCCCACGGTATCTCAGGCTGCAACCACCTCTCCTCTTCGGCCTCCTCATCCTCAGACCTCGAAGAGTCGTCACCGGATGAAGAAGCACCGGAGCAATCCTGGCGAATGGCTCCCATGCCCGACGGACCGGCTACCGCTACTGGACCACCCGGAGGTGGCCGCAGAGAAGCAGTTTACATTTTCTTCCAGCCAGTTTTTTCCCCTATGGGTTTTACGACACACAAAAGTTTTAACACGAGCTCCGCAAAGTAATACCCTACCATAATGACAAACCAATGAATGAGAGGTATCAGAACATAGCGATTTCTCCCTCTGTCCTTGTCCAACCACCATATGAAGTTTAAAAGTGATCCGATAAACACTAACAGAGTTAACATCCGGAAATCACTCTGGCTCTGCCGCCCGCCCATCCACCCAACCGGATGGCGACGTCACAATTAAAATACCATGCCAATATTTTTGTCGGGTTGAAATAATTATATTTAATGAAAGCTTAACAAGAACTCCGCAAACAGTGCATAATACACCCCCTATGATGACAAACCAATGGTTGGTGGCCATCATGGATTTCGGATCATCCGGAAACCACTCTGTTGACCTTTGTCTTCACGCCACCCAAATCTTATTTAACCATTTAATGGTAACGCCAGCCTTTGTGGTCTTGAGAAATTTTCTTTATTACTATATATTTTGATTACCTTTGAAAGCTGTGTGGGGAATTCAAATGGATAACTTGGCTAATAATCTAAACTAATTTGATGATCGATTTTAACTTTTTCCAACAAATAGTATCTATCTATATATATATAGTGTTTCAAGAAAACATGTAATTTTCATAAAAAAGCATGTAATAGGGGTATGTATGTATGATTACTGTATTCTGCGGCTGTAGTAGTAGAAACATCCTACAGCTGCAATCAGTCCTTCGCTTTTGCCCGCTGTGTCTTGTCCTCAGCCAAAATCCTTAGCTTCCTCAGGTCCATTCTTGACTTGAGTGTACCTAATCCTGCTTTCTTGAGGTCACCTCATAGCACACTTAGCAGATTTATGCAATGATGTCCTCTCCTGGCTCTGTATTTGCTGGCTCCGAGTAGGGCGAATTCCAAGGCTGGTGTATCTTCTGGCATCCTTAGCACATGGCCAAACATGGACCATCTTTGCTGGGTGACTTTTACAGACAGCGGCAGAGTATTACACATCTTGTATCGTGCATCTTTGGAAATTATGCGCTCTGGCCATCGGTGTCCAGTGATGGTGCGTAGGTGTTTGCGGTGGCAGGCATCAAGTTTATCTTGAGCTGCCTTTGGAGCTGCCCAGCTGTTACAGTTATACATCATCAAGGATATGCAGGTTGTATTGTATAAACGTAGTCTTTTTACCACGGGCATCTTTGATCTACGAATCCATAGCTTCCAGAAGGACTGGAAAGCTATGTTCCCCATGCAAGGCAGTGAGCCCAGGATTTTACTTTTCCTCCCTGGTTCGCCGCCACGAAGTGGATCGTCATTTAGTTTCATGCTTTGTAGATAGGTATATGTGGGTGAACTCTGTTTTGGATTCATTCATAGATTCTCAATTTTTAGTCTGCTTGCAGCTATTGGTCAGTGATCGCGTTGCATTTATCGACCTGGCTATACCAGCGCGAAAGCGCACCACCACTAAGTGTTGCATAGTCAATGCATATGGGCCAACTACCAAAAGAGCTCATGGAGCAAAAACAGGCCACTTACCGTGTAATAGGGATGCACCTGAGAAATGTATATAGCTACAGTACCTATGATATTTTCTGCTTTTCTACTTTCCTAGACATTGGATAGGATGTGTAAACGTTAAAAATTGCCAACTGATAGCTGAACTTTCCTCTACATAGCTATTTGTGTCCCGTACATAACCATTTTTTTGCCATTTTCAAGTCAACCTACAGCAAATACCCAATTTCTACCTCTTACAGTTCAAATAAAATCATTCTTCATAGCATATCAATGAATGCAGTTTCCTACAGAGTAACAAGGATATTAAAGCAACTAAAATCATTGCGTCAGCCATTTCGTACCTTCACAGAGCAAACACTCCTTTATAATAGACTGCACATGTTGCAGTATCTCCGTCAGTATCTTATACTGGTCTGGCCAATAACTTATCAAAACCAGTCAGGATTTTACTGGTACGGATTCCTAACTTGATCCTGTTAGCTACTTTAACCCTTTAATGGTCAAACCGACCAAAACCATCATTTGCAGTGGTAGTCAGAAATTACCATTTGCAGGCCAACAGATCTTCGAAAATTTATTACTGGAATGACAGCCTCGATAAACTAGCCAGTCATTCTAGTCGTAAAATTTCAGTCTTCTCTTGTCATGAAAATGTATATTCGCTTTTTACCAAATATTTATATTCTCTTTTACTATCAAAGGGTTATGTAAATGTTAATGGTAACCTATAACAAAAATAAGATTTATAACATAACATCACTAACCAAATCTCTCAAGGCTGTGACATCCTTCTGACATTCTTCTTCGTCGTAGTGATTTGTGACATATGTCTCCAAATTATCTCTCACATATGGAAACAATTTATCCTAAAAAGATAAACATGAAATTTATTGTCGTGGTACATGCATTCATAATGAGATTTAGTCACACTGTCACAGACTCAGATTGCTAAGAAAACCACTACAGATACTGCGCACCACAACACACACCCGCTCTCTCGAGTCACTGTCTTTAAAGTTCTCATATATTGGTAAAAGATACATATCATAAATAAATTTAGGACTTTTGTTACTTTACGGACACTTTTTTAACTACCTAGGAGTGTAACCGCCATTTTAGATATTTGCTGGCGCCATTATTTTAGAATATATTGTCTTCGCCTGTGCGCAGTTGCTGGCATAAAATCATTCTCGCAATGCTATTAATGCTAGTCATTCTTCTGCTGGCTTCCACGGTGAGAGCATTATAAGTGCATAGCCTAGTATAATACTAGTTGTATATTTAAAATATGGCATCAGCCAATACAAACAGCATCCAAGAGGAGCTGGCTCTACCTCAATTTCAAAGCTAACCTTGCTTACAGAAGCAGAAGGGGAGAAAGGAGAGGAAGAGGAATTCATGGAAGCCAGAGACATCACCTCAGACCCATCAGACTAGGCTTGCGCGATTTTTGCTTTGAAACAGCGCGATCGATATTATAAAAAAATTGTGATTTTCGATTAAATCGTAGGTCCAAATTCCCAAAAGTATAAACCGGGGTAACGTGACATGTTTCTAGAAAAAGTTGAAATAAATGATACAAAAATATCACGAAATTAGAACACATTTTCATGCGCTTCTTACCTTCCGACGTCTATGCTTAATGTATACCTTATATCCATCATCGCGGCAGGTAAACTATTAATTGGGACGGCCTAAATATTGCGTATAGTTTAATAAACATTATTTATTTCATCAAAATTTGAGATAAAATGTCGCCGAGAAAAAAATATAAATTACATGATGTATCAGCTTCCGCTTATAGCTTCCCTTTGTAGGACGAGTTTAGGTCATTATCGGAGTAAGGCGAATACGTTAATATTAGTACCCGGGGAGATACTTGGCAATCCACATACATAGGGCGGGAGCTTTGTCCTATACAGCAGTTTATAGTTCCTTTGAGAATGTATGATTTAGATTTAAGAAACAACCTGGAATGCTGTTGCTTTATTTTCTTTAATTTGACATGACAACCGAATCAAAAAGGAAAGATTATTACACCACCTCAAATTGCTAAACCTAGAATTAAAAAGAATTATGTTCACTGATTGCCTAACACTCTGCAACAAAGCAAATGGATTTTAAAACAGCGTGTTTTTCGATGAATGGGCCACTTTCCTCTTCAGATATGCGACAATTTCCAGAGATTCCCATTGTCGGCAATATAAACTTCCACCTAGACATAATGAGAACACTGATACGCAGAAATTTATGAGTATATGTCAGTCGAGTGGATTTAGTCAGCATGTGCGCGATCCTACACATATCCTCGGACATGCACTAGACTTTATCATGACTAGAGACACCAGCAACATTATTTCTGATATCATTGTTGCTGATCCAGGATTGTGTGACCATTATGCTGTCTCGTTTGCAACAAACATGACGAAGCCAGCACCAGTGCAAAAAGTAGTCTCATACAGAAAAGTTCTTCAGATAGGTGCAGAGAAATTCGACAAGACATCTTGTCATCTCCGTTGTTCAATCCCACGTGCGGTACTCCCATCGATTCTGCGGATGCTTACAACGAAAGACTTCTCACTCTTTGAGAAACATGCCCCTCTCAGCACGAAAATGATCACTCTCCGAGCTAACTATCCATGGTACACTGAGGAACTGGCGCGAAACTAAACTCACTGTGCACCATCAAATCTACCGTGATCATTGTACAGTTGTAAATAAGCTGCCGAACCATGACCGAACAGAAGAACAGCCTAGACAAAAATGTTTTGAAAAACTACAGACCTGTATCAAATCTTCCGTTTCTCTCTAAAGTGCTTGAAAAGGTCGTAGACAGTCGTCTTGAAAATCATCTAAAACTGAATGATCTCCACAAACGGTCCCAAATAGCATACCGGAAATTCCATTCTACTGAAACCGTGTTATAAACGACATCCGTGAGTACATGGACCAGGGTAAAGCGGCAGTGATTGTACTGCTCGACCTTTCCGCTGCGTTTGACACCATCGACCAGTGTGATGCTGACACGATTCGAACAGTGTTTCAAAATAGGTGAAAATGTGCTAGCGTGGATAAAATCTTACCTGAGCAACCGGTACCAATCTCTTATAATAAATGACGCATCATCAGACGCAGTACTGCTGCAATATGGCGTTCCTCAAGGCTCAGTACTAGGTCCTAAAAAGTATGCAATGTATACCAAACCACTTGGTGACATTGTACGGCACCATAACCTAGGCCACCAATTCTATGCCGACGACACCCAGCTCCATCTTGCTTTCAAAGCTAACGACAGTATGGACCAACAAGCGACCGTTAGCGCGATAGAACTATGTGTTGCTGATATTCATAAACGGATGACAGAGAAAATGCTCAAACTCAATGGCGATAAGACCAAGGTCATTGTTTTTAAATCTAATTATATGCCTCAAACTGTTGACAATGTTTCTATCGCCGTGGTCAATGCTAATATCAAACCAGCCGCAACTGTTCGAAACTTAGGTGATGTCAATGGAACAGCATGTAAATTCCATCTGTAGATCTGCATATGCACACCTATGTAACATGGGTAAAAATTAGAAGTTGTCTCACAGTTGATGCAGCAAAAACATTAGTTAATAGTTTAGTAACCTCACGATTAGACTACTGCAATTTACTACTGTACGGTCTGCCAAAATCTCTGATTAACAAACTCCAACGTGTGCAAAACACAGCAGCTCGCATCATCACACGCACCCCTCGGTACGACCATATCACACCAATACTAAAAGACCTGCACTGGCTTCCAATTGAAAGTTGTGTGAAGTTCAAATTGCTGACGCAAGCATTCAAGGCAATACACGGCCAGTCACCAGCATATATCAGCGACATAGTGCATATCTACAAGCCGAACAGGAGCCTTAGATCTGCGCAATCAATGACTCTAATTGTACCAGGCTCTAGAACTATAACATACGGTGACCGCCGGTTCGCAAGCGCAGCACCTGCCTTGCGGAACACACTGCGAGCTAACATACTGCACATAAACAAGCTAGCCGGTTTTAAGAAAGCTCTTAAAACCCTTTTTTTTTTTCGAACACTATGAACCTATGTAAATTTTACTGCCGTCTATTAAGTTTTATCATCTGTTGCAATCCACATCTAATTTTTAATAATTCTAATTATGGTTTTCTATTTTATGAAATGTGATGTCAGTTTCTATTTTAACCTAAGTAGTTAATCATTGTACAGCGTTTTTGTACCATCCTTTTTGGAAAGAACGCTATATAAATATGGTAAAATAATAATAATATAATAAGTATATACTCAAGGTCTGCAGCGAAAGAAAGAAAATTATATGGCGATTCAACGGAGTAACTAGCTTGTTTTCTCAATGATAAAGGTGTTACCTTGCTATTGTTAGCTTGTTTAGCTGAGGCGAGGACTTTAGCTTTGAGCAGGTACAAGTGTAACGGCGTAAACTCGTCCTATAGTGCAGTTTATAGTTCCTTTCAGAATGTACGACTTACATTTAAGAGTAATCAACAGAACGCACAGTTCAAAATCAAACAATCTGGAATGCTGTTGCTTTATTTTCTTTAATTTGACACGACAACTGAATCAAAAAGGAAAAATTATTACGCCGCCTGAAATTGCTAACTCTAGAATTAAAAAGAATTATGTTCACTGATTGCCTAACACTCTGCAACTAAGTATATACTTGGCATTTAACGACAGACTCAGGGTCTGCAGTGAAAGAAAGAAAATTATATCGCGATTTGACGGAGTAACTAGCTGGTTTTCCCAATGACAAAGCTCCATTAAAAATTGCAGGAAATGTCAATTTCCCTTTCTCCGAGATCTAACAATACTCACCATTCTGTTACTTCTGATATACAGCTGGCCCTGACAGCGGCTCTAGGATTATAGACTTAGAAAGCTTTACCGACTCCTGGGAACCGGGTACCCGGCTCCCCACTGCCGAGTACCCGTTTACCATAGAGCTCATATTGTTTGCATAGCCAGCAAACAAGAGAAAACTATGGCTTGCCTCCGTGGGGCTGGGAGGCTGGGTCCGTAACAGAATGGTGAGTATTGTTAGATCTCGGAGAAAGGGAAATTGACATTTCCTGCATTCTCCTTCGATCAATACTCACCATTCTGTTACTTCTGATATACACCAGATTTGATCAGTAACCTGGTGGGAAGGGGCAAGCCATACATGCTAATTTTGCCCCTTGGAGAAAGATTTTAGACTTCAAACTTGACTAACGGAGACCTAAAATGACCGTCAAGTTCACGGAACCGAATCACATTCGCGTCACAGCACCCCCCCCTTTTTCCTCCTAAGAAAAGGGAGAGAACTAACGAACATGTATCTCGCCTGAAACACCAATATGCCAAGAGGGTTAACTACTCCCTGCATATCGTTTGTATTAGCCTGGGAATGAGCATGAATATATAAGATGAATGAACATGATACATATACATAATACAAAAAACTCTCACTTGTTGAATTACCTTATGATAACAGGACTTCAGACGTACCGCCTACAACCATACACCGGTTCGGCCATCAGTGACACAATCTGGTTGACATCCTCTCGCTTGACCATGCCTGCTTTAGGTTCTTTTCTTACCAAAGTGAAAAAAGGGGAAAAGCAGTGTGGTCACTAACTATCGTTTCAAAACAGCTAAAGCGAGTGGATTGGCTGAGTCTGACACATCCCTCATATAGTAATCCGTAAATGAGGACTCACAGTGCCATTGTGCAACGGCCATGATGTCCTCTAACGGAACACCGTGTGCCCTTATGCCCTGCACCTGGTGCCCAGTCGCCATCTCATGAGTAGTCTGAATGCATTCGACCACCCACCGAGAGATAGTATCCATGGATGCGGCGCCATAAGGCTTTTTATGGCAGATCCACAGATGTCTATCGTTCGACCGTAACGAGTCAGTCCGTTTCTTGTACTTAGTCAAAGCACGGACCGGGCACCAGACACTGGCATCACGATCAAACCTGGTTAACTTCGGTATAATGATCGGTTTGCCGGGATATCTCAAAGATTGGTTCTTTGACATAAATTCTGCTCTTGGCAGAAGACGCAGACCTTCTCCAGAAACAATAAATCGGTTCCTCTCTGCCGAAAGCGCATGGATCTCACTGCGCCTTCTAGCTGAGGAAGCTGCCAATAGAAAGACCGCCTTTAGAGTCAAATGCTTTAGACTAGCCGAACGCAACGGTTCGAATGGGTGCTTGGCCAGTACATTAAGCACTAAAGATAGACTCCAGGCTGGAATGACTACCGGTTGTCTCGGGCGGAGATTGCTCATTCCCTTCAACATCACGTTTAACTGGGCCACCTCTGGACTATCCCTGTTGGCTAGACAAGGGATAACTGATGCCAAAGCTGACTTGTATCCAGCAATTGTGACGGGAGCTAGTCCTGTAAAGAACAGCTCACAGAGAAAGTCTGCTATTTGCTGAATAGTGGATTGAAAGGTATCAATACCCTTTTCTTCACACCAGTCTGCAAATCTGTTAACCTTGTTGTTATATGACTTGAAGGTTGACCTCCTTCTCGCAGCCGCGATGAAATCAGCAGCCTGTCGAGAAAAGCCTTCCGACGTGGAACGTTGTTTGACAACATCCACGCAGTCAATTTGAACATTTCGGGACGCTCGTGTAGGAAGCGTCCCTTGGCCTGGGAGATTATGTTCGGAATCTCGGGCAACTGCACAGGATTTTCCACCAGCAGATCTAGAAGATCCGTGAACCACGCCCTGCTCGGCCAATACGGCGCTATTAGCAGGACCAGACACGGTTCCTCCCTGACATTCACCAATACCTTCGGTAGAAGAATGGTGGGTGGATACGCGTAAGCGTGCATCCCTCTCCAGCTTATCGCCAGAGCGTCTGTATCGACGGCATTTGGATCTGGAATCGGCGAGACATATGTCATGATTTGAGCATTTTCCTTTGTGGCGAACAAGTCCACGTTGGGTTTGCCCCAATGCTCGAAGATCCGTCGTAGAACTGGAGGGTTGAGGGACCATTCTGTTGGCAGGATTCTCTGTCTGCGAGACAAAGCATCCGCCAGAATGTTCACTCGGCCAGGAATATGAGCTGCTTTCAAAATAACCGAGTAATTCCTGCACCATTGAATCAAGTGCCACACCCTGATGCACAGGGTGGGCGACCTGGTCCCTCCTTGGCGATTTATATATGATACTACTGTCGAATTGTCCGACCGTATCAATATCACCTTGCCCCTGATCATCGGAAGGAACTCTTCCAACGCCAGTTCCACTGCCATCATTTCCAACAGATTGATATGCAGCTGACTCTCCGGGAGAGTCCATGTGCCCGAGACCTGGTGTTCTCCCAGGCAGGCACCCCACCCTTCCAGCGATGCATCCGTGTAAACGGACAGCTGGGGGTGGGGTAGGTGCAGCGAAACCCCTATTAGGAGATTCTGACGCTGTTTCCACCATAGAAGATGCGATATTATCGGCTCCAAAACTGGCACCAGTTTTGACAGGGGTTCTGTTCTCTGTTTCCACAGAGACATCAGATACAACTGGATAGGTCTTCGCATTAGAGCAGCGTACGGGATAACCTGCTCCATGGAGACCATCATGCCCAGCATCTGAAGGAACCGCCTCGCCTGAATGTGGTTTCCCACTCGAAAACTCCCGAGGATGGCTAACAGAGACACCACTCTGGGCTCTGACGGGTAAACCCTGCCCTCCTCGAGGTCGAATCGCATCCCCAAATAAACGAAATGTTGAGTGGGTGTCAACTCGGATTTCTCCTCGTTGACTATCCAGCCTAGATCTGAAAGTAACTTCAGAGTCAGAGCAGTATCCACGTTCAACCTGGCTGCCGAGTCTGCCTTGAGCAGCCAGTCGTCTATGTAGGTGTGTAGCGCCACGTTCTCTTTTCTGAGAAACGCTGTCACCGCAAGGACCACTCTTGTGAAAACCCTCGGAGCTGTCGACAGGCCAAACGGGAGAACTGTAAACTCCCATACTTGATTCTGAAACGCAAATCTCAGAAACCTGTGCCAACTCCGATTGATCGGAATGTGGAAATATGCATCTTTCAGATCGATCGATACACACCACATTCCTTTCCTCAATCCCGCCATTACCGACCTCGGTGTTTCCATCTGGAACCGAGGCGTATGGATAAACCAATTTAATGGCCTGAGATTGAGTATGGGTCTCCATCCCCCCGTGCTCTTGGGGACAAGGAACATGTTTGAATAGAAGCCTGGAGTGTTCCGGTTTGCTGGTTTTATTGCTCCCTTCAGAAGCAAACCCGACACTTCCTTTTGAACGGCTTCTAACTTGTCTGGCTCCCTTGGTACGGGTGTCCAGACTGGTGCCAAAGACAGATTTTGTGGCGGAAAGTCCCACCACTCCGGCATGTAACCCTGGGATAACCATCCCAGGACCAGACTGTCTGACGTCACACCTCGCCAAGCCTCGACGAAACGCATGAGCCTTCCACCCACCATAGACGCCTCGACGTCTAACGGGGTTGTCCGGCTCGCAGTCCGCCCCCCCCCCCTTTCTTAACGAGAGAGAGTGAGAACCATTTCGTTCTAGGCACGACGGGTATAACTGGCACCGCTGTTCCTGTCGCACAGGTGCGGTCCAGGCGGATATGAAGGCAGCTTGCGTACCCTCAGGTACGCTTCGGCCCCTTCTGTCCGCCCTTTGAGGCCTTACCCTTACCCTTGCCCTTACCACCTCTAGGGCGGTCCGGAGCAACATTGGGGAGGGTAGGCGCCTCTACAGCCTTCCTGGGTTTCTTCGCCGGCGGCGGCTCCGAAAACCCAGCCGAAACAGACGTCGCAATAGGCCTGGCTTTCGCCTTGCCCTTATGCTTTTTCTGTTTCTTTGAAGGCTGTACTGTTAGCGGCTTACCCACAGCCCCTAGTGCGTGCGCTTGCCGCACTAGCTCTAGCTGTAGATTTACCGCTAACCGATTCTGCGCAATACTGGCGGTGTCCTCTAAGATGGCCCGCGCTTGGCCACCAAAGATGCTAGGCCCTGTCAGGGGCGTCCCAAGAAGACGCTCCTTGACTGCCGTAGCCGGACGCATATGGTCAATGACCATTTGCCTCCTGGACTTCGTCACACGCGCTTGCACCCTTGCCAATGCGTCCATTGACAGCACCAAGCCGTCATTAACGCACGATAGCGCCACAGGTGGCACAGGGTGGCCTGCCCCCGCTTCAGCCCACACCGACTGAAGTAGACGATAGGAGTGATTGACAGCGCTCATGGCTGCCCTCACACCCTCATCGCATAGGGCCAGGACTTCTTCCTGGTGTACCTGGGCCTTATCCACTAGTGCCGGACCGGGACCACCCGAACCGGCACTCTGGACACCCAGTACCCATCGGTCATCCTCCGTGACCGACGGGACTACACCATACCTGTCGTATTCACCCCGCGGAATACGGCACCTTGCCCGCACCTCCCTGGAGGCCGCAGGGAGCTGACCCTTGGTCATTAGTTGTTTACTATAAATAGCATCCAACAAATCAATGAACCGTGGGTCCCACTGACTGGATCCGGGCCGCGGGCAAAATCCCCGTCCTAATCGACGGACGGGGCGCATCTTCATCGGCCGTGGCCGAAACCAGACGGGTCAACTCTGGCTAGCCACGCCAGAGCATCAGACCAGTCTAACTCCGAAGAAGATACCCCCGCAAACACGTCACCCGTTGACATGCTTACGGGTCTGCCAGCCATGGCCTCCCGGCCAGGAGCCACGGCTGACACGCCAGGCACTCCGCTACCACATGGTTCCGCCGCCACCCCATGAAACACTCCGGTCCATGGGGTAGGTCCGCACGGAAAACCGTACGGACCCGTAACCGTCGCGGAACCATAGCCGGCCACGGGCGCCAACGGCACCCCATGTCTGGCTGCCGGACCAGGCAAGATAGGTGAGTACCACGCCTGGCCCGGCACACCGGTTCCCCTGACGGCTGGTGACAAACCAAGCCGCGCGGAACCGGTGCACGGTACCGGATTGGCCTCAGCCGCAGGCGGAGCCGCTGACCTGGCTTGCGCCAAACCAGACAAATGGAGGCCGGTTCCGTCCAGGACGGAATCAACCTCCATATTCTCCACCTGCGGCTTCACGGGCCGCAGCAACCTCTCCTCCTCGGCCTCATCGTCTTCAGACTCCGAAGAGCCGTCACTAGACGAATAAACCGTGGAGCCGTCCTGGCGGACGGCTCCCACACCTGACGGACCGGCCACCGCTACTGGACCACCCGGAGGTGGCCGCAGAGAGACAGAACCCGTCTGGCCGAAGCCAGACGGACCCGCCAGGGGGCCGTACGAGACGGCCCCCTCGGTAACCAGTCCAGAATCCTGTCCGAAGACAGGATCCGTACCAGGCATGGGGAGAAACTGCCCCCCAACCTTTGGTAGCAGGGACGACACCAGCGTGGGCAGAACGCTATGCAGAAAACCCTGCATAGCCGGACCAAACCACGCCGGCGGTGCCATCTCCGCCACCTCCAGCTGGGGACGTGGAGCACCCCCACCGGCCGAACCGGGCGCTCCACGATTTCCTCTCGGACCGCCTGACCCCGCGTCAGACCCAGCCAAGTCCTTCTGGGCAAGGAACTTAACCATCGTTTCGACGGACCACACTGCACAAACATTACACCTATGATCTATATTACACAGGGAACACCTAAAACAGACATGGTCCTTGAACATTACACGGACAAACTTATGGCAGTCGTCACATGATGGCGGGGCTGGCTTGGCCTATAAAATAAGCACAAACCTACAATAAACAAGCGGAACGAGACACGGATGGAAGGCAGACAATTAATTTTCAAATATTTTGACTCATAAATTAACCGTAACCTCCCGCACCCCACCCCGCCACGTTACAACAACGATCGCATTGATTATGACGACAAGAACGCGGCGGGCACAACACACCCATAATAGATCCTACAGGATGTGTAACGGCTCCAGGAATCATATCGCATAGCATTCAGGGTATATTTACTAATCAATATAAATTATACTCCTAACGAACGCAGCACGATATGTGAAGAAAACAACAAAATGTATAACAACTGCTGTCTCACACGGTAAAACCGCAGACCACGCATCTACTCAAGAATTTTGAAACCACCGATCATTGCAAACCGATCGTGATTGCACGTAAACTTGATCATTCTAAAGTTTCCGGTACCATTTTTAGTACGCAGCACCCAGAACAAGATGCGCGATTAATGAAAAAATTTTTCTTCACATAAACATCCGAGCGACCGGTGTGACGTCACCCGCTCGGATTCTACGGAGAACGACGTCAGCCGATATTCGTGTTAGAAATACCGTAGCAAACACCTATTTTCATATCTGCCGATCGCCTGTTGGGGTTTAAAGAAGGCGATCGTCTGGCATATATCGTTGCTAGCACACGTCCCAGATTCTATGGGGTTAGAAATTGGAACATGCGACACAACGAAATTTAGAGACCTAAGTCTTTTAACTATGGATATAAAGAACAATACAACCTGGTTATCTTGGGCGGTATTCTCCATAGTCCTTAGTTATCCTTTCAGAACACACAAACTATCACTGATTAAAGACTTAGATTCTTTTAAAAAACACTAAAATCCTTAATGCGAAAAGCATGTATTGCACTTGTTGCTATGCAAACAAGAATGAGCTCTATGGTAAACGGGTACTCGGCAGTGGGGAGCCGGGTACCCGGTTCCCAGGAGTCGGTAAAGCTTTCTAAGTCTATAATCCTAGAGCCGCTGTCAGGGCCAGCTGTATATCAGAAGTAACAGAATGGTGAGTATTGATCGAAGGAGAATCATTAAGTCACCGCAACTACTCAAGAACGTAGTGAAATATTGTATATCGAAATAATTTGGACGACAAGGGTGTGACAGCACCTGGCCTGGAGACATAACCATGATCAACCACGTAAAGACCATTTAGTGTTAAAACAGTGAATTTTGACCGGGGAATATCCCTAAAAATATTTAATACTGCTTGATCGCTGTTCGGGGAAATGTTTCTCATGGCATCTAAATTTTGGAGGTGCCAGGGATCCCACACATAGAAATCTACAAGTCCTAAGCTGAAATATAAGGGGCCAGAACTGAAATTTGGGATTTCATGCAGTTTTCTCATTCATGTAAAAATTAGAGAGCTAACCATGGGCTTACATATGTGAATTATGGAGGTCCAATGCTAGATGTTGTGGGTATGCTTGTGCCAAATACCTATAAAACTAATTATCATTTAACAATCATACAAGATTTTCAGGGGTCCCAGGGGACCCTCTGCCACAAGTCCCAAGTTACATTTTGGGGGTCTATACCCTCAAAAGGACCCGTATGATAAATCCCTGGTTGGGGGTGGGGGGGGGGGTTAAAGGATGCGATCCTAACTTACATTTCCGCGTTCTCATACGCCCCAGTTCAGCTAAAAAAATGGAGCATTTGATACCAACTGAAATAGGAGACACTAGTTTCCACTACAACTATAATTAGTACCTGGGGAGGAAGTAGGGCTTTTCGGGACCGGTCTGCTGTCAAAGGATGTTATACATCAAAATGTTCGTTGATGTATGGGGAATGTCTTCCTACTAGACATCCTTGCAGATCTGGATGTTAAATGTCACAATGACCTTGAAATGTAGGTCAAGGTCATAATTGTAAACGCATCACTGTATTTCGCTTAGAATTACATTTAGAGACTTGTCATACCAGATACATCATTCCCACTGAATAATAAGGTGTTCTATGATGAGTTAGACATATCAGGCCAATATTCAGATTAACCCTTTTAAGGCTTTAGGACAGATACAGTGTATTCTTTGCAATATATGGACTGTTATGTTGAATATTAAAAAACCCATGAGGGTGCCGCTGCGCGTTTCCATAATGCAAAATCAGTAACAACTTGTCAAATTAATTAGATTAGTCAGCGTCTTACCTGTATAGTTCAACTGAATCCAAATACTGAAATCCCAGGAATGAAAGGGTTAAAAGTGTTAAGTAGTCAGAATTTCCAATGACTACCTGGCACATATTGTATTCAACATAAATTCCATACTTCAACACCATATGTTTACACTTACACTTATTTGCACAAACTAAAACAAATGCAATATTGTTAACCGTTTCCATTTGACTTTGTTATGGTGCAACACAGTCCATGCAAAATAACAAGGAAAGATAAAAGGAAATTTTACAATCATTCTAATCTAAATGTATTATTATCTTAACATGGATCCACTTTCCAATTGACATGTAGCACTTGCGCACAATATATCCATGAATGCCATGCATTGTACATTGAATTTACTGGAAACAATTATTCAGCATAACTTTGTGATTATTTGCACAAACTAAAAGCAAGATATATCAACTTCTTAATCCTAACGTTTGCTAAGGTTTCACTACAGTCCTTATCTAAAAGAATCTTTATGAAAGTTGAAACAAAAAAAATCTAATCACTGCAGTTGTGTTCACTAACAATACATTCCATTATATAGACATGGCTATATTTCATGTTTTTCTTTACAAAAGCATTTCATTTTGCAACATTTGTTAAATCTGGTAACCTCTGACCTCTTAGTTTGGGTACACGAATATGCTGGTCTGCGGTAGCCCCACTTAGTGCCATTTGCGGACTCGTAGCTGACGAGAATTATTTCTTAGCTAATTTTCAGAGATAGGTGATCATACTTGGTCTGAATTGGGGAAGTCGAGTGGGGGGGGGGGGGGGGGGGATAATTTTCATACCTACACCCACTCACGGAAATGGAGATATTTCTGTTAATGAGAAGAGCAAGACCATTCGGGAAAAGTTATATCCATAGAAGCAAAATTCACTAACTGTAATTGTGAAGATGGTTGAAATATTGCCAATTTCTTTTCTGATCGTGTGTAATGGTCATATTTGCTCTGGTATGAATTTAACCTCCGTGAATTGACTTCCCCAATTCAGACTTCTCCGGTTCAGACTAAGTATGATCACATTATTTGATTTTCTTCTCCCACGAATCTTCTCCAAATGATACAGTAGCTTGCGGATTTATTTCACTAGTGCCCAATAAATTAAGCTGTTCCAATTCCATGTGGGAAAGTGGATATACATCTGCCAGCCATGATATTTAGAAATGGAATCAGGTTAAATAATTCACGATTGGACTGTTTGATATTTCATGACTTGCAAGATATTTGTCTTGGTTTGTACGCACTCTAACCTGTATGTTTTTGGATGATGTGTAGTTGGCTGCCATGCATCTAACATCAGTTACCTCTCTGGGGTGTAGAAAGAGATAAGTTTATAAACCAGCTGATAATAGCATAGGACGTAAGTCTAAGTGAGTCTTAACCATTTAATACTCATACCAGCCAAAAACGTGTCCATTTGCAGACCTAGAGACTACTAGTCTTCCCTTGGTCTGCAAATCATTATGGTTATTTTATATAAGAAAATTTAAGTTTTCTTGAACAAATTCAAGGGTTAAATGGTTAATAAGCTGTAATTTGTAAACTTATGTTATGTTCATCCCTCACAGACCAGAAACTAATTCTTTATACGTTGAGTACCTGGCCATTATGCTAAGTTCAACTCTCACAGATCACAAACTAATTCGTTATATATAGGCGACTACTTAACTGACTGTTCAAAAGCTGTTGCAGGCCATGGCAGCAACAGGTTGCAGGTAACTTAGTTTCAAAATATTCAACAAATTTCCTATATATTTGTCTTGAAATTGAAATATTTCAATGGTTAAACAACTTGAGGCTGGGTTGACCGGTGGCGGAGTAAGTCACATGGCGTTTATGAATTGAATGTGGTAAATTGACATAACATGTCACATGACCTATGCCCGCAATGTTCAAACCAGCACAGCCCACGTGACAGATTTAAAGCAGCAAGTTTCGAGTGAATGAATACACGCGACTATTATTTATTTATTACTACTAAATAATAGATGGCTCTTCAAGTTCATACGCACCGTGATGGTTATTAATTATTAATAGTGATTCAGAGATTATAGGAAACATTAATTTAGCCAAATCGATGATAAGGAATGTTATTCAACATACTACTAGTAGTTACTGTAGTACCGTAATTTTTTCGTAAATAATAAATGCAGCGCTAGTAGTTTGCCGATTCTAAAAAAATATCATATCTAAGACTAAAGTTACTGTTATTGAGTGACTTCGAGTTTAAATAAAAATTAAAATCCAAAAGGTTATTTCTGAAACACGATGATACGCAGTACCGAATAGATTATATTCTATTCTGTCATAAAATGCCGGTAAAAGTGCTATACCACACCGAACGCGCGTGCTTCTTACTTCTGCTGCTGGCTTTAAGAGCAAAATAACTATATAATTTATTAATTTACCTGAATAAAACTCAAAGGAGTTGTGGTTCCTTCAATATCTAATAAGACAGCTTGTATTCCATCGAGTAAATCATTTGCCTCTTCCGCGGATCGCTTCTGTGGAGCCATTTTCTACGGGATTAGAGTAAAAATATGAACCAACTGCTTGCTTTCGCTGAACAAAGAAGTCGTCTGCCGGCTAAGCGTGTTTTCTCAAACGATCGGCTGGCTAGCAGGTGCGTGTAATTCTTAGTTTCGCCGCCAGAGGATGCTGTCCAAACAACGTAGCCAATAGCTATGAGTCTACCATTCGTTGCTGTTTGCCTTCTTGTACATCTCCCAGCGGTTGAATACTGAGTTTCAGATTATACTCTTATGTTCTCTTAGACTACCGATGATTGATACTTATCTTGCAGTTGCAAATAAATTTGCAGACAAATCTTGATGCAGATGAAGTGATGAAGTAAGACTTTTATTAAACTGTCCCTACCGAGCTACCGAGATGACATAAGGAGCGTTCGATGACTGGCACGTCTGGTAATAGAGGTTCAACCAATTAGATTCTCCGTTATAACCTACGTCGGTATATCATGGCCATTGCAGTAGTTGGAGACATATCAGCTAATGGTCCACGTTGACGTTTCACGTTTAGACCGAAAAGTCATCAAGCTTCGATGGGCACTCCGCCCCTGTCGCTTAGTGTGAGATAAATAAACGGCACTTATTCGGTTTACCGGCTTAATAATTATATGGTAATTTTACTTCGTTTTTAGTGCACGTTGTCAGTCATTTTGATTAATCAGCTGCATCATGCGTGGTGTTTTACTCGTCTTAGGATGTTCAGTCAATCAGTGTTTACATGATTATGATACATCATCATCATCATCATCATCATCATGATATAATAACTTGTAGGTGCAGTTGCTTGAAGTTTAAATAACAGTCGAAGTGAAAAGATTTTTCATTTGGTTAGTCAAATTAGAATGTATTCGTAATATTGAAAGTGACAGTTTAACCACAGGCCTTTGAATTTTCGTCCATCCATCCCTCTACCACATATCCCTCCCCCCCCCCCCCACACTTTGGGCCTGGGCCCCTACTATATATAATATACACAAGGTATGACACCTTCGTCTGTGGGCACCATTGTCAGAAGGCTGATTGGTTGGTTTGTAGTCAGCACCATGATGTCAGCGGATTTTGACAACAAACCAACCAATCAGCTTTCTGACAATGGTGCCCACGGATGAAGGTTTCACACCTTGTGTATATTATATATAGTATGGGGAATATGTGGTAGAGGGATGAATGGACGAAAAGGCCTGTGGTTTAACGTGTGTTGAATTCATGATTGTGTTATTATTCACACACCACACCCGGCTCGGCCCATGTGGCATGTCTTCACTGTTTGCGCATCTTCTCTTTCGCCCCGTGACGTGCTATTTCATCATTATCATTATCAAGGTGCCACATCTGAGGACATTCTTGCATTGATCCTAATATTAAACTTGTGTTTGACTGAAAGAAATTACAGACAGCAATTAGTAACTTACAGTCCAATTGTTCTCAAAATAATTAGCAGAGCTTCAACTATAACATACATGTATCATTGACATATATAAAATAGAAGGAAAAGTGTTGTACACTCCACATTTTCAGAGTATTTCTTTATTTAGAAGGGAAATTCCATTTTTTTGCTTCCTATTTGATTAAGATCGGACAAAGGTATAGAAGCGCTGACACGACATGTTATTTCAATTAGAATATTGTTCATTTAATCTTGGCAAGTATCTTAGTAAAAATATAATCCCAGGTTAGAAGCGCTAATATATTGGTTACCATAATAAGAGAACAGATCTTTTAATATGTGCCGGTAAACTAAATCAGGTGAAGAGAACTTGCATTTGTTATTGGCAGATTAATGCTTTAGCCTACCGACTGAAAATATATTTTCCTTGTATATATCTACACAATTCAGTTCCCGATCTCACCCATCCGCACCCAATCAGTTAAACAGGTTAATGAAACCCAGGTTCAAGAAGAAAGTGAAAATCTGTTACAGGCTTACTAGCCTAACCAGCAGAAGAGGATATGTATGTATATAAATAAAATTTCAAATTAAAAGATATTGCTATAATTACCTCTCCAATTAAAATAAGTGTGAAAGAACACATTAAAAAAAAATATTTGTATATTTTTTGGCGTATCTAATGAGATATTCACAATTGAAAAATCTTCCATCTCCACTCATATGTTATCCTTAATTACAAATGCCATATAAGATATGCCTTCCTGGAGATTCAGAGTTTGTGAAAGAGAAACTTGTATTGTTGTTGCGGTTTATTATGGTCTGGGTCAAACTCATCACTATTCGAACTCATCACTATTCACGGTTATAAGGTTATGACGGCTACTGTAAGAGTTATGACTGTAAGCCTATTTTCAAGTATGTCTTGAACAACTAAGTTCTGGTGATATTTTAGCCCATTTGGCATTATGTACGAAAATAATGTCCATTGAATCTTTTTCATTGGCACTTCTATAGTTGCACATTGTAACGCAAAGGTCTTATAATTTAAAGAAAAAAATTCCCTCTTGCGGAGATGGAGATCATACCGTTTAGTGATGGTAGTATAGGCACAGCTTTTACGAGGTTAGTATGTGACTAGTGTGTTGATTCCCCTTCGTGTAATTGAGTAGGCTATAATTAATAATGACAACAGGCCTGTACAGGCAGTTTAATACACTGATGCATACTGTATTTACATGAGGCGTACCATTGAGGCATACATTGTACGCATGGATATTTAAATGTTTGCGTATATGGATGATTTCTCTGCGTACAGTACGCTTGTACAGCCCACGCCCTATCTGGAGCGCTGCATTCTAGTTGTATTAACTTGAAAATATCTTTCCTGTTTGCACTGAGATTGAGATGGGTTTTTTTATTTAACGCTGGAAGGAATATTGATCATGAAATCAAGAATTTGTTCTAATAGTTGTTCATAATTTCTCATTTCAGTTCATAATAGAGATGGAGTTAATTGAAACCATGTTAATTGGCTTGGCGGTGGTGATCATTTCGCTACTGTTGATGTATGTCATAATAGCATTCTCCACTAAAGAGAAATCATTTGAGGAGGTATTGGCTGCTCAAAAGAAACGAGAGGAGGAGGAAAATAAAAAATTAAAAGGCGACAAGAAAGTAGATCGTGACAAGAAAAAGTATCGCCGATTCAAAGCTGAGAAGCCGAAAGAGAAAAATGTACAGGTGTCCGAGGTTGAACTCTCTTCAGACTTCGAAAGTAAGGCTGATAAGATGGTAGAGTATGAATTGGAGCCAGAAATTATAGAACCAGTGCAGATTGCTCCAGTGGAGGTGACCAAACCAGCCAAGTCATCTAAAGCGGGAGGCAAATCAAAGAAAGTTAAATCAATATTGATGAACAAGGAAGAGAAGTCACCACTTATCTCAAATGATGAAGCACCAGAATTAGTTCATTATCGTCACCCAAAGGATGAGTTTGACTTGAAGTTGAAACATGAGCAGGAATTGAGTCCGGTTGGTGCTGCTGGAACAGAGAAAGGTACAGTGGAGGTAGCAGCAGCTGATTCTAAACAAGATGATCATCCCAAGAAATCTGTATCCAAGAAGAGTCGGGTGGTTGAAAAGAAAGAAGTTGTACACCATCATGAAGAAGTGAGCACGGAATATGTTGCGACTCAGAAGACATCAGTAATCATGAATTCTCACATCCAACACGGACATGAGCAGCAAGCACCAGTTTCTGTTGTGAATAAAGAAAGAAAACATGGCAAGAAAGTGACCGGTAAGCAGGCATTATATTAGCAGGCAATGGATGAATCCGATTTTCACTCAAGTATTGACATCATAATCAATTATGTCACATATAGGTTGATGTCACAATCATATTTTGACAGACAATACTCCGTCGTGGAGCTGGAATAGTCTGCCAGGTATACAAATTGCATGTCTTTGATGGAGTTACTATTTAACTCTTACCACTCTAGATGATGTGAACCTTTTAAATTTTCAAATTAAATTAAAAGTTGAACTGGTGTTCATTTTTCAATAAATTTGGTGGGAGATGGTGCTGTCGTAGGCAGCAACATCGTCCACCAAAACTGTTGAAAAATGTACACCAGATTCTTCGCTGTCAAACCAATAAAGAATAGAATTTTGACATCAGAGTGGTAAGGATTAATAAAAATTCTGTTGAATATTTTGAAGCTAATTTGACTCCATCAAGATCACCCAGTCAAATTGGTTTCAAAATAGTTGCCTTGATATTTGGATTCTGGGAATTCAGGGTTCGATCGAGCCCAAAACGGGCAACGCATGGGCGGAGCTTAGCTAGAGATGGATCGCTCTATTTCCACTAGCATGACTGGAATTTACGTTTATTATAAATTACAGAATTTTTCATTTATATCTGGTTTGAATCGATTTACAGGAGATGCAGGAATGGAGGCTGTTCACAGAAGCTTTCATGTGCACATCAGGGTAGGAATTCCAAGCAGAGCAGAGGCTCCTGAGTCTTCGCGGGAAAATTGTGAAAACTAGAAGATCCTGTGTTACAACCATGGCAACCTTATTAACAATAATTTCATCAATTTTTATAATGGAAAAATGATAGTTAATTGAAGGGGTTCAAACCACTTTATAATATTGATATTTGTAGGTCACGGTCATACTTCGATTGGAACTGTGAAATAAATTATCCAGGCAGTCCTCTTTCTCAACATTGGAATCATTTATCTCAAATCTGGTAAAAATGGTACTGTAGGTATCTAATGGTTTCCTTATCTAAATGTAGTTGCTCCACTCTGGGCATAAGCTATCAACGGAACTATGGCAGTCTGTCCTAATTTCTGGGTGTTTAATATATATGCCATTGCTCAATTTCTGCTGAATGTTTGGAAATAAAAGTAAACTATTTGGTTGACATATTTATCCATATGTTTTTCAAAGAAAAGTGGGTATTATGTCGCCTGGCTGTGTGTGGGCACGCGCGTGAAATATTATTGATGTAATGTAACTTCTCCAAAGCCATTGGAGGGAACTAAATTTGGTATGGAAGTTACACATAGTATGTGTGTATGTATATACGGTGTATTTACAATGTATGTATACATACGTACGTACTACATGTGTACATACGTATGTCTGTGTGTGTGTGTGTATACATGATAACTCACTTATGGTTTTGGGAGTTTATCTCATGATTCATCTAACTCTCTGTTTTAGATGAGCAGGTACCTCCTCAAGCATCACTGCCTAATTTGACCACTGGTGCGAACCTGGTGTCAGCTTTGAAAACAACACGGCTGACGGACAGTGAAGTACAGGTCTTGATTGATATACTTCTGAACAGACAGAGTAGCTCGGTCACAGAATGGAATAAGGTATTTGTAATAGTATAGTCAGTTATTCACACCTATAGTTCCTTTGCAGACACATAGTGAACTGGAGGATCTAGTCATCCAACTGACGTCCGGCGTGTACACAAAATTTGAATATTACAATTTTTCAATGGATATTTAATTAATCAAGGGCCTATCCGATCTCATTAAATCTTAAGAGTTTTGTTCTATCAGTACATCCTGTCTGTATTATAATGATTATAATTTTCAAAATTTTCCCATATTTTTATGAGGTTTGGACTTGGAATACTTTTATGGGATATATATATATATATATATATATATATATATATATATATATATATATATATATATATATATATATATATATATATATATATCCTGCTTAAGCCAAGAATATGAAGAATGTTAAAGCTTTTCAAAGGAAAACTCATCAAGGACTTATCTGATCTTATAAAGCTTTGCAGATTTGGTCTCTGTATATACCATCATAATTGACTTGACTAAAATTTGTGCATATTTTTAATCACATGTATACAGGTTTGGGCGTAGCGTATTTTGCACTGGGAATTATGTAAATGTTAGTTTTTCAATGGAGATTTAATTCATCTGTGGATTATCCAACGCCAATAAAACTTTACAGATTTATGCTATGCCATCATTGCATCCAGTCAGTTTTGGACTTAGTTAATTTTCCACCAATAATTTGAAGAATGTTAGTTTTTCAATGGATATTTAGTAAATTCAAGGTGTATGCAATACCAGCACAATTTACAGATTTGTTCTATATGACCATTGCATTCAGTTTTCAGCAAAATTAAAATGATTTTATATGTTTTTTCCATATTGTGACATGGTTTGGACGTAGGATTTTCTTTCTGTGTGCTTTGTCTCCTTTCCGAGAATTAGAAGATTGTTAGAGATTTTCAGTAGACATTTGATTCATCAATGGGTTTACTATTTTAAGAAATCCTTATTTCACGATGCCAATATGTGGGATGATGTGTGATGCACAGAAAAACTAAAGGGCTCAACACGTGTGATGTAGTCCAGCTAGTTTAACATTTACGCTGGAAATAGCTGGCTCATTATAAATATATTTTCCAAAATAAATGTATTCCTCATGTGGCCTTGAATTTGAGTTCAGCACACTGCAAAGGCAGGCTTTACCCGGCTGTGGATCATTCAAGAGTTAATGGAAAAAGTTGGTCAAGATGATAAGAGTGTGTGATTGGTCAATGTCCATTTGCAATCTACCTCACCACTTGCAAAAGGTGAAAAAAACAATATGTGGGGCAAACAAAACGCACCTTTGAGTTCAGAACACAAGAGGACCTACGCTCTATAGTAAATTTCTAAAAACACATTAGATACAACGCTCTGGAAGGACCCATTTCTCCTTCGATCAATACTTTCCATTCATTACTTATTAGTCCCCTACTGGTAAGGCCGGGGGGTACTATAGGTTTGCACTCCGTCTGTCCATCGCAGTTGGTTTTCCACACTTCTTTCGCAGCCCTTCAAGGTATTCAACTGAGAATTGGTTTATTGCTTTGTTATGAGGAGTTACAGACCAAGTTCGAGTTTCAGGCATATACGTCAATTTTTAATGGGGTTATGCCCCCTTTCGAGTTAAGAAATATGAAAAATATCAGCTTTCTGCACTTTTTCGCACTCTTTCAAAATATTTAAGCGAAAATCGGTGCATCGCCTTAGTATAATGAGTTACAGAGCAAGTTTGAGTTTCAGACATTTTCGTCAATTTTCATGGAGTTATGCCCCCTTTCGTCTTATGCAATACGAAAAATATTAGTTTTCTACACCTTTTTTCGTAGTCTCAAGATATTATACCAGAGCTCTAGATAAGCTTTTCAGTAATTAGGTGATTCACTCCCAGAAATTTTGTGAATTGGGTTTTTAAAAGATTTTATTGGGTTTTCATAGTTACGTACATCATTAGCAACAGAACTGAAAGTAATTGGGTAATTGGCTATTTTGGTACTCATGATGTTAAAAATTAATTGGGTGATTGGCTATTTTTATTGGATGAAAACGCAAAAACCCTGCTTATTTAGAGTTCTGTATTATACTGAAAATTGCTACATAGCTTTTTTATGAAAAGTTACAGACCAAGTTCGAGTTTCAGGTGTATGCGTAAATTTTTCATGGAGTTATCCCCCCTTTCGACTTAGGAAATATGAAAAATATCAGCTTTCCGCACTTTCTTTGCACTCCTTCAAGATATTTAAGGAAAAATCAGTTCCATCGCTTTAGTATAAGGGGTTACAGAGCAAGTTCGAGTTTCAGACATTTTAGTCAGTTTTTCATGGAGTAACGAAAATTACTTCTCCAGAACCGCTGGAGGGATCGGGCCGAAATTTGGCAGATATGATTAGTGCCTAAGGGCCATTAAAGTTCATTCAAGAGAAGTTGATCTGTCAAAAAACATGGCTGTTGTGGGCCAATCAAAATATAGCATGTTTGGTGGCCATATAGGATTTTTTTATTTAATGGATTTTGAGGCCGAAATTGGTTTTGTATATGTTTAGGGGTATTCTGAGCTCAGATTTGAAATTTTAGAAATTGGTGGATAAATGGTTTGGCGGCCATCTTGGATCATTTTCCCGCCAAAAGCTCCCATACTAAAGCAATGTGAAATTTAAAATGTTTTGTTGTCGAGAACTGCCTGGCCGATTTCAATTATATTTGACAGGAAGCATCCTTAGGGTGTAGAGATTCAAGTTTGTTCAAACAAAGCCGATCGGCCAATTGGGCCGGTGGCCATCTTGGATTTTGGCCGATTTTTAGAAACGTCTTTAAAAATTGTCTCCGAAACCACTTATGGGATTGATGCAAACCTGATGAAATAGGATTTATGGCTAGAGCTGAACCAAGTTTGTTCAAGGGAACTTGATTTGTCAAATGGTTCGGCGGCCATTATGGTTGACGTACTTTTAGCGAAAACGACTTCTCCAGAACCGATGAAGGGACTGAGCCGAAATTTGGCATGTATGATTAGGGACTAAGGGCCATTAAAGTTTGTTCAAGGCATGGGAGTCATCTCCAGTGTCTCTTCATCCTGTGTCGACCTGGGTCTGATGATGAGGAGGCCGAAAAGGAGAGGTTGTTGCGGCCGGAGATACCGCAGGTGAAGCACATGGAGGTCGATTCCATCCTGGACGGAACCACCCTCCATTTGTCTGGCTTGGCGCAAGCCATGGCAGCTGCTCCGCCCTTAGTTGAGGCCACACCGGTACCGTTGGCGCCCGTGTATGGCTACGGTTCCATAACCGCTATGGGTCCACACGGTTTTCCGTGCGGGCCTACTCCATGGAGCAGTGTGTTTCATGGGGTGGTGGCGGAAGCGCACAGTAATGGTGTTGTTGGCTATCCAGCAGTGGCTCCTTGCGGCTAAGAAGGCGAGGGGGGTTGTGGAGGCCCTGCCCACCCTAGTGGTGGTGCTGATCGCCTGAGAAGCGGGAAGCCAAGGGCAAAGGGAAGTCCTCCAAGGGCGGGAAGAAGTAGGGCTTCACGATATACCAATATTATACTGAATACCGGTATCATAGCCATACCGGTATGATTAAAACTTGTTTTAATTAACCTCATAGGACAGGGGGTGGTTAAAAATATCTAAAACCTATCTTTTCTTGCGCTAATATTTTATAATTTCGGGCCATTGTTTTCTATAAAATCATAATATCAAATGAATATTTTGCATGATATTTTATATCAATTTACATCAGACCCATCAGAATTAACCACCTACGTAGTAATTAAGCATGCGGTTGGCAGCTCAATAAACCGCCATGTCTCTTCATTAGTTAGTTAGTCAGTCAGTCACAAAACCTTAGAGCGGTCTGTATCTCAAGAACTACTGATCCGATTTGGCTCAAATTTTAACACAACAAATAAACTTGCAGTGCAAGAGGGTTTCCAGACTTTGGCCATCATTCGCGGATAAAAGAACCTGGATCCGGATCAGATCAAAATTCTAGATCTGTGGAAACTAATGGTCCTATTGGCTCAAATTTTAACACTGGAAAGGGCGTGGCCATATACTAGTATTCCACAACCTCGGTCGTGATTCGAAAAAGTCTGGAAAGTCTGAAAAAATCCTAACCCACAGCTACTGAAATTCTATCGACCCTGTTTGTCTTGTCCTTAGTTTCAGGACTCACATATAATACATGTAGTCACCAAACTTGGTAGTTGGTACAGTCATGACAGTGCAGCTCATAAATAAACTGTATGAACATGTCGTAAGAAATGTTCTTATTATGTTAGGCCAGACCAATTTAATATTTTGTTTTACGAAAATTCCCACCCAAAACACAAGATCGAAGATGGGGAAAAAATATAAAAACGATGCACAATTTCAACCTCAGAAGTTTTATGCTACATGTATTACAGTACTAATTCTTTCATCGGGTTAATTATCAAGATTGATCGAGAAAATCCAAAACGCTTTCTCAGTGAGTATCCATTTGCAAGCCAAGAGAAGAGTATCGTTGAAAGTTTACCACTGAAATGGCTGACTCGCGAGCCAGCCATTCCAGTGCTCAATTTTCAAAAATATTCTTGGCCTGCCTGCAAATGGATTTTTCTCAAAACCATTGCAAAGCTGATCGGCTTGACCATTTATAAAGGGTTGCCAAAGCTACAGAGAGCAAAACAGTTGCAGAAAATTCTGAAAAATTAATTATGATGACCATCTATAGGGAAACATTAAGTTATTTCGGAGCTGTAATGGATATGGATGTCATAGCGTAAAGATGTGTCATATATCTGAAGTAGGTCAGTCCTCACTGATATCTCCTCCCCCCCCCCCCCCCCCCCCAGCTAGATCTAGTGTGTCAGGCGCATGCACTAGAGGCTGTTGCGAAATCGCTAACTGCTCAACCTTCCTCCAAGAGACAGAAGCATAAGAGCAAGGCGAAAGCCAAGCCAGCTCCTTCTGCTCTTCATGGGTCTTCTCAGCCGCCTGCGGCTAAGAAGGCGAGGGGGGATGTGGAGGCCCTGCCCACCCTAGTGGTGGTGCTGATCGCCTGAGAAGCGGGAAGCCAAGGGCAAAGGGAAGTCCTCCAAGGGCGGGAAGAAGTAGGGCTTTTACTCAAAACCATTGCAAAGCTGATCGGCTTGACCATTTATAAAGGGTTGCCAAAGCTACAGAGAGCAAAACAGTTGCAGAAAATTCTGAAAAATTAATTTTGATGACCATCTATAGGGAAACATTAAGTTATTTCTGAGCTGTAATGGATATGGATGTCATAGTGTAAAGATGTGTCATATATCTGAAGTAGGTCAGTCCTCACTGATATGCCCCCCCCCCCCCCCCATACTCTGCCCAGATAATCGTTTCAAGAGACTTAAGCATTTACAGGCACTAACGTTTGTATATAGAGTCACCATAGCCAAAAGGATTATCATATATTGGAAGTAGGTGGACATGACCTACATATATATGCTAACCTTTCTTTCATGGTTCACTGAACAACATAGCCAATTCTTGTTCCTAGAGTTTTTCATCTACACTAACCAGGCTTGGTGTAGGGATACATTAAGGTATTGTGCATTTGATATCAAAAGCGGGTCAATGAATTGTGTATGCATGCAATGTGGCCAGATTCATGTACCGGTATATACGATGTGTTGTTTATCAAAAGTAGATCACCCTGGCCTGCTTCACTGACCACCATAGTAAATTCTTGTCCTTGTTTCCGTTTCAAGAATTTTCTATATACAGTAACCAAACTTGGAGTGTGTATGCATCATGCATTGTACATGTATCTGGACTAAAGTACACATGTCACATCTTTTCATGGGTCACTGAACATCAGAAAAAATTCTTATCCAGGCTATAGTTTCATCAATCTTGTCAATAACTGAGCCAGTAATTCCAATTATAGATTTTCAAAAATAGTTTTTTCTTAGCCTACATGTACAAATGGGCTTTTCTCAAGGTCACTGCAGAGATGTGTTTGTTTCGTTGGCTGACAAGTCATTCTCAGTGGCATTTTTCAAGGTTACTGCAGAGACTACGTTGTTTGGTTAGCCAGTCATTCTAGTGATAAAAATATTCTTTCGGCTTGCAAATGGACATTCACTAACCAAAGATTTGGATTTCTGTGACCAAACTTGACCATTACAGAGTTAAGAAAGCCAACCCATGCATGCCAATATCCCACGGCATTCCCTCAGTCTATCACTTGTTGCCAACCAAGAGAACCCTGTCCCCCTACCTTCTCCCATACACACATATATATGTATGTGTACATCATTCCATCCACCAATGCAAGTTGAGGATCGGCACCCAAACTACTAGCCTGATCATCAATGCAATTTTGGTGCCAAGTCTTGTCATGTACCTAAATGAGTGATTAATACAAATCGTTGTGAATTTATTGAGTGTTATGAATTGAATCGCTAGCTAAATAGGTGAAAATAGGAAATTAAATACTATATGGCTACAAAATGATGCAAAAGAGCAACAATGTATAACAGGCCTCATTATTTCAGAATTTATCGGAACCTATTTTTGGTTCCGTGATCTCTGTTGATAAGAACCTACCGGAAACTGAATTTCAGTTCCGTGTACAAACTATGCTTATAAATTGTTCACACGGATACCGACAAGCTACCATAACCTAACGGTTCCATGAAATATTGAGGCCTGTATAAATTTCAGCAATCTAAACACTATCTTATTTACAATCATCTGTCATGTTTGTTATTTTGTCTTTTTAGAAGAGCCAGAAGGGGGACCCGGTATCACAAATTAGGAAGCAATTAGAAGAAAAGGATAAGGCTCTTCATGAAGGTACTTTATGTTTATTATGCTTGTCAAGATTGTCTTATATTACGAGTTAAGCCGAATTCATGATAAACATGGTTAGGACACAAATGATCAAAATTGTTCAGAAAATACATGTCCATCTTTTGGGTCAGGGAATATTTTAGAAAACATATCACTGGTATGACAGGTTGGTCATAAAGAAAGTCAATCATTCCAAATTAAAATTTTCTTGACCCAATCTGATCATTAAAGGGTTAAATTATGTCAGTTTTCTTACAAAAATGGATTGAATGACATAAGCCCATTATTCTGTAACATACATGTAGGGGCTAAGAGTAATCGCCTTATCTCCCAAGTAAGGGCTTGTATGTAATCAGTAGGGCTAGTAGAATCTAGAGATCACTAGTCCTGCGGGTTAGTGGCACATCCATGTTAACTTCAACCCATGCCAAGCCTGCCATTGCAGTGGTAAATTTCCAACAATAGTTTTCTCTTTGCTTACAAATGGACTTTCCCGCAAAGCCTGGTTTATTTAATACACACATGTGCTGATTTTTGTGATCATTAAAAGGTGAAAGGTTATTGAATACATATACCACAGTTTGACAGAATACCTAGAATTACAACAGTACATGTGCTAACAGTCATAAAACTGAATCAGAATGATGATGTAACATCTATGATATTTACCCTCACACTGTAAGTGGAAGAGGGTAGTGCTTTCGGGTCTGTCTGTGTGTCGAGCTGCATCTAAAAAACCTGATTTGATTATATTTAAATATTACCACAGCAAAGGATATCACTGGTGAAAGAGCATTTCCAGATATTGGCCGTGATCCAAATAATAAGCTCCGGATCCAGATCAGATCAAATTATGTATGTAGCGGTATCTCCAAAACTACTTGTTGGATTTGTTTGACATTTTAACGCAAGGAATGGTGTGAGCGTACACTACTGTATGATCACAAACTTTGGCCATGATCTGAAGAATCTAGAAAATCCAAATAAAATTGAATATGTGACAAAACAGGGAGGGTGAGGCTTTGAAATCTTGCTTATAAGTCTAAGAATACTCCCCCTGACGGCCAACATTGGATCTAGGCCCTGTCTGTCCGTCCATACATTTGTTCAGCCTGACGTTCCAGTGGTACATGTATACTTATTCAAAACTAATCTCTTGGCTGGCAAGTGGACATTCAATAAGTTGTTGGTCAAATTCGGCCATTAACCCGTTAACACTCATATCAGCCAAAAATGCCTTCTGCAGTGGTCTAGCGAAATGTCCATTTGCAGACCAAGAGAAGACTATTTGTGAAAATTTCCCACAGGAATGACTGGCTCGATGACCGAGCCAGTCATTCCAGTGGGAAATTTTCAAAAATGGTCTTCTCTTGGTTTGCAAATGGGCATTTTCTATGAGAAAATTGAAATTTTCTTGAACAAATTCAAGGGTTATGGGTTAATGATGATGTTAGACCCATCTTACTGAGGATAAATACACTAAGATTCACATGCACATTTCTTAGAATAACAAAGTGAATAATTATTTTCAAATATAATAAAGGGATCTGATCTGTCACTCAAATCTGCCATGTCATAATCAAATATGTCGCTTGTTAGCAATCAAAATGACGTATCTCCATCCTATCACAAATGTGTATGGATTGTATCTCTGATGAATTTTTGATTTAATAGACATTATAAAATTGAATATTTAAAAAATAATTTTACGGGGAACTGTTGCTGAAACTGCTCCCCGCCAAATTAGTTTCAGAATATTTAGCATCTCTGTATAGGGAATTCCTCTTTTAAAGTTCCAAATCAATTCATTTCCAACATACAAATGGAGACTTAAGCGGAGATTAGCTAGAAATTGTCATTGCGCAGCTAGAAATGTATCCCTATGTTACTTCACAATCTTGAGTGATTTTACCTAATGTCCGACACAATGTGCTGAATAACTACTGATGTACTTGTATGGTGTATTGAAACTCTTGCTGCATTGTTGTTTCATGTTTATAGAGCAACAGTTGGTGATGTCCACTAACAATCGTCTGAAGGAAATGCGTAATGACGTTACACATGAACGGAACCAGTATGAAATCACTAAGAAAACATCGGACGACAAAATCAATTATCAAGCTGCTGAGATCCTAGCATTACAGGAGCGAATGAAGCATACTCACGAGTCACATCGTGTGGAAGTTAATGGTCTGAAGGCGCGCTTGCAGCAGATGGAGAATCAGCTTGGTAACAGTAGTCAGAGTCAGAATATCATGCAGAAAATCACAGAGGTTAGAAAGACATGTACATGTTCATTAACTGTCTCGTTGCTACAAGCCACCAGACAATAATTTCAATGAGGAATAAGTCTCTACCTGCTGAATATTTTGTCTGAAAAACCTCAGCAGTCAGACAGTTAACATTCCTACCCTTACAAACCAGAAACGGCAGTCTTTATCATGTAAGAAACAGTTTGTCAAATATTCTGATACGAATTTGACTTGTTACTGTTTTGTTTATGGCAGCAACAAGTTGCAGTTGAATTAGTTTCAAAATATTCTGCAGCTTTCCTGCATATCATGTACATTTTGTAGCTGTCATGAAATTAAGATACTCACATTACAATCATGTCAATGGTTAAATAGATTTACACATGCATGTATATGACTAATACAGGAATCCATTCTCTTGGTCAAGTATATGATTTCATAATCAAAGACATGTATGTCACAGGCAGGCTGACATCACAATTAAAATATGTCATGAATGGGGGGGGGAACACTTAATAGTATGTCATGTGTACAAATTGGTCTATTAATGTTGTTCTGTCTGCACGAGAGTTAAAATAGTCTAGTATATACACCTTAAATGTTTAATTGTCCATCACATGAGAACAGTGTCTGCACTGGTCTTGAGAATTGATATGTCCATTTGCAAGCCAAGCAATGTCAAGAGACAATTGTTTGCTTCTCTTGGCCTGCAAATAGATATTTACTAATTAATAATTGATAAATCCTGACCAGTAAATTATTTATATCTTAACTCAGTTCTGAACTTGACTCAACCAAACCAGGATGTATTATGCCATTGAGGTCACACGTCCAAGGTTGCTGTAACCTTGGTAAAAACCCTGGGTCTTTTTCAACATTAGGTTTCTGAGTTTAAAAAACCTCATTTTATTATAACATTTCAAGATTGGTTAGCCCTATTGGAAGTAAATTTGTATACATGGTTGCCTATGGTGTTACGAATCAGCATGATGACACTGACTAATATCACAAGATCAATGATGACCTTGATAAAGACTTTAACATTACACCTGTACATTTTTGCTTTTAGCAAAGCTTCTCGACTATATTTCAGGATTGATTTTAAAACCCTATTGGAAGTAAGCTTGGGTAAATGTTTGTCTATCTGGAATGTGTGTAATGACATTGTGATCACAATTCGTTAGGTCACGATTATAGACCTTTTAAAATGTTCTGGTTTTTCAAAATATTAAGTTTTTGTACTTAAGTTGTACAGTAGCTCATCATCTTGTCTTTCCTTTAAAGGATTTATCAATGTTAAGGAATTGATCTTGGACACATGGTTTCCAGGGGGGAGGGGTGGGAGTGGTGGAGATGAAATGGTCATCCACTGATTTTGTAATCAAGGTCCAAGAATTTGGTACAAAAATTGTTTTCAAATCCTTACCTCAACTCACGTTCTCTATGCACACTCGCTATCACACATGTTACATTTGAGGTAATACATGTAGATAGTCCTTTTGATTTAGTGATTAAGGGGTCATTCCGTGTCAAGACAACCAATTTTCAGAAATCTTGTTGCATGACCGATTCAGATTATCATAATTCTCTCTCTCTCTCTCTCTCTCTCTCTCTCTCTCTCTCTCTCTCTCTCTCTCTCTCTCTCTCTCTCTCTCTCTCTCTCTCTACTGTATTATTAGTACGTTTTATGAAATCCTGCAAAATTTTAGCTTTCAGATCTGAATATTTTTGGAGATATGGATGCTAGAACAGCAAGGGGGTCCACCACATGTGAAGCAATTGTCATTTTGTAGCATTTTCAAGGCTCTGCAAATTCTTAACCCGACATCCAATTCCAATAAAACTTTCAGTGCTTGGTCACATGTAGATACCCCCTTGAAATATGTAGGGCATACTATTTTTTTGCTCATGTTGGTAACCTGGGTAACATTAAAAATGAAAATTTATTCAAAGTGACAAATTTTCTGACCCACTTGTAATTACAATTATGTTAAAACTATTAGAGTCACAAACTTAATACTTGATGGGTCCATTACAAATATATTTGTTAGTTTAGAGATAAAAAAAAATGTGGTTCTGAACATTTTTGAAATATAGGCCCTTCAATTTGGCCCAATCTGAAAATGATCCCGTATTCAACTGTCAGGATGACCATGTGGGATAGGTGGAAGAAACTTGTGCTTTACAGACAATAAAGCATTAGGTGTGCTCTACAATATATTCAAATTTCTATTTTCTTCCATTCTTCCTTCCATCAAATCTTTTGGGACAAAATGGTGTATTTTTGCCATTTGTGAGTATATTTTGATGATATTACATGTTAATTATGTATGTATATCAATTACTTTTTCCTGTCTGAAAGTGTCAGCCACAGCAATGTGAACAAATAATATTCTTATCCCCACATTAAAAAAAAATATGGATATTGTAATCTCCTCCATCTGTCTGTCCATCCATCTGTCTGTCACGCTATCTCCTTCCAATAGGTCACTATTGGTACATGTATTATGGTAGAGAACATAAAGCACCTTGGAAATCAAAGTTCTGTTCTCAGATTTTACCATGTGGGTCTGTGAATCATAATGTCATCTGAAAATAAAAAATAGAAATATTACACTATGTGCAAAGTCTACTTTATGTTATGTTTTGTAACCCATCACAAATCCCCACATTTCCCAGCTTTCGCCTTTTGACCTGATTTAGAGGGTGGAGTCAAATATAAGTGTCATCTCACAGTCCGTAATCATATCAGTAACTCACATTTAACAAATTCGGTTGAATTCCATCCAACAGTTTAGGAGGTAATTGAGTGACTGACAGTTTTTAGGATATTTGACTTTTTGACCCGCTCCCTTGACCCCCATGGCATGACACCAAAGATAGACGCTGTGTCGCAGAGCACAACCATGTATGGTTAGCCCACATATCAAATTTTGTTGAATTCCACCCATGGTTTGGAAGGAGATAGCGTAACAGACAGCGGATGGACAGACAGGCGGAGGAGATTAAAATATCCATATTTTTTTTAAATGTGGAGATAACAATATTTTTTATTCACATTGCTGTGGCTGACACTTTCAGACAGGAAAAATTAACTGATATACATACACAATTAACATGTAATATCATAAAAATATACTCACAAATGGCAAAAAAGACCCCATTTTGTCCATTAAAAATTTGATGGAAGGAAGAATGGAAGAAAATTTGATTATATTGTAGAGCCCACCTAATGCTTTATTGTCTGTAAAGCACAAGTTTCTTCCACCTATCCCACATGGTCATCCTGACAGTTGAATATGGGATCATTTGCAGGTTGGGCCTATTTCAAGGGCCTATATTTAAAAAATATTTAGAACCACATAAATTTTTCTTTTATGTATAAACTAACAAATATATATATGAAATGGACCCATCAAGTATTAAGTTTGTAACTCTAATAGTTATAACATAATTGTAATTACAAGGGCGTCAGAAAATTTGTCACTTTGAATAAATTTTCATTTTTAATGTTACCTAGGTTACCAACATGAGCACAAAAATTATTATGCCCAGCATATTTCAAGAGGGTACCTACATGTGACCAAGCACTGAAAGTTTTATTGGAATTTGATATCAGGTTAAGAATTTACAGAGCCTTGAAAATGCTACACAATGACAATTGCTTCACATGTGGTGGACTCCCTTGCTGTTCTAGCATCCATATCTCCAAAAATATTGGGATTTGGGAAGTGAAATAGTGCAGAATTTCCGTAAACATTCTACTGTACCACTACACAAAGAATCTTCGAAATCTGAATTGGTCATGCAACAGCCATCGGTTGTCTTGACACAGAATGACCCTACGGTCAAAGGTCAGGTTACTGCTGAACATGACCCAAAATTAAACATGAGTAACTTTTTTTTACACTTATTGTAAGACTTACCATATTGCAACTTGATCTGACCTCTTGACAATGAATAGGACAGGCGAAACATTAAATTCTCTATGGTTCTTGTCTTTCCATGCCATGTTCTAGAATACGTTGTGCGGGCGCGGAAGGCATATAGTCTCTGGAATATGTTTAAATATCTCTTTGAAAAGCTTGATTGCGCTTGCTTGTCCTGATGCGAACTTATGTGCATGTTTAAATATCTGCCTGCTGGATTTCTGCAGACTGTTTTCCATGGAGTTTAACTCTGGATATGCAGAATATTTTGAAAACAATTTGACTGAAAGTTGCTCGTGGCTAAGCCACAAACATCTTTCAGTCAAATTGGTTTTAAACTATTCAGCCAGTCCAGAGTTACTGCCCATTGAAATTATTACATGTATCTGTTGGCTTGCCGCAATTTAACTGTTTATTATCTTAAATTATTTATTCGCAGGAAAACAAACAGTTGAAGGACACGTTAGCAAAGACTCAGTAAGTATTATGGTAAAACAATTTTATTCTGAAGTCAAATAAAGCTAAGTTTCAATGGAATCGCATATGGAACCTGCTGGGTCTCAGGAAAGCAGTTTGCTTGAAATTTGTTTCTGTCTGATGTGTCAGAAATACCCAAACCTAACCTACCATGTTCTATATCCTGTCATAGTCTACTGACATGCCCTTCCTATCCTTCCTACCATTTATCTATTAGATCTATTTGGGAGGGCATGACGCTAAGATTCCATAAGCACGGAATTATCAGGTGGATGGCGGGTGTGTTTTAGCAAGCATTCTAGTCACAAGGTGTGATTCCATATATATGTATGAGTCTTTATTACTTCCTCGCATCATTTGCATTTATTTACCTCGTGTTTTGTGTTTTAGACCTTCCATGTAGCGATCAGGAAGATAGCCTCCACGATACATTCTGCTTATATGAAATCACACATTAAATTTAATTGTTTAATAGTCATACCAGCCTCTGTTTTATGGTCTTGTGGAATATCCATTTACAGTTCATAAGAATGCAATTTTTGAAAATTTACCACTGGAATGCCTGGCTCGATAACCGAGTCATTCGTGTGATAAGTTTGTAAAAATTATATTCTCTCGGCCTGTAAATTGACATTCAATAGGCTGATATTTAAATTTTCTTGATGAAATTTGACCATTAACGGGTTAATGAAATAGATCTTTTGTACTTGTGCGTCCATGTTTATGGAATGCTAGGTGGAGTCTGGTGTTTATTACAGGCTAGAGATTTTGAATATGATCTCAATGGATGCTGTTTTCGTGGGACTCACTTTCGACATGTTTTATAACTATGCATAGAGACGTGCGTGTCAATATATGAAATTTGAAGATAAATGTTTTGTGAGCTATTGAGAACTCCTACCTAGCATCAACTTATACAAATTCATTTGAACTTGCATGCCATTCGTCATCACCTTCGTGTGACAAATATTGTTTTTTACTAATCCATGCCTTGTATTAACTCTTTAACACTCATATCAGCTTAAAAACAGCTTCTGCAGTGGTCTTGAAAAATGTCCATTTGCAGACCATGAGAAGACTTCTTGAAAATTTACCACTGGAATGACTGGCTCTATAACTGAGCCAGTCATTCCAGTGGTAAATTTTCAAAATGTCTTCTTTAAATCGACATCTATAAGAAAATTTAAATCTTGAACAACTTTGAGGGTTAAAGAATGATCAAGATTGGTCTAGAAAACTTTAAACTTGTCCTTATTAATATGGCCATTTGCTGGCTAAGAGGCTATGTTTGACAATTTATCACTGGAATGATTGGCTCGGTTATAGAGCCAGTCATTCCAGTGGCAAATTTAAAAAAGGCATTTTCTTAGCCTGCAAATGTTCATTTCTCAAGTCAACTGTAGAATCCATTTTTCGTTGGCTCATCTGTTAGAGGAGTAAAATGTGATGATTATTTTTTTCAGATCTGACATGATTCCGCCTGCGGAGGTGAACAATCTTCGTCAGCAGGTGAACATTATGCAGAAGGAACTCTCCAGCAATATTGTGAAACTGAACTCAGCCGAAAACACTAAGAAATCTGTCGAGGCAAAGCTTCGCCAGTATGAGGAGAAGCTCAGATCTGTAGATATGGAACAGGTGTGATTTTTCTATTCTCATTATTATTTTGTTTCTTATAGAAGCATGCTTGTACATGTGTGAATTATTTATTGGCCATGTAATATTGAAATTAAATTTGAGTCTTGGCAATGCCAAATGTGTTATGGTCAGTAGGAGGTATATCAGATTCTTAACATGCTGAAATAGTTAAATGAAATCCTATTAACCCTTTAACACTCAAATTTGTTCAAGAAAATTTAAATTTTCTCAGAAAATGTCCATTTGCAGACCAAGAGAAGACTGTTTTTGAAAATTTACTATGGGAATGACTGCCTTGGTTATTGGGCCAGTAATTCCAGTGGTAAATTTTCAAAAACAGGTTGCTTGGTCTGCAGAAATCGGTGTTGGCTGGTATGAGTGTTACGAGGTTAAAATTTTTTTTATTATAGGCTACTATTAGTGTTTAAATAGTGTAAGGGAGATAATTTAGAACTGCCGCATACTGAAATATTTGAGTTATCTCCCTTAGTTTAAATCTTATTTTTATCTTTAATAATGTGGAATATAAGTGTCGGCTTTGTCAACTTAGTATTCTTATATATGTATTTATCATAGATATATAGAAAGATGGGAGATGGCTGTTCTTAGGAAAGATGATCACTAAAGTTTTTCTGCTGAAATCTGTTGCAGTCTTAGACATAAACAGCTTACAGCAGTTTAGAAATATCATTTTCAAAATAATCACCAATTAGCACATCAAATGTACATGAAAATGCAAGTTAATAATTTAATATTTTTGACACTACAGAAGGATTCTGGCTTGGTTCTGTCAAAAAAATTGGAAGAAGTTAATCAACAGCTGCGGAAATCAGAATCACAGAATGGAAACCTGATCAATGACCTACATAAAGCTGACACAGAAATGCATTCAGCACAGAATGAATGCAAATTATTGAAGACGAAACTGCAGGAGTTACAGAGGTCCTTGTCTGGTGTGGATGAACACTCCAGAGGCTGTGAGTCAAAACTCAAGGTAAGCATCCTTACACCATCCTGATGATGATGTTGATGTAAGTGTTTGTCCATGCATCCATCAGTACATGATCGTGTCGGGGCTAGGCTTGCGTGATTATGCGATTAAATCAAAAGTCGAGATTATTCTTTAAATCGTTAATTTATATGATTAAAAAATTAAATAATCGAATAATCGTGAATAATTTCTACTGGATAAAATATTTCAATACCTGGAGTTTAGCTACTGTTTAATGTGATCACTCCCGAACATTGTCAGTTTCCTCATTATATGCAGGCCTGTGCTGTTATGGTAACCTGTTGGAAATGTTCTACATGAGGTTGCCTTAATTTATTTTAGGAGACCTGAAACGGGTTACCTTAATCTGTTGATTTTAGTATGGACACCAATGAGTTTTCTAAGGTTTAGGTTACCATATGTCCCCTTAAAACATATACGGCAACCTATTATGGGTTACTATTGGAAATATTACAGCACAGGCCTGTGAATGTATGTCCATTTCAGGTCAAGAGAAGACTATTTTTGAAAATGTATAGCTGGAATGTCTGGCTCGTTCCAGTGATACTTTTTCAAAAATTGTCTTTTCTTGGCCTGCAAATGAGCGTTTCTAAATACATTCATATATACCTTTGTTATTATGTCTTGGTAATTAGTACCCAAGCTGATTAATCCCGATTATTCTTAAATAATCAATCGCGATCACTTTAAGCAATAATCCTGCAAGCCTAGTGTGGGCTGTAGGTTACAAAACACATTGCAACCTACAGTCACAGAATGTAATATAGCCATGCACATGAACCGGTTAGTTGTCAAGTCGGTCATATCTAGCTTCTACAGTGGCCTTGTCAAATGTCCATAGGCACGCTAAACGAAATCTAATTGTGAAAATTTGTATTACCGGGCCCGTCATTCCAGTAGCAAATTTTCAAAATTAGCCTTCTGAGATTGTAAAAGGGCATTCACGAAACAAAACTACAAATTTTCTTTACCATTAAAAGGTTAATGTTCTTGAATTCAGAATTTGGTTTCCTGGGCCTTGCTGCTATGAATATATATAATGTCACAATGGCTGAACTTTTAACTCTTGAATGGTTAAGATTTGTCAAGATTATTATAATTTCCCTTTGTGAATTTTCATTTGTACGCCAAGAGAAAATTTTTTTTAAAATAAATAAGAATATTGTTTTATTTCTTAAAGCTTTTGACTGACAAACTGGTTCAATTATCGAGCTAGTCATTTCATTATCAACATTTTAATTATAGTCCACTTGGCTGCAAATAGACATTCCTTAGCCCTTTAACACTTAAATCAGGCAAAAACGGCTTCTGCTGTAGTCTTGAGAAATGTCCATTTTCAGACCAAGAGACGACTGTTTTTGAAAATTTAACACTGGAATGACCGGCTCGATGACAAATAAATGTAAAAAATCAGTGTGACGTTAGTTTTCAAACATACATATGACACCTATTGATTTTCATTATCATTTTGATAATTAGTCACCCTGCTTACTCAGGTAATGGCAAGTTTCACTCATTGTGTTTTCAAAATAATCAGCAAGTATCTACCATTCCGTCTTCAAAATAAACTGCATGAGTTAACTCTAACATACAAATGTATATAGTCTGTGTCATGTCATGAATTTGAATACTATGTGTTAACCACTTAACTTGCCAAAATCTGTCTTGAAAAATATAAATTTGCAGGCCATGAGAATTCTTGAAAATTTACCGCCGGGCCAGTTACGTTAGTGATAAAATTTAATAAATAATCTTTTGCCAGCAAATTGACAATGACTAAGCAAGAATTATAGTTTTCATGACAAGTCTTTACCATTCAATCTGTATGTAATAAAGTTAGTGTCTGTGTTACCTTCTATCTAAGCATGAATGCATGACCTTTCCTTCTATCCCTCACACAGTATTGGTATCCTTTAGCCCGGGTGGTGAGTCACTGTAGTGCTTTCAGTGTTCTTGATTTTCATATTCCTGGCTTTGTTGTTTGTTGACTAATCTTATGCCAACAGATCCAGGACTACTTTAAAGTGTAGCATAATAAATTATAATGAGGAATATTTCAATGCTTATCATTTTATAATACATTTGAAATTCTACGGCACAAATTGCAAGATAATTTGTCAGGACCCGTCATAGTAAGTATTTACAAGTATTTTACCTTTGCATTGCAGTGGATCTTATCCATTCATTAATCTGTACTCCATATTGACAACATAAATGGGGTTGTAGGGCTGGTGGGGGGGGGGGATTGTTTTGTGTGTGTGGGGGGGTGCCTACTGAGAAAGTTTTTCAAAATTAGTCAATGGGTTCATAATCTAATTGTCTAATACAAGCTTTATAGTTGTTGTCTGCTAACAATTTGTTTGCATGCTTTTTGTCGTTAGTGTGTTTGAAGTTATATTGTCATTGAGTTCTGTGTTATAATTCTGAGGTAGACATGGGTAGGTGTTATGGACTGTGCATTTAGTCTTCACTATTCACACAATGGTAGAAGGAGAGTGACATACACCAATTGAATAGTTTAAAATTATTTTTGATAAATTGATTGTAATTTATTGTAACAAATTCCAATAAAATGAGTAACAAACTAGATTTATACTGCTTGCATGTTTAAGACTCAAAGCCGGCCCAAAAGGGCTTTTGTAGTAGTCCTGAGAATTATTTATTTGCCGATTAAGAGAAGACTATTTTTGAAGATTTGCAACTGGAAAGACTGGCTCGATAACCAAAAACTTTCAAAAATAGTCTTCTCTTGGTCAGCAAATAGACATTGTCTTTGGGAAAATTGAAATTTTCTTGAACACATTTAAGGCTTAAAAGGTTAAGATACTGGGATTTCAGGGTTTAAGTAGGTCAAACAATAAATAATCACTCGCATATCTATTTAAATTAGAAATATTTTAACCTTTTCTAGCTTTCAATAGTCACATTTTTTGCTTGATCAACACTATATCTTTTTATCACTAACACAATTTTCAATTAACAAATTTTGAAGAAGTAAATATATAGAGAAATTCATGTGATTTCTCTGTTCATTACTCATTAGCTCACCTGGCCACCAAATGAGCTTATGCCATGTCGACTGTCCGTCCATCCGTCAACTTTTTCCTTAAAACAACTTCTTCTCAATAACCACAGGGCCGATTTCAATTATATTTGGCAGGAAGTATCCTTAGGGCATAGGGATCCAAGTTTGTTTAAACAAAGTCCATTTGGCCGGTGGCCATCTTGGATTTTGGCTGATTTTAGGAAATGGCTTTAAAAATCTTCTCCGAAACCGCTTGGTGGATTGATTCAAAGCTCATGAAATATCATACGGCAAGAGCTGAACCAAGTTTGTTCGAAGGAACTTGATTGGCCAAATGGTTCGGCGGCCATCTTGGATGACCTAGTTTTCGTGAAAACGACTTATTCTGCAGACCCGCTGAACGGATCGGGCTGAAATTTTGGGGATATGATTATGGACTAAGGGCCATTAAAGTTTGTTCATGGGAAGTTGATGGGTAAAAAACATGGCCGCCGTGGACCAATCAAATTTTAGCGTGTTTGGCTGCCATATTCAATTTTTTTATTTGATGGATTTTGAAGCCGAAATTGGTTTTCTTAACTCCGCTTACTTGTCAGTCAGCTGTCGTAAAGCGATAACCCCATCCGTCTTCTGTATGTCCATCCATCCATCTGTTTGTCCGTCACCAACAATTGCGGCTCATTTTGTTATTTCTTGATGGATTGACACCAAACTTGGTCAAAATGTTAATGATGGCATCTAATATCTGTGTTATGAAACTGATAGGACGTCAAATGCCAGAGTTATCACTCTAAATATTTGCAGTCTCACTTTCATAGGGCAAATAATGGTTTGTTCCCACCGTCTTATCACCATGTCAGATTTTATTGCCAAACTAGATATTAAATTCCAATTAACAGATTTACCTTTCCAATACTGCAGAAATATTTAAGATATGTTCTCTGACATCTATGCTCTTAAAAATATTTGAAATGTATTTGATTGAAAGTTGTTGCTGCTGCCAATGAAAGTTGTTGCTGCCTAAGGTAGCAATGACTCAGTCAAATTATTTTCTAAATCAACTCCATCTCACCCTACCCCTGCTGCTCACTCGGTGATTCAGCCAGATGTGCATGTGTTAAATGGATTGTGTGCTGGTGGGGAATAACCTGCTATATAGACCACCTACCTTCCTTTAGAGACCATTTTCTTCAAATTGTATTTAAACCTCTAGTAACCGTCTAACTGAGTTTTTGCAGACGACATATTCCAAAGGTTATATCTCTGAACCTGATAAATATTTTGAAAACAATTGGACTGAAAGTTGTTGGTGGCTAAGCCGCCAACAACTTTCAGTCGAATTGTTTTCAAAATATTCAACAAGTCAAGAGCTTTTGAAAATTGAAATTATTGGCTGCACTGGCTTGCAGCAGTGAGACACTTAAGAAACCAGCTGTTGTTAGCACTGATATCATCTATTTTCACTTAAACATTGTTCAAAATCACTAATGCAAAAAGACCAGTCCAGAGATTGTTGTCAATATCTCGAAAACTAAATCATTTGACTGAAAGTCATTGGAAGTGACACCGATGGATGTAAAACTTAAGTAAGATTAGTTGAAATGCCAATGTTCCAGGTGAGCGATACAGGCCCATTGGGCCTCTTGTTTTATGCTCAATCTTTCTAACACTTACTCGTGAGTTCAATATCGTGTCGTAGCATGGGCCTGGTACCTTTAACTGGCTTTTAAGCTATCTGACTGGTGATGTCCTGTTGGATGTATGTGTGTATATTTAAAAAACACTTGGCAGGAATAAATTCCCCCCACCCACCAACCGTCACCCATAGTGGCACTGAATCACTAAATGCCAGTATGTTAGTATCTTTTTTCGAAGTATTGATGCCTAATAGTCAGCTGTTGAATAAGATAGCACAGTCACCGGACAAATTGCTTTCAAGATATTCAACTGAGATTCCTTACGTAGTAAAGATTTTGTTGTATATGGTAAATGTTAGGGATGAAATGGTTAAAAGAATCTTTAAAGCTAAATTTAATAAAAATTGATCTTATGATGTCACAGGAAATAATTTGTCATGTCATTTGAGTTCAAGAGTTTACTGGATGAAATTCTACCCTGCCATTAACCTCCTAAGACAGCACTTAACCTCTTTCTGATAAATTCCCGTACGATTCAATATTCTAGGATCCACCTCGGCTGCAATTGATGAATCCGATTTGTCAGTCAAGTACACAATATCATAATCAATTACATGACATGTAGGCTGACATCACAATCATAATTGACAGAAATACTCTGTCATGAACCTAGAATATAGACTGTCAGTTGTACGAATGGTATGTATGTATGATTAGTGTGTTCTGCGGCTGTAGTAGTAGAGACATTTCTACAGCTGTAGTTAGTTCTTCGAATTATACATAGATCTACTACATAATAAACATTCTGTTGAATATTTTGAAACTAATCTGACTGGATGCTGTTGTTGCCAGTCAAATTAGTTTCAAAATATTCAACAGGTTAGCTGTACAGTTACCATGAAGTTATGATTCTGGGAATTCAGGATTCAAAGTATCCCAACACCTGCAAAGTATGGGTAGAGAGTAGCTCATAGTTAAAAGTGGATTCATCAATTGTGTAATCGTATTCCTGTGGTGTTTTATGATGTGCATTCAGGGAAGTGGGCAGTACATATGAGCCTCAGTGTCTAGCTAAATTCATCTCTTTCCGCATGTAAACATGCTGTGGTTATTGTGATCCAATTTTAATCTTGGTGCTACATGTAATGCAAATATTTTTCTGGAGCTAATGTCTAATATTTTTCTGAATCTAATGTCTGATATTTTTCTGAATCTAATGTCTGATATTTTTCTGAATCTAATATCTGATATTTTTTAGAATCCAATGTGTGATAGTTTTCAGAATCTAATGTTTGATGGTTTTCAGAACCTAATGTCTAATAGTTTTCAGAATCTAATGTCAGATATTTTTCAGAATCTAATGTCTGATAGCGTTATTCTTTGTACAGCATGGTCATCTTTATATTGGCTTTTGTACCATAATAAGTACCCCTTTAAACCCTAGAGAGCAGATATACATGTATATTAGACAAGAGGCCTATGTTTGGACTAAATCACTAATATGTTCTAATATATTGAAACTGATTTTTAATGAGAACATGCTTATTAGTAAAATTAGCCCATTTTAACGTTTTCCAGTACTGTTGTCTAGAAATTGGCAAACTGGGATCTCAGCTACTATTCTCTTTCAAATTAAAGGATAAGCTTAATGCTATGCCTATCTAAGCGTAAGCAAGCATGGAATGGCACTTTCCAGTGTATCCATCCATCATATGATGTCATAATCAACTACGTGATGTTGAGGATGATGTCATAATCAATTGCGTCATGAATGATGTAATTAAGTTTATCGCGAATGTATAATTGGGGATTTTTTGTTCGAATTTTATGTTTTTACTGTTTAATAAACATGCTGTTGAATATTTTGAAACTAATGTTACTGGGTGCTGTTGCTGCCAATGGCAGCAACAGCGCCCAGTTAAATTAGTTTCAAAATATTCAACAGCTCACGTGTACAGTTTTCTAAATATTAATCATCAGCAAGTTCAATGATCAATCGATCCCAACACGGGCGAAATGTGGGTGGAGCTTAGCTAGAGATGGACGGCCAATACCTAAGTTTTATTGCATACAGTATGTATGATCTACAACATAGACATGTATTATTCACTGCTTTAATTAACACCCTTACATGCGGCCCTTTAATTGGTGGCATTCTGTGATGACGCTAAGAATTGAAATACATTGGACATTTATGACTATTTTATAGGCTGCTGAGAAAGAACAGCTATCACAGGGTTTAAATATGAAAAAACTTGAGAAGCAATTGGATGAGGCACAACGAAGGGAGTCAGAAATTGATCGAAAATTTAAGGTATGGAATAAACGAATCCCCGCTTGAATTGGTGCTTACTGTTTGTGAATATGGTTAAAGGAAGATCGTGCGATTTTGTATATTTTGTGGGGATGGGCGAACTCTTGCTGTTTGAGAAATTCGCGAACCAGTAGAAGATAAAAACGTAATGTTCACTTGGCTGTGTTTTGGCGGTTCGTGAACCATACATAACCATACACCTGACAAGCGAACCATGAATATTTTCTAAGTACAATTTGTTCGTATGACCATGAATTGAACTTATTTGACATATATTGGCCGTTAATAAATCTGATGTTATATTCTAGCATTTGTTGTCAAAACTTGTCAAATTGTGTGTTTATATTATTTTTCCAATACAACAACCTGCATCTGAATGTTATTTTCTGTTAAACATAATTAATTCACATTCATTAGCATATCAAAAAGGTTCGTGAACTGGTTCCTGAGCGTGAACTGTTTCCTTAATCAAACTGGCATATCATGAACCTGGTTAGTTCGTAAAGATCCTCCCAAACCACAACCCTAATATTTTTGTTGTTGGTGGTCATGTGTCTGTATTGATTAGCATTGTGGTAGGTATTTATTAGCATTAAATCATATTTGTATTTATTTTTTTCACTATAGGTAGCAGAACAAGAGAAAGCATCATCTGAAGCTAATCTGAAACATTTAGAAAAACAACTAGAAGAGGGACATAGAAGAGAGTCAGAAAAAGATAGTAACTACAAGGTACATAGAAACAGAGGTTATTCGAGGTTATACATGTTTCTAGTCGACTGATGCCGTGTATCTTTTGTTTGAACCTTTTTATTTGAATTTCTGAAATATCAATACAGTTTGGTTTTATTTGCTGATTAAGGTGTTTGCTAATAATTTTGTGTTGACGTTTGACTGGTATTAATTTTCCATAGACCTTTAATCGTCGAGATTCCAGGGTTTCATTTTCAAGACCAATTCACAGGAAAACGGGTGAATATTTGGGAACTAGTTTGACTAGAACTGGACAGCTCTCAAACAGATTTGTTTCAAAATACTCGAAAGGAATATTCATAGCATCATAAGGAATTTGTCGCTTCAGCTCGGTAAGATTTAAATGGTATTTATAAAGTGGTATCCAAGTTATCTAGCAGCAATGGATGAATCTGATCTGCCGCTCAAGTATAGCTAGCAACTATTGTGCTTATATATGAGCATCCATATTTAGTTTTCCTCTCCTTCCCTCCTCTCTCCCTCCATCCATCCCACCATACCTCCCTCATGTTCAAATTATTTATCGATAAGAATACAAAGTCCTTTATCAATATGTACCTTTAATGGTCTAATTTTGTAATATTTTGAAAAATATAGCACGAATGACTGGCTCAGTTAGCCAGGCACCAGTGGTAAATTTTCAAAGAATTCGCCTTGCCTGGCAAATATACATTGCTGAAGACCACCACAGACATTGTCATTGGAGCATCTGTTTTGAGCTACTGTTTCTTAGTTTAAAATAGTAAATAGTTTTGGACTGTTCTTATTTATCCTTTGTTTTATCTGATTCTAGGAATTACAAGCCAAAATTTACAATTTAAAGGAAGAGTTGCGTGTTTCTCAAGAAAGCCATGTTCAAGGTGGAACCGGTGATAATGTTTCTTCTGTGATACAGCTACAGACTCACAATGGTGACATAAATGAACAGAACAGACTCGGTGATAATGTCATAGAGATTGCTGAACATAAGAGACTGTAAGTTATAGCAAATTGTCCATCAACCTATTTAACCATTTAACCCTCAGATGAGGCAAAAACGTCTTCTGCAGTGGTCTTGAGAAATGTCCATTTGCATCCCAAGAGAAGACTATTTTTGAAAATCTACTACTGGAATGACTGGCATGATAACAAATGTATTAACCCTTTAACGCTTGAGTTAGCCAAAAATGCTTCTGCAGTGATCTCAAAAACTGTCTATTTGCAGATTTAAGAAGATTTTATGACAATGTACCACTGAAGTGACTTGCTTGGTTACAGTCCAATGATAAATTTCCAAAAATAATTTCTTGATTTGCAAATGGACATGTTCTATGAAAAAATTTAAATTTTCTAGAACAATTTTTCAACTATATATAGTTAATTAATTTGTCTGCATGGGCTAAGGCAGAATGTTTTGTTAGATATTGTCCTATATTTTTACAGTTTATGTGAAAAAGACAGTGAGATCTCTAGGATAGCTTCAGATTTGACCTCAAGATGTGAGCTATTAAGTGAAAAAGATAAAGAAATATCCAGACTGAAAGTGAACATATCATCTCAATCCAGTAGTCTCAGCGGGAAGGATGATGACGTATCACGACTAAAGTCTGACATATCATCCCAATCTGAGAAAATCAACAATCTCTCCGCAGAATTAGAAAACCAAAAGAAAAAAAATAATGTGAGTATGATACCATTTCAGATGTTCAGGGATAGAGATGAGGTACACCAAATTCTTTACATTGTAAGAAATATTGCATTGGGTATTTTGATGCTGATTTGAGTGGGAGTTGCAACAGGACGCAGTTATTTTATTTTCAGAATATTTGCCAGTTTACCTGTATTTGTTCATTGAAAGCGAGCTACTGATATCTCGTAATGGAGCTAATGTAAACGAGGACATGGTTACTTACACCTTTCTCCTATTTCTAATTTCTCCCAAACTCTATGAAGACTATGCGATAAATAACCTTTCAGCATAGAATAATGGATTTTACTATTTTATTTTTTTTACAGAAATGCATCTACATGTATAATATAGGTGACCTGATTAATTAATCATGCTGGTTGATTAATATCATTTTCAGTTTGGTCAGTTTTTAGGTGAACCATTATCCTTTATCCATTAACCATTGTTGAATTCTACATCACTGTTTATACCATATTGATGGACTCCCATCCCCCTTCTCCCATCAACACAATAGAGAAATCCAGTCTGTCAGTCATATATATGACATAATGAATTACGTCATATGTAGGTTGACATCACAATCAGTTAGGTCATCAATGACATATCTTAGTCCGTAATAAATGCATAAATAGTCCAAGATTTGTGTCTACTATTTAATAACCATTCTGTTGAATATTTTGAAACTAATTTGACTGGGCGCTGTTGGAGAAGGTAGGCCAAGTTTACATCCCTATTAGGGTAGCTACTAGAGTAGCGCCTAAACGGCTGGAGTACCTACTCGGGGCTACCCACCTATCAGAAAGGGTAAATCGAGTAGTCACGTGTTTGCATTGAAATCAATGTAATTTAAACACATGCTCATATACGCGGGTGTAACTGATCACATGCTCATCTACCCTAGAGTGGCTACGAGAGTTTTCGCCCAAACTCGCTGTTTGTGTCCAAAATATTCAACAGCTTACCATTTCTCATAGATTCTGTATAGAAAATATTTTCATTGGATGCTTACGTAATTGTCACGGGAAACAATATAGTCCATCCACCAGTTAGCCGTTGAACACTCAACCTAGCCAAAAATGCCCTATGCAATGGTCTTCAGAATTGTATGTTTGAACAAGAAAAAGACTATTTTTGAAAAGTTACCAATGGAATGACTGGCTCAATAACTGAGCCAGTCATTTCAGTGATAAATTTCAAAAATAATCTCTTCGCCTGCAAATTGCCATTCTATGAGAAAATTTAAATTTTCTTGAACAAATTTCAACCTTAGAGTTTATTGAAGTGTAATGTGGTTGTATTTAAATTGACGATTAACCCTTTAACACTTATATCAGGCAAAAATGGCTTCTGCAGTGGTCCTACGAAATGTTCATTTGCAAACCAAGATTATCTTTGAAAATTTACCACGGGAATGACTGGCTCGATAACGGAGACATTCATTCAACTGGTTAATTTTCAAAAAGTCTTCTTGGTCTGCAAATGGACATGGTCTATGAGAAAATTGAAATTTTCTTGAACATGTTTGAGTGCTAAAGTCATAAATTTTAGTATTCTATCCATTTATCCCAGAGCAACGAATTCAGTAGGATATTAGAAATATGTATTTGAACATCTTTACATAAATGATACGAAAGGCTATTTCTACAGTCAAATTAGTTGGACAATATTCAATAGCATGTATCTGACTGACTGTGGTTAGTTTGAACTTGAAATTGTGTGAATTCGGGGATAAATGAGCTATGTTAATGTATTTTCTTTCAGAGTCAAATAATAACATAGCATGTGACTTGTTTAATGTAAGTCTAACACCTTTTAAAGCTAATTCTGACTGCTGAGTTTCGCCCTATCACCCTATCGTGACCTTTCTGCCGAGTGTTTCATATTAAATACAGTGCCAAGAAAAGAATCTACAATGCTTCAGAATTTAGCGGTCTTCATTCTATTATGCGATCATCATCATCTGACATTTGAAATTAAAAAATATTTTCATTTTGTAGGAAATTCGAGAAAAGAATTGGAAGGCTATGGAAGCTTTAGAAAAAGCTGAGAAATCGGCACATGAAAAAGTAGATAATGCTTTGAAAACTGCCCGGGTAAATTAGCAGATTGTTTCATCTGTCTCACAATTTGTTGCTGCTACAGTCATAGTATCTATCTAGTGCTCTGAAAGTTCTTTTCAGTATGATAATTTTAAATTAAATGTTGGCTTTAGATTTTGCGCTTTTACATGTTTTACTTATAAAACACTGGAAATTTAAAAAGTAGATTTTGGTGGGTTATTGAATTATGTTTATCTTTTAGCTTATTAATGCTACTGGTCGAGTCCTTTCTGACTTGGTCATTTGAGACTCACCGGTACATGGCTGTTTTAAGTTAATTAGACATGTATGCTGTCTTTATTGCTATTATATATTCTTGATATACCTTTTTTTTTTTAAAGATTTTATGAAATTATATACTGTGACTGGTCGGAACAACCATAGCATAATTGTGTCAGACTTCAGTCTAATCTGAACTCATATGTATTATTGAGCTGGTGGGAATTGTTGCATGTTCCTTCATTATATTTTATCAAAGCATGGTGTTAATTGGGCCAATATTAAATATTTTCTTTGATTATGTTTATGATATGAAAAAGAACTTTCAGGATGCATTTACAGTTTGTGTCTGTCACCAGTTGCTGCATGGTGTCATCAAAATAATTGTCATCATTGTATTGGTTATAAAGCTTGATTTGATTTTGTGCTGTGCAATTCTATTACAATTTTAGAACTAACACAAGGCTTATGCACAGAATACGTGTTCAAATGTGAAGAAAAGTAATCTATTTACTTGTTTATCTTCCGTCCGACCTATGAACTTGGCATAATGACATATTTGAGTTAGCCATTTTAGGCTTGTTGAAAGCATATTATCTATCCTTATAGCGACATCATTTACCATGCACTATGGCTCCTTAGCGACTGTTTACATCAGCTAGCTAAATGCACTGGTTTGTGTCCATTTAATCGAGGTGGCATGCAGTCAATGATGGTGTGTAGGTAATAGTGCTGTGATATGATATCGGCAAATATTGTACGCATTTCCCGCCATTAAATGACAACCCATTTGGGAACATAGTTCCTGATTGGTTGTCGTTCGACTAAAGAAAATGCATCAAGTTCAAATTTTCAATCCTTGTGTTTTGCACTGTCAGATTATGTTGGAATCACTGAATTGAATACTGGTTAAGCTGTGTAAATCTGCTTTTACTCTAGTGCTAGTCTTGTGAAGTGGCCAATACAAATTTACTAAATATAAACAAGCAGTGGTGCTTCATATTTTTCTGTTTAATATTGAATTCATGACTATAAAATAAATGATGTGAGACACTTGTGATGCAAACCATCAGACAATAATCTCAATGTGCAATAACTCACTATGGTGAATATTTTGAAAACAATTTGACTGAAAATTGTTGGTGGCTGAGCCAACAACAGCTTTCAGTCAAAATGTTTTAAATCACATGAAAATGTAGTCTGCAGAAATTCAGCAGGCAGACAATTAATAATACTTGCTTAATTTATGCACATTTTTGTCATTTCACATTTTACCATATTTGCATTTTAATTCAATCTTCAACACTTAACAAATCTGTCGCATTATAAAGGTTTGCCCATTTTGATGTGAATAATTTGATTAAAAGTTGCATGAGTCCCATGCAATATCACTGACTATTATCAAATAAATTCAGCTATGACATCATAATTAATGTGCCCTGTCGCTTCTGTCTGGCTTGTTTTATTGATATATGAGAATCTCATGTGACTTAACTTTTTGTCTGCTTGCCACAACACTAATTTAAATCTTATTGCATCCAGATCATTTCTGTCAAAGGTATAATCCCAGTTTGAAGCATTTTGGCACACTAGCTTATTGCTTAATTCTATTTCTCATTTCTCTCTAAAATCCATGTTAAATGGCTATCTATCTAAAAGATAACTTGAATTGTAACTAGTTTCTTTTGGTGACAAACCCACCATGGCAGATGTTTCAAATGCAGATTTGCTGCCAAAGCAGTTATTCTAAATTCTCAGAAACCTGATTTCAAGGCCCTAAGAATGATGGTGGCTAAGATGTTGAAAATGATATTTAGTGACCAAATCTTTTTCATAGCCGCTGTCTTAGTGCAGAAACCGCCATCACAATTTTAGAGGGGTAATCACCTCTGTGCATGGATCTAACAGTCAACACTATCATATGAGTGCAGAGCCTGAAAGGAAATTTTTCAGTCTGGAATCAATAACTCTAATAAGAAGACAAATTGTATTCTAATATACAGATGAGTGTTTATAGAAATTACGGTATTGATTCAACTAGGATAATATAACTATGATGGCGGATCTGAGAATATGTTTTAAAGCCGCTTACCACACTCCCCTTAATAGTGAAGAAACGACTGGCTCGGTTATCGAGCAAGTCATTCCGAGTGATAAATATACAAAAATATTAGTCTTGTCTTTTCGGGTTAATGGACATTCCTGAAAGCCATTGTAGAGACAGTTTCTTTTGGCCAACTTGACTATTAAAGGGTTGTATAAAATATATAGGCCAAGAGCATGTTGTGAATCTCTACTACTACTTGGAGAACAAGATATAGCTTACAGATTTATGTCGTAGCTTAACGCTCAATTCTCTTTATGCTAGTGTACAGGGAACTATGTAATGGACCTTTCCAGTTCATCATCCATCCTAGGACCAATAGACGTTATAATCAACTACGTAACATGTAGGATGATGTCAGAATCAATGATGTCATGAATGGCGGAGATCAGTACGTCACGAATACATAGTTGGTGACAGACATTTGCATTGTTGTACGAATTGTCTACTATGTAATAAACATGCTGTTGAATATTTTGAAACTAATTTGAATGGCAGCGACAGCACTCAGTCAAATTAGTTTCAAAATATTTGACAGGTTACCTGTATATTTTTTTGGAAATTGATAGTCAGGGAGTTCGGAGATGGAACGAGCAAGGTGTGGTTGGAGTTTAGCTAAAGACGGGTGGGGCATAGCAGAAACTGGAAAGGTCCATTTGTTTACAAATGGTATTTAGTAGAACAAGGTCAGTTGTTGAAATAAAATAAGATATTCTGCATACAACATTGCAGATTTACCATTAGTATCTTACACGCATAGGCAAACAATCTGCCTATACATGATGCATAAGCTGATATTATAACATATTAGCCACAAATGTATACTCAGTTCAAGTACATGTACCTACAGGGTTACTTACAGGGGCATAAGTCTTGTCATAAAATTGTAACTTACGCAAAGCTTATTGTAATTTTTTTCAGATGGCCGAGTCAGAGAAGCTGTTGTTAGTAAAATCTATTAAAGACTTAGAAAAAAGATACTCTGAGCATGATAGAGAATTTCAAGTAAGTCATTGGTTAGGCGATTAACCATCTACCCCCCGAATTTTGTTCAAGAAAATTTCAATTTTCTCATAGAAAATATTCATTTGCAGACCAAGAGAACACTATTTTTTGAAAATTTATGACTTGACTGACAGGCTCGGTTATCGAGTCAGTCATTCCAGCGGTAAATTTTTTTAAATAGGCTGCTCTTGGTCTGCAAATGGACATTTGTCAAGACCACTAGAAACAATTTTTGGCTGATATGAGTGTTAAATGGTTAAAACTACACTGAAGAATGCTCGAGGGATCACACCCCTTTAATGGTCAAACCGGCCGAAACTGGCCTTTGCAATGGTCTTGAGCAGTGCCCATTTGCATGCTAAGAGAAAGCTTTTGCTGAAATGTTACAACTGGCTCGATAACTGAAGCGGTCATTCCTGTGATAAATTTTCAGAAATTCGGCCGTCAATGAGAAAATTTGGTTAATTTTCACGACAAAACTTGACCATTAATGTTTGTCAAGAAAATATAAATTGTTACTTAGTCAATGCCCCATCAAGATGCAGACCAAGAAAAGACTATTTTTGAAAGCTTAATACTGGAACAACTGGCTCGCGTAGCAAGTGTGACATTGTATGTTTTATAAAATATTTTTTTGATTTGCAAATGGATATTTCTCATTCAGGACATTTTATTGATCGTTAAAGAATATGTATCCTGTGCTATCCCTTCCACCCTCCTTTATATCAAATTTGGTATGTTAATACTGGGTAACAAGGATTCTCTTTCGATTGTATTTCAGCAAAATTTGTCAATATTCTCCTGGCTTTATACCCTAAAAACATTCTTAAATTATTTCCAGAGCTTAACTCTAGAAAACCTGCATAGATTCACTTCTAATTTAATTTGTGGAGAGCTTATGCACAGATTGTACTTGTTTCATTGTGATTAGGTCAGTCAAATTTATGGCCCTTATAAAACTTAAAAACTAGTTTATGACAGAGAGCTTTAAAATGCCTACCTCATGGTATATGATTCCACCCGCTTGTTTGGACTATGGTAATTTGTTTTTTCTTTTTTTTAGGTGGTGCGTTCTGAAAAAGAGTCTTTAACAAAAGAGTTGCAGGTTTCAAGGGAATACCTGCAACAGCAAGAGCAGCAGCAGCTGCAACAGCAACCGACGAATGAGGTGTCCAGTAGCAATGAAAATATAATAGATCTTATGATACATAAAAAAATGTAAGTAGCACGAAGTGATTTCAAGTGCGCAAAATGAAAAACATGTTAAATATCATGAAGAAAAATCTGGGTGAAAGTTATTGATAAGACCGCATCTCCTTCAAGTTAACCCTTAGCACTCTGATGTCAATAGTCTGTCTTTTACCGTGTCAATAGCAAAGAATCTGGTGTACATTTTTCAACAACTTTGGTGGACGATGTTGAAGACCACCATCTTCCACCAAATTTGTTGGAAAATGTACACCAGTTCATCTTTTAATTTAATTTAAAAATTTAAAAATCTGGCATCAGTGTCGTAAGGGTTAATGGATTAACAAAGTAATAGCAGCAGTAGTATAATGCAGAAGTTGAATTGTAAGACATTGAAAACTAACTACGGGCTAAAAAATGTGAAAGATTTGAGTAACTTAAAAATCTATAGATGGAGCTGATTTTTGCCACATGCGATCTGTCATCGAGGTTATTTACCCTTTCACTGGTGTAATCACTTTACATGTATCTCAATTTGAACCATACCAGACAGCTGTGGAATATCTCTCCCTCCCTCCCTCCCTCCCACAGTGGGCGGGAGGGGTTTCAAAAGGTCAAATTTTAACCGGCAGAAATTGATTATAACGCATCTCCTTCGAAACCATTGGACCGAATTCAACTAAATTTGGTATGTGAGTGGATGAGGACATTTACATTTGGCGCCACCTCCAGGTAGCCTTGCACGATTATCTGATATCAAAAATCCTGATTTTTTTTCCCCAGCCACGATTTTTTACGATAATGATTGAAAAAATCGATATATCGCGACAATTTTACTGTAACGCCGTATTCTGCCTATTTGTCACGTGTTTGTAGCGTAACCCTCTATTACGTCAAGCTGTTCAATTTATTTCCAAACCAACATCTTTGTGAGAGGGGTAGGCTTATGTTAGGAATAGGTCAAGAAAAAGTTGAAGTTCATTCTTTAAAATTGTTTTTAAAGATGAACAATAATATGAAAATTGAACACAATTTACCGGTTCAATTTCTTGCCGCCCTATTGTACACCTCAAAACCATGATCGTGTGAGTGAAATTATTAGCAGGGGCGGTATAAATATTGTGTATTCTTAATAAGCATGATTTAAAAAATCAAAAGTAATTCTAAATTTGACCAAATGGTGTCGCGCAAATATATAAATCACATGATATTGCTTGTTCTTGTGTTTTTGGAGGCAAAATGTAGTGCGTTCACAAATGTGATAGCTAAATGAGACGGCATACACACTTTAGCCAACAAGGTGAACTATCCGAGATGTTTCTGAAAGCTAACTATTATTAGTAAAATATATAAATCAAATGATTTTGCTCGCTCTCCTGATTTTGGAGGCGAGAGGTTAATGTGAAATGTGATAGCTAAATGAGACGGTATACACACTTTAGCCTGCAAGGTGAACTATCCGAGATGTTTCTGAAGGCTAACTATTATTAGTAAACTGGTACTCGGTAAATGCGGGTAGATCTAAACATGAGATATATATAAATCTAAAGCACATTCCTACACATGTAATATCACGTGATTTGTACATTTGCACAAAGACGACATGAAGTGTCAAATTTTTGGATTAATTTTGATGCAATAAACGATAACTATAACAGAGTGCGCAATATTTAGTTTGTCCAAAGTAATAATTTCACTCCCGCAATGATGGACAGGGTATACATTAAGCCAAGGTGTAAGACGTCAAAAATTTAAGCTGGGAAATTGTGTCCTATTTTCGTGTTACTAACGCTCGTTCTTTAAGCATCTTGCGACTGGATTTAAAGTTTTTGTTGAAATTTATCAATTAGAAGTCATATTTGGTTAAAACTGATACGAAAACTGGTAGCGAAGCCGACATGTCTACATAAGCCAAACCGTGCAGTCCAACTCAACCTAAGACCAATTCACCCCGTGAATTCATATACCATAAAATAGGCAATACGATATATCGACATATCGCGATTTTCTCATCGCGCTACCTCCTAGGACAATATCATGCAAGTGTACCCCCAGGGTTGGGGGATGGTGTCAAAAGGTCATGAAATTAATTGTAGTGCAACGCCTCAGACGAAATTCAACCAAATTTGGTATGCGAGTTACCCATATGATTGCGGAGTGCAAAAAGACGTTTAGATTAAACTCCACCCCCGGAGGGGGTGTTGTTGGGTGTGTCAAAAGTTCAAAGCAGTGAATGTGGGGATTTACGATGACACGTCATCGACCGATCAATCTAGTTTTGTTTTCGTTTATCCCATGCTTAAGCCAAGAATTAAGTAGAATGTTTTTAGTGAAACCTTACAGATATTATGTTCTATGCAGGACTTCCATCCATTCTATGACATAATAAAAATAATTTTAAATACATATCTACATCTTAACCTGTGTAATGCAGATCATTTGCCTATCGTTAAAACTTGCTGATGACAGGAGTGCTTGCATTGCATGTACAGTAAGCAGTTCAGTGTTATGGCCCATTCTTAACCCTTTCATCGATAAATCCCTGAAAAGTATATTCTTAACGGTATAAAGCTTCTTGTTGCATTTTTGAAATTAATTTAACTAGTTTCCAGCTATGATTCATGACACCAGTGTTAGTGAGGCTGGTAGAGGCATGGTGGTTAAAGAACATGAGACTAGAGCCTCGTCTGCAATATATGAATACTGCCCTGAATACACACATCAAATAAGTATGGATAACATCAAAATATTAACAACAAAAGGCGGGTCGAACGAAACATACACGAGGCTAGATGAAACAGTACAAGCCAACCATGTGACCAAGGACTGATTTATGACACCGTCCTTATTTCGTGAGATCTCACTGAGTCTCGGAAGAAACAAAACCTACCAAAGATCAGTGTGGCTGATGAAATATTCCAGGGGAAGTTAATAATTTACCTTCGAGTCGTTTAAAATGTCTAATGACTGGAATTGGTTTATTTAACAGGTTAGATGAAAAAGAGCAGGAAATAGGCCGGTTAACGTCAGATCTGACATACATATCTAACGAAGTTGATCGACTAACCAGTGAAGTAAAGGACCAGAAAAATAGACTTAATGTAAGTACAGATAGATAGCAACCACCATGGCAGTGTTTAACCCTTTAACCCTCAAATTGTTCCAAAATGTAAAAATTTGATTTGCAGACCAAGAGATTATTTTTTAAAATGTATCGCTGGAATGACTAGCTCGGTTACCGAGCCAGAATGACTGGCTTCTGGTTCGGTTACCGAGCCATTCATTCCAGTGGTAAATTTTCAAAAATAGTCTTGTTCTGCGCATAGAAATTTCTCAAGACCACTGCTGAAGCTGTTTTTGGCCGACTTGAGTATTAAAGTGTTATGTCCTATTTTAACCCTTTTATCTGAAGAAATTTCAGTATCTCAATTTCAAAATGGCTTTGCAGGAAAGCTGTTGAATATTTTGAAACTAATTTGACTGGAATCTGTTGCTGCTATATACAGTAACAGCTTCCAGTCAAAATAGTTTCAAAATATTCAACAGAATATTCCTTACATCGGAGAGAATTTGTTGTTTCTGGACTGTAAAAGTTAAAGAGTTAGGTTTTGCATAAGCTAGTCGAAGGATTGAGGAAATGCTGGTACACATTCTGAGTAGTGTTTCTGTCATAGACAGCAACATTATGGAGGAATTTGATCTGTCACTCATGTATCTAATGTAATTGTCAAGTATGTCACCTTAAACCGACATCACAATCGCATGTAGCTCCATCATGAAAATTGAAAAGTTTGTCATTTGTGTGCTAATTGTATGTCTGCTGTATTTACTATTTAATAAATATTCTGTTGAATATTTTGAAATTATTTGACTGGGAGCTATTGCTACCGTAGGCTACCATAGGAAGTTACAGCTCTCAGTCAAATTAGTCTCAAAATATTCAACAGCTTACCTGTATAATTACTTTGAAATTGTGATTCGAGAGTCAAAGTATATAAATCGATTCCAACACACGTAAAAAGTTGGCAGAGCTGAGGGTGAAATGGGGGTGGGAGGAGCGTGGCATGGCTAGAAATTGATCCCTCCATTACGATCAATGTTCTCCAAGCAAACGGTGAATATATATCTTAGATACATGGAACTAGCTAATATAAGCACTACAAGAGTTACATAATTATGCGCGCTGAACACATAAGATGTTAACATGCTTAATACTGAAAGTCACCTACTGTCACCATGGATTACTTTTGTCATGTTTCGATTTAACATTAATTTTGTTGAGCAGTCTTCTGCAAGACACAGTAGTTGCTCGAGAAAAATCATCGTTTTAGACCAGAATATGCTATTTCTCAAAGATAGATTGGCGATAAACAACTTATCTGAAATTTTATCATGAGAAATGGCATTTGCTTGTCCAGAGAAAATATATTTATTTTAATAATATGCATCTTGAATAAAAGACTCAGTAACTGAGCCTCCCATTCCAGTAGTAGGTCTTCTGAAATATTATATTGCTATACCATACAGATGCCATTCTTTGCCTGCTGAAATATTCAAGTTTTAAAGAAGTATAATGTTTCAACCCCAGATTAGACATCTGTTATATTAAAGAAAAATGCTGACTCAGTGATAATTTAAGTAAGCGTTTTGTATTGAATAATGGCCATGCAATGAACTGAATGTTTTCAGGAATGTATATGTTATCCTTTGTTAGGTGGAGGGACAAACTGAGAGCATGTATGATTGGTGAATTGTAACTAACTATTTGCCAATTGAACATGCTATTTTAATGGGCCTGTCCATGAGAAGTTTGAAGGAGAGAAATAACGTGTTCTAAATTTATATTTGCACCAGTGAGGCGAGCAGTATTCATACTCAGCAATATTCTCATTAGTTCCCCGTCATCGTCGACAGGGAATATAGAAACGGGTCCCGTCCGTCCTTGTGTGCATGCATCCATGCGCTCACATTTAGTTTCCGCTCGACAATTTCAGTTAGCTTGAATGGATTCATTCCAAATTTGGTATGTCAACTCCTTATGACAACACCTCGGTGGGGATTGCATATCGACGAAATTTGTCCTGAAACACCAGAGTTATCCCCCTTCATTTCATGAAAAATCGTAAAATATGTGGTTTCCGCTCCATAACTTCAGTTAGCTTTAATGGATTCATTTCAAATTTTGAATGTCAACTCTTTATGACAAGACATAGGTGGGGATTGCATATCGGCGTAATGTGTCCAGACACACGGGAGTTATCACCCTTGATTTCTTGAAAAATCGTAAAATATAGTTTCAGCACGATAACTTCAGTTAGCCTACTGGGATTCATTCAAATTTTTAATATCACCTTATGACAAGACCTCGGTGGGAATTGTATTTCGGCAAAAATGTGTCCTGAACCATCAGAGTTATCCCCCTTAATTTCTTGAAAAATCGCAAAATATTTGATTTCCGTTAATAACTTCAGTTAGTCTAGATGGGTTTGATTCAAATTTCAAAAATACATCCCTCTACATGAGACTTTGACTGGTATTACATTTGGCCGAAATCTGTTTGTAATTACCAAAGTAATTCCTCTTGATTTCTTGAAAGAGTGTACATTATTTGGATTTTAAAAATTGGGGGTTGTACTAAAAAGCCCTGGTCGGGGGACGTGTGACCAGAATTGGTCTTTTATTGTGATTAACTCTTTAATAGTCAAGCCGGCCAAATGTAATGTGTCTGTGGAATGAATATGTTACAGATCAACAGGATTGTGTGTGAACCTATTCTTATGTGATTCCTAGTTATTATTATGGACCTTGTGTTATTTTCCAGTATCTTCAATCAGCGGAGGACAATATGAAAGAGTTAGACAGTCAAGTTCATGAGTACAGGAATGTCCTTGCAGAAACAGTAAGTAATCCTTTAAACATTTAACCCTCCCAAATTTGTTGAAAAATGAACACCAGTTCATCTTTTAATTTAATTTAACATTTACAAATTTTGTCTTCAGAGTGGTAATGCTTAACCCATGAAATGTCAGTGTCCCAATTTCAAGACAGCTATACCATAAAGCTTTCGGTTAATTTAAAAATAATTTGACTGGAACTTCTTGCTGCCATTCTCTGCAACATCTAATCAAATTAGTTTCAAAATTAAATAGAGCACCATTTACCATAACATACCTGTAACTGCTTAGGAAGTGGTAAATGTCCTTAGTGTTTTCAGACATCTGATTTCATGCCAGTGGAATTCATACATTAGCAGCAACAGAGTTATCTTGACCCTTAACCCTTTCATGGCTAAATTGGTCAAGAAAATCAAAATAGCTGCTTATTGAATGTCCATTTGCAGACCATGAGAAGACAATTTTTGAAAATCTACAACTGGAATGACTCACTCGGTTACCGAGCCAATCATTCCAGTCGTAAATTTTCACTTATAATCTTCTCTTGGACTGTAAACGGACTGGTTTTGGCCAGTATCATCATGAGAGATAAAAAAAAAATTAGTTATATCACTTAGTGTATTTTCAAAGTATTGAACGCTTTTGGTTTATGTAACGTAATACATCTTACTGGAAGGTGCATTTGCGGCGTGTTTTAGTGTCTCGGCGATTGATTTCTAAACTTTGTTTGAATTGTTAATATGGGTAATGTTCTTCAGGTTGGTGGGTATTGTTTTACCATGTTAATGCTATCCTAAGCCATTTTTACCAGCGGTGTAATGTGGAAAAATGCACTAAGCAGCCAAAGCAAGACACATGTATTCATAAAATATCTGAACTGTAAACGGTGCTTTGAGATGTACCGCAACGAACCTCAGTCAACTTTGAAACCAATCTGACAAATGTTGGCAGAGTTATTGTATAGAAAACAGTTTTCAAAATGGCCACTGATAACAGCTACATGTATATCGCAAGAAAGATTTTCAATATGAACGATATATATATATTGAAAATCTTTTGTGCAATAGTGTTTGTATATTGGATACCTGTTGTTTTAAATTTAGGAGAGCAAGTTAAAACAGCTGGAGGACAGTGTAGAAGGCGAGGAGAAAAGGTGGTATGAACTTCTCGCAGCAAAGCAAACAGAATTAGAAGAGGTATGTTACTTCATTGAGTTCTTATCAATGATTTTATTACATTTGAAATATATTTAAGGTCTATGTTCTAATGGACCTTTCCCGTTTGTCCATCAATCTTATGACATCATAATCAACTATGTGACGTGTAGGATGACATTGTAATCAATGGCGTCGTAGATAAGTTCGTCATGAACGCTTAATTGATCACGGACTAAGCGTTGCTGTACGAATTATGTCTACTATTTAATTAAACATGCTGTTGAATATTTAGAAACTAATTTGGCTGGGCGACCATGTCAAATTAGTTTCAAAATATCCAACAGCTTACCTGTATAGTTTTTTTGGAAATTGATAGTCAGGAAGTTCAGGGAGCGATTGATCCCAAGTTGGCGAAGTGTGGGTGGAGGTTGACTAGAGATAGGAGGGGCATAGCTTAAACAGTTTTGTGATTCTGGGACACTTCGTTCCCAGTCAATGAAAAACATTTTTTTACTTGCCCTATTAAAGAAGACCAATGAGCTTTTTAAATACAGAATTTTCATTAATTCTAAGCGTTTTAAATATTTAAGTGTCTTAAAGAACTAGTTGATTCAACATTCTTCTGATGCAGATAAAAACGCCCTAGCAAAAAAACTTTCAATTTGGTTATTTGTATTATAACTGAGTTTACTACTAGATCTTAATAGTAATCATCTGTGAGTCATATATAATGGTAGTTGTTGGGATAATTTGTATAGCGAGTCATTTAAAGTAAAATGTGTTGGTATTGTTTTTCATTTGAAATATTAAATAATAAAGTAATATGTTTAACCTTCCCTCCATGTACAGCTAAGGAAAGAAAATTCTATGTTGCAAAGCGAAAATACAGAAGCCAAAGGAAACACTGAGGTGAGGAAATGAATATCTGTTCTTCTATTTTTCTATAAACTATATATTATATATGTGGCCATATATCCTATGGTCTTTGGGCTAATGTGGCAGTATGCTTTTAAATTTTGTTGTACGGTAACCCATGTCGCAATGATGTCAAAGTAATAACTGCTACATTACAACTAGAAGAAAATCTTAAAGTATGTTTTGGAAACAATTTTGCTGAAAGTTGGAGTTATTTTAGACAGCAACCTCTTACAATATCACTGTTTCCAATATGAGCTCAAATTGCACAGGAAAGAGACTGTAATTTAGAAATCTGATATTTCAATGATATATATAGTTAATTTATATTCATGCAGTTAATAGAAAATATATTCAATGTATGCATAGTTCTTTGATAGGGCATGTCCTATTGTTCTTTAACACTTGCTGCTTCACCCAAGTCACCATTCAGTACAAACTATATCGAGGATAATTAGGATACATTTGGAAATAATGTTGTTGAAAGCCATTGCCGTTCTGTCTACCATTTTCAAAGTGAATACCAGTTAGCATCCTTTATGGCATTTAACCATTACCACTGATGTTAAAATTCAAGTTTTTATTGGTTCGATAGCGAAGAATCTGGTGTATATTTTCAAAAATTTTGGTCGCCGATGTTGCTGTCTGCGACAGCACCATCTCTCACCAAATTTCTTAAAAAATAACACCAGTTCATCTTAATTTAATTTGAAAATTAAAAGTTTTGAGACGAGTGGTAAGGGTTAATTACTATCTGAGAATCAGAGAGTGCAACCGTAAGCCTGCATGCATAGTGTGACAGTAGTATAGTGCACGCATCTATGTTACCTATCACGACAAATATATGCTAATTGTACACTGATTTGTTGCCATTATTTGTCCATATTTACTCATAGTAATAGAGAATCAACTAATAGGTTTAGATTAACTTCCTGCCAATAGTTTGAAATGAGAATTGTTTGTCTTTCATGAATTAAATGGGGAAAAACATGCATGGCCGCCAGAAACATTCGTATAAAGCTGTTTAGACTTTAGAACATGACATGTATATACTGATCTGAGGTGAATTAACAATTTAATAAACATTCTGGTGAATATTTTGCAACTGCTTTGACTGAGAGATGCAACAACATCTCCAGCTCAAATTAGTTTCAAAATATTCAACAGACTACCTTGAAATTGAAATTATAAGTATTCAGGGTTCAAAGTATTAAAATTGATTTCGTATTTATAGAAAATTGGCTGAGCTTAGCTAGAAAAAGGGTGGTCCATGGCTAGAAATTGGTACCTTTATAAGGTGTCAAAAGCCATTGTTAACCATTGACACAAACACGGCTCATTTCAAAGCATCATTTATCATCGCTCTCCATTTCTGTCTATTTGCTCATGTGTGTCATTTAAAAGTTGTAACTTAACTGCAGTAATTTAACCCTTTAATGGTCAAAATTGCTGAAGAAAATCTAAATATTTGCTTATTGAATGTCCATTTGTCGGCCAAGAGTAGATTATAAAAATGTATCACCTAAATGACTGGCTCAGTGGATGAATCCAGTTTTAACCATGCTCCGCCCATCTCTAGCTTAGCTCCACTCACACTTCGGCAGTGTTGGAATTGATCGATCCCTGAACTCCCTGATTGCCCAGTCAAATTAGGGTCAAATTATTCAACAGCATGTTTATTATTCAGTAGTAAAGACATTCGTACACCAATGCTTAGTCCGTCATCAATGAAGCGGGCATGATGAACTTGGCTACGTGATTCATGACGTAATTGATATATCACGTCAGCCTACACGTCATGTAGTTGATTATGACGTCATATGATTGGCTGAGATACTGGAATCCTCTGTTATCGAGCCAGGCAATTGAGTGTTAAATTATCAAAAATATTTTCTTGGCATGCCTGGCATGTAAATAGGCATTCTTGAAGAAAATTGCAACAGATGTTTTTGGCCATCTTGACGGGTACATGGTTAGCACATTTACCTGAAATTATTCTTTGCTGATTTGTATGAGGCATGAAGAGGGTCTTGTAGAAATTACACCTGCGCTGAATTTTACTGCATGACACCAATATAGCCTAGAAGATGGAGCTTACATGTGATACCAGAATTTGTGGATGGATCTGTTGTCTAATGACTAAAATTCAATGTGGTCGAAAGGTTGGCATCTTGAAATCTGATTTCCATCTGATGACTCTGCAAGGATTTGGCCGATTGATCAGCCATTTTGTACATGGATCTAGTGTGTGGAGCTAAGGTAGTGAGAACATGGCTTTAACTTTCATGGTGGAGCCAGCCAAAATCGGTCTCTGCCATGGTCTTGAGGAATGGCCATTTGCAGGCCAACAGAATGCTATTTTTTAACGTTTACAACTGGCATGACTGGCTCGATAACTGAGCCAGTCTTTGCTATGGTAAATTTTCTAAGAATCTTTTGCCCTACAAATGGACATTCAATAAGCAAATATTTTGATTTTCTTGACCAAATTTAGCCATTAAAGGGTTGAACAACTTCTACTCAGTCCTGTTTTATGATCAAGGCAACAATTTCTCGCTGTAATGGCTGTCTTGGTATCCTAGGCACTACCGAGTCAGCTAGTCCAGCAGTAAGTTTTTTAACATAATCTTCTATTTTCTTAAGTGCTTCATCATATGTCCAGCGAATGCTCATGTGTTGCTATGTGTATATATATAACACCAGGTTCTTACAGATGTTGGATTTGCCTATAGATGTGTAGAGAAAAGTCTCTCAAATATTACTGATGAGGTAACAACAGCTTTCTCAGCTTAGCAGCAATCTCATTTAAATAACATTTTATTTTCTCACCTGAGTCAGAAAAACTTATGCCATGGCACCCATCCATCCACCTGTCTTAGTCTGTGATCCATCATCATTTTATTTGAATGATTTTTACTCCTGCGCATATTGGCCGATTTGAATTATATTTGACTTGATGCCTCTAAGCTAGTCATCCGGATTCTGTATATTGAAGTCTACGGTCTGATGTTTGTAAGAATGTTAAACAGCAAGACCAATTTGAATCAAACACTGCCGGAAGCATGCGATGATCATAGATTTCCAGTTGTGCATACTGAAATCGTATTGGTAATTTCAATCTCGGGATTATATTAAAATTTTCAGGTACCATTAAATCTTGACTAAAGGACGCTGTTTTTTGGTCCTATAATCAAGAACATTCTTTGAGCACATTTTTTTTGTCTAAAGTTTTCTAAAAAAGTTTAAAATGATACCACAAAAATCGAACTCAATTTTGGTACAAAAATTGCGACTAATGTATACCTCAATAACATAATCGCGGAAGTGAAATTATTAAGCTTAAATATTGAGTGTTTGTTAATAAAGATAATTTTTTACATCAAAATTAATTGAGTCAAGAAAAGATATAAATCACACGATACGTCTCCAATCGCAAAAGAATTTTATTTAGAGCAAGTACTCGGATATAAATATTCGGGACTCGAAATTGCTATATATTATCATTGAGTGATAGGAACTAAGTATTGTACTTAGGTCTGATCCGTGCCCATTTTATAACAAACTCCTGTTAGCGTATGAGAGCTCGCGAGAATACTGCGCCTTCAATCACAAAAGAACCAGCGGCTCGCCAACAAGAGGCGGTCTGTCTCATTTTAATTCTTGGACTTTCAAACAATTTTTGTTGTACGTGTTGATTTCGTTTTGTATCATTTGATGTTGGTTGGCATTACAAAATTAATGCGCAATGAGAGAAATCACTGTTCCATTATTATTTTTTTCTGATTATTTCTCTTCTCATTAGATAAATTCTCTCGAAAATAGAGAATGGCAGATATTCGAAGAAATCTAGTAAACACACCTGCTGATTGTTCCATAATTAATTCCTTTAGTAAGAGAATATATCCTTGTGAATTTTGGTTGGATTATATTTTCTGCGTATTTCTCCAGATTTTGATTGGATAATTCTCTTTGTACAGCAGAGAATAAAAGAAGCTACCTAAACACTGGCTAAACAAAGCAAAGTTTTCATAAAGTTTTACAAGATGAAATTATAAGGAGAGTATTTATCATTCCAAAACTGGTTTAACATATATTTTTACCACAAAAGTGTAGAATAAATTGTGTTTTATCTTGAATATATGTGGACATAAGCAAAAACACACAAGCATTTAGCTCGGTTGCTGGCTGAGTGATGGTAATTTTTTATACCAATTTTCCAATTTTTTTTCGTTGTATGTTTTTCAAAATTTTTCTGCGTTTTATACTTGAATACAAGAGTTTTTTGGGTGAATTTTGGTCAAATTTGGGCCTGCGTCCTATATTCAAGGGCGGCCTTTAGTTGAGAAATGATGGTATGTTGATTTGAACCAAATATTGCAAGAATGACTGATGCGGTAGGCTTTCGATCATGTACATATTATATAGAGAACAGTGAATGATAAATATGATCACTGGCTTTATTGAACTTTACGAAATTTCTAGTAAATGTTGTGAAAATTATTCCACGAATAGTTATGGTGATTTAGGTCTTGAACATGCCTGGATAGCCTGGTTCGGGAAGAATTACAAAGAGAAATATGTTTGCATTTGGATGGTGATATCTCTATCGGTAATAATGCTAATTACATCATTTATATATGTACAGATTGAAGAGATTAAGACGTGTATCACACTATCACAAATTTATGGAATATATTTGTTATTTTCATACATAAGTTGCCGAACTTTAGGATGGCCATTTTCTATGAATATACCTGTCAATTACATGAATATTACAATATCTCCCAAAGTTTTGTGGCTAGTATGAAAACATAAGTGCCTAAAGATGTATTGTGTGTATGGAAGAACTATTTAAACTCATATTAATAGATAAAACTTTAATAACCACCTTATCTGCGCATTAAGTGACCTCTGATTTTGTGTTTAGAAAATATAATTGTTCAACTTCACTGGTGGACATGTTAGATTTTCTGGAATTAATTTTTCTCAAAAGGCATTGGTGCAATTTGAATCACAGTTGCTTGAGAAAAAACATTGTTCTATGATAAGTTTCTTTAGACATCTCACAAACTGCTAGTACAAGTGAAGTCTGGATGAAGGGTCATTACCATGTTAGACAGCAGATGTGTACTTCATTGATAGTAAGCTCTAACTTTGAAGAAATCCTCGTCAAATATTTCGTTTCAGGTGAGCGATGCATGAGGCCCAAGCAGGCCTCTTATTAGGTTCACACCCTCGCCTGCTACTGCATTTTAAATTACAGTCAAACCTGTCTACACAGACCACCTGCTTTTTTGTGTCGACAAGATGGATGTTTTTTAACCCTTCAAACTTCAGTGTCTCAATTTCAAAACAAGCTGACAGGAAATTGTTGAATATCTTGAAACTAACTTCACTGAAACATATTGTTGCTATACAGCTAATAGTCAAATCAGTTTCAAAATAGTCAACGGAATATTCCTTACATAATGAACTGTTGTTTCTGATCTTTAAGGGTTAAAGTATTAAATGTAGTCACATGTCCTGACTAATCACCATATTGTGTCTCAACATGGCATTTTAAACCACATATCTTTGCTAAACACTTAACGGTGCTCTTAGGCGAAAAATGCCTCGGAGGTGGTGTTAAGGAATGTCCATTTGCATGTCAAGCGATAAACAAGCCAGTTATTTCAGTGGTAAGTTTAAAAAATCTTGCCTGCAAATGGATATTCACTGAGCAAAAATTTCACTTTTGACAAATCTTGACCATTAACAAGATTACGCTGCTTAATTAAGGTGCATTATAGACATTTGATTCAATAATGTGAAACTCCACTGCATCGCCATCCCGGGTTTTTTTTATAAAGCTAAATGTGTGCTGTATGTTTATAACCTAAAGACTACTACTGCATAAAAACTGTGTGCATAATTGTGTACTAATTCAACTCAAACGAGCTGTTTCTTTCATTTTATCACATTTGAGGTCGTGATGTCACACATTGAAAATAGTTTGTATTGCATTGCTAACGTTAGTAGCTTATCCTGAATTTTCCAAAAATTTCTCTTGAGAGGACTTGTACCTGAACTGCCAGGCCAAATTGTGGTCCTGCACTGAAATGCAAGACAGGTCAAAGGTGCTTGAATGTGGAAATAGCTTAAAATTCTTGTTTGTTTTCTCAGCAGAGACAAGCTGATTAAACGTATACATGTATTTGTGTGCATTATCTAAACCGTGTCATTAATAATAAAGTCTGAATTATTCATGCATTGATATTTACCTGCCCTGTCATACCTTGCCCTGCCTTGTCCAACCCTGCATTGTCATGCTCTATACCCTTTCTTATCTATCATGGCATACTTTACTTCCAGAGTTTACTTTGGTATAGCGTCTTACTTTTTTCCATATCCTGAACTTATTTTTATTTGTGTGCATGTCCATAAATTCTATATTTTTGGGTGTTAGAAAAGAATTGCTGTGTTTTGCTAACTTCATTTTGTGTTATTTCTGTTTTCTTATCCCACACAGCGAGGACAGCCCTGGGTAGTAAGTTTTGGCTTCCCTAAATTATGATTTTGACTGTGAAACCCAAACTGAGATTCATAATTGTCACAGTTAAGATGACAATAGTAGTGGCATTAATGTTAATTTGTCTATATACTTCACTGAGCGTTACATTTCACCCCATGTTTCACGATTGGTTAATCTTATTGGAAATAAATATTGACACATTGTTTCTTATACCAATCTGGGTGAGGCAGCACATTTAGAAGAAAGAGCAAGGATTTTGTAACCTTGGTTACATAGAAAATACTGTTGTCAATGTTGTTTTGCTTTAGCTCCGTATCTTAGTTAATCATATAGCTAAACATAGCACATAATTGTCTATATGGAGAGGGTGGTATATTCGATATAGCCCATTATGACTGATACCAAAAGCGTTGGTTTTTTTTATAAATCAAAGGATTGCTTTATTTAGCATCACATTATTGCAGACATTTTCTGTGATTATCTTAACCCTTTGACACTTTAATTTGTTCAAGAAAAATTCAATTTCTTTCTTAGAAGATGTCCATTTGCAGGCCAAGAGAAGACAATTTTAGAAAATTTACAACTGGGATTACCGGCTCGGTTATCGAGCCGTCATTCCAGTGGTAAATTTTCTAAAATAATCTTCGTTTACAAATGGACATTTCGCAAGACCACTACAGAAGCTGTTTTTGGCCGGCTTAAAGGGTTAATATACTAGACCCTACCTCGGCTACATGGCAAAAGACTGTATTGACAGTATGGTTACCATGGAAATGATTAACTCTTGAACCTCCAGTGTCTCAATTTCAAAACAACTATACAGGAAAACTGTTGAGTATCCTGTACCTTATTTAACTAGGAACTGTAGCTGCCATAGGCAATGCTCAAGCGAATATACCTGACATCAAAGAATTTGTTGTTTCTAATCTGTGGGTGTTAAAGGGTTAGTAGTCATGGTAGCATTGGTGCTCTGGCGTTAAATTAATTTAAACAAGTATGAATTCAAAATTTGTCACGATGTAGTTTATAGCTCTTCAATCGGGTCAATACTTTCAAAATTAAACAGAATTCCGCTTTCAAGAGACTTAAATTTAAAACTTGCTGCTTGTTGTGAAAAACATTTGAGAATATATGTTATATTATTTCTGCTTTACAGTTGCAAGAGAAGATTGAGAGGATGGAGATAGATATGAAGATTAATGAAGACAATAAAACAGAGATTGAAAATAAGAATGTCGAGGTATGTATATGCATATGCATGTTCTCTCTTCCCCCCCCCCCCTTTCTCTCCTCCCTCTCCGCCCCCCCCTCATTCCAGACATAAGGCCCTGTTTGTGCCTGTGTTCTCTCGTGCAAGCTCTCTCCTTTGACAAATTAAATTTTTTTTAACCTTTTTAGCTCGCCTTTGCGAAGTAAATAGAGCTTATGGGATACTCACAGCATCATATGCCGCCGGCAGCGTTGGTGTCCAATCTTGGTTACAGTTTACATTTAGTTCCATTATGGGCTAAACTATGAGGCCTCTTGTAACCAAACTTAATGTATAGCCTTGGTCAAGTTCGACTCCTGACCAGTCGGCTATAGTTAACTAGCTAGTCAGCTATAGTCGACCGAGCACCCGAGCTCAGTTCAGATGGTTGGTGCAAAATGTGCATAAATTTCAAAATGGCGTACACCAATCGCTTGCCACGAATAAATGCATATAAAAGTGTAACTATTTCACCAAATAACTTAGGTTTGATGAAATTATGCTTTCCCATTGTATGTCAATGTTCCCAAGCCCCTATTCCTTCCCCCTTTATGTCATATGGACGCTTTTTAACGTCTTGGCGGACAAAAATAACCCATTTTCGTAGGTCATCCAAACAGCTGACAGAAAGGGTTAATGGAGACTGGTACCCAGCTCCAACTTTTCCCCAATAGTAATTCAATGGGGAATCGGGAACCAACGAACTATAGTTAACTATCCAGCATTCGGCGGGGCTTGGCAACCGCGCATGTTCAGTAAACCAACAAACTGACTATAGTTAGCCAGTCGAACTTGGCCCGTATTACAGCATATCTATGATTACTGCAATGGATAAATTTATACTGTTCTTGCCTATATCTATCAGCTTAAGTACTTTGTAATTTCCGGTTACATTAAATGCGTTTAGCTGGACCTTTTCCCCCATTTTGCTGAACTTAGTGCATACTGGCATAATAGGTTATGGCTTGCGTTTAGCTCTGCTATAGCTAAACGATCAGGCCTATGCTCACCAAATTTTATATTTAGTTTTAGAAATACATCTATATCGATACAATGCATTCCTGTCATTTTCACCTGTATTTGCAGCGTATAGACTTTGTCAATTCAGGTTAAGATTTGTGTTTAGCTGGACTTGGTGCATACTGACATGATAGGTTGCGGTTTACGTTTAACTCTGTTACTGCTAAACTATCAGGAATATGGTCACCAAACTTAAGTTAGCCGCTTTGTGGATCTGGCTGGAAGGATTCTATGGCAGTAGGGTCCTGAAGTTGTATTCAGAATTTTGATTTGTCAATTTTTTGGGTGAAAATCTTAGATTTTATGAAATTGGTTGGTCTTTTTTGGCGATCATTTTGGAATTTCGAACGGTTTTTGACTGTTTTGGCGGGCATCTTGGGTTTTCCGAAAATTAAGCAGAAATCCTTTAAAAAGCACCTCCTAAACCACTTGGCAGATTTTAACCAGATTTGCCTGGACGAATCCTATGATGGTAACCTCTAGGACTTCTATTCAGAATTTTGATTTGTCGATATTTTTTTTGGTGGCCATCTTGGATTTTCTGAAACTTGTCCAATGTAAATGGTTCATCTGAACGTCACAGGCCCTTGGGCCTCTTGTGAATTAAGACCCCTACAGTTAACAAGTTTCCAAAACAAAAACAGTAACATGTTAGTACAGGCTTGAACACGGTGTACGAAGTGTCCTGATGAATATTTTGAACATAGACAGCAATGTCTTCCAATCCAATTATGTTCGAAATATTCAACAGTACATTTTATGTTATTTTGGAAATGTGTTATTTCTGATCTGTGCTGTAAATATAGCTATTGGAGCTACTGTATAAACTACATACATTGACATAAACGGTAGTGATTGCTTCTGTGGAATATTGACATCTGTTTCTCTCTTTTTCCCGACAGTTAGAGGAGAAGGTGGAGAGGATAGAAATAGACATAAGGACTACAGTTGAGAAAAAGATAGAAATTGAAAATAAATATACTGAGGTATGTGCTTATGTATGTGTCTATATTTTCCTTTCTAAATCCTTGATGTAAATCCTGTAGAACAGCCATCTTATATTGATGCTGATATTTCATGTATGTACACTCAATGTTATAGATGTTGTTCCCTTGTGTAATGTATGGTAGGGCAAAACAAAATTCCTGTTATTAATCTCTCTGACTGCTTATTTCTCATCTCATGGACCTGTGGATTTCAATTTTTTCTGCCAAAATAATTTCTGAGCAGTCAGCTGAAGCATAGCATCATGAATTTTATGGCTGTCAGATCTCAACATTAATGGACAACTTGAATACTTTCAAAAGAGCTGAATCAATTTCTAGGAATCTCATTCTTCTGTGACACGGACGATTGAAAACAAAGGCCGATTAACAGACAGTGGCGAGCAGGGATTGCAAATTCTCGCTCAGTAGACTTTGTTTCTGATTTTTCTCACATGATTGGTGATTCTTAGGTCACTAGACAAGCCCAAATGCAATAGCCACTTTCCCCTGCTGGTTGAGACTAATAAGTTAGAATGGTCAATCCTGTTTATAACCATCTTCGATTATATTCAGTTTGTGCTCATCAAGTGACTCGATCAACCATCATCTTTCTGGATGACAACTCTCCACTCGATTTATCCGATCGGGTTGAAACTTCATAGATTCAATTTATTACATCAATGAAGAAACCCATCAAAATTGAGGATTATCCATTATGGGTACCAGACGCTGGTGGTTATCCTGAAAATTGGTTTCCTTATGATAATTTTGCTACAGTGCCATATGTCGGTTTGTATAGAAACTTAGATTTGTCCAAAACAGAAATCCAAAATGGCTGCCAGACAAACATAAGTATTTTGAATATTGATTTCCATCTGAGAGCTTATTATCATATGTAGGATCGGTCTCAAACTTTGTTGTCTGATGGACAGCGTCTGTGAAACAGATCTAGTGAAATCAATTATCAGTAGTGATCTCAAGTCCAGTATGGCCAGCAACTACAAGTAGTGATGAGCTGTACCATTGAGTTATAAATGCTAAGCATAGAATTAGTTCTCTTACTGATTTCATTTTCCTTGCCGCATCATTGTATTATGCATTTTTTGGGAGCTCTTGTTTTCTTTAAAGATCTTCAGAACAGCAACCACTGGTAAACAATCTTGCTATTGATAGGTTAAGTGAGTGGCCAATAATTCTACAGAATACTATAACATTGCATTCTTAGAAAGAATATAGTTATCATCATTATGACTGTCAGATTTGACCCTGTCCAGCCATTCTTTATAAAAGAAATATCCTTTTGAATATTTAGAAAATAATTTGACTGTTATCAATTCCAGCCGGAAGTATAGTAACGTGCTGTCAAATTATCAAAATATTCAACAGTTTAATTGTATGGTTGGTGTGAAATGGGAGCACTAATCTTCTGATAAGACGATTTAATTCATCGTTTTATATATCAAAATCTTGTTTTCAGATTCATAAAAAATGGGAATATTTAGAGGTTGAGCTTAAGAAGTCAAAAGAAATTCGAATAGAAATCATCCATAAATTAGAGCAGGTATTGTATGGAGTTATATCTTGTATAATGACTTCATGTAGTATATGTTAATATTGTTTACTGTTAGAATTCGACTAAAGGACGCAGTTTTTTTGGTCATATTACATGTTCTAGGAAGGGGTGCGTCCTGTAATCGAGTACAGTCTTTGAGCACATTTCTTTGTTAAGTTTCCTAAAAAAGATAAATGATACCACGGAAATTGAACTCATTTTCGCACGGTACAAATTCTCGCCGCCTTAGATTATGTTTAATGTACGCCTCAAAACATCATTGCAGAAGTGAAATTATTAAATTGGAGCGCCTAAATATTGCGTATCCATTAATAAATATCATTTATTGCATCAAAATTAATCCTGAATTTGACATAAAATGGCATCCAGAAAAGATAGGCACATCATTTGCCTTCAAACGCAAAAGATTGTTTTTAATTAGAGCAAGTAGTTGGATAAAATATTCTGGATTCGGAACTCTGAATACTATATATTATCATTGCGCGATAGGAACAAAACATTGTACTATCATTGAGCGATAGGAACTAAGTATTGTACTTTACGTCTGATCCGTACCCGTTTGATAACAAACTCCTGTTAGCGTATAAGATCTCGCGAGAGCACGACGTCTCCAATCGCAAAAGAGCCAGTGGCTCGCCAACATAAGAAGCGCTTTATCTCATTTTAATTCTGATTGCTTTTTGGATCATTTAATGTTGGTCGGCATTACAAAATTAATGTGCAATACGAGAGAAAACACTTCCATTATTAATTTTTTCTGAAGAGAAATATTATTTCTCTGTTCTGATTGGATAAATTCTCCCGTACAAGCCAATGAAAATAGAGAATCGCAGATATTAGAATAATTCTAGTAAACACATCTGCTGATCTTACCGCATTCCTAATATCACATGATTTCCATATTTTCTAGGTGACATTTAATGTCAAAAGTAGCACTGATTTTGATGTAATAAACGATCTTTGTTGAAGACACGCGATGTTTAGGCTGTCTCATTAATAATTTCACTTCCACGATGATATTTTTGAGGAGTACATTGAACATAGTGGTACGATGGTAAGTATGTGTATGGAAATTGCATTCAATTTTCGTGGTAGGCTCTATGAGTTTTAACCATTTTAGAGAATGAATTTCAATTTCTCTATGCGTCGTTTCTATGAGTATAAGGATTTTTGGGGAGGATTTGGGGCAAAATTTAGCCTGCCTTCAATACAAGGTAGTGTCCTTTCCTCGAATAAAAATGGTATGTATATATATATATATATATATATATATATATATATATATATAATGCTCCACATGTGTAAAATAGATTAATTTACATGTGTTTATGCTTGACACTTGTCTCAACATCTTGTGGTCAGGAGATTATGGATCTTTAACCGTTTACTAGTCAAGATTGCTATAAAATCAGAAATACTGGTCATTGAATCTCAATTCACCTTTCCATATTGTCCTTCCATCATCTGACCTCATATGACATCATAATCAGCTCAGGCGTGTATGATGATGTCACAATCATTACGTCACAAAGGGTTCCATAGAGACTGTCATCAAACTCAAATAGTCCAACACTGTATGAATTATATGTCTTTGTAATTCTTTGCTATTTAATAAACATGCTGTTGAATATTTTGAAACTAATTTGACTGGGCGCTGTTGCTGCCTTAGGCAGCAACAGCACCCAGTCAAATTAGTTTCAAAATATTCAAAAGCTTACCTGTAGAGCTTTTTGGAAATTGATAGTCAGGCTGTTCAGAGATCGATTGTCCCAATACAATCGAGTTGTGGGTGGAGCTTAGGTAGAGATGGGCGGGGGCATAGCTAAAACTGGAAAGGTCCATTAGTACTTAGTACGCAGACACCCTATGTTTTGAAAATTTAAAACTAGAATGACTGACTCAGTTATTGAGCCATGGATTCCAGGCATATATGTTCAAAAATGTTTTTCACAAATGAGCCTTCCCGATGACCACCGCAGACGCCATTTCGTCTCGCTTGAACATTAGATGGTTAAGACAGTTGATTGACACTAGCGCCCAGCAGACATTCTCTATGGCAATTGACTTTTCTGCTCATTAAGGTAGTGATGATATGATACAGGTATGATAGTATCCTAATAGATAATGTATGCTATTTGTTGAGAAAATTCCCCTCCCCACACGGCTAGAAATGGTATCGATAGGTGCACGGGGTATTCCATCCATCTGTCCAATGGCACCTAGATCCATGTAGATTCACTTCCAGAATATTAACCATTAAGTAAGATGGTTGGATCCTATCAGCTTGGACAGATGAGTCATCCATGACAAGACCATCTTGAGATCTCATTTCTGACAATTATGTCCATATTTGCCAGGGTTTACGTTTATGCTCGATTACTATTTGGAGCAGATTTAGTATATTAATACTGGTTTATACTTGTATGAAAACTTGCTTGTGATTCAGCTTCAGCCAAATCTGTCCATATATCCGGAGTTGCCCTCTTCCCATATTTAGCTTGAAATTTGTCAGCAATCGGGTGCACATCTGATAAGTAATTTTTCTGTTCTTATTATCCCCACGTTTTAAAAAAATGTCGAGGATATTGTAATCTGCTCCGTCCGTCTGTCCATCCGTCACGCTATCCTCCCAAACCATTGGGTGGAATTAAATCAAATTTGGGATGGGTGTGTGCAGAGGTCAAAAGGTCAAATAATTTGTAACACAACTGAAATTGTTAGACGGAACTCAACTAAATTTGATATCTGAGTTACCCATATGATTGCGGAGTGCAAGGGGCCATTTAGATTTGGTTCTGCCCCCAGGGGTGGGGGAGGGGTCAAAAGGGCAAATTTTAACTCACAGAAATTGATTGTAATGCATCTCCTCCGAAACAACTGGACGGAATTCAACCAAATTTGTTATGTGAGTTACCCAGATGATCGCGGAGTACAAAATGACATTTACATTTGGCTCCGCCCCCAGGGTTAGGTTGTGGGGTGTGTCAAAAGTTCAAAGCGGTGAATGTGGGGATTGGCGATGACGCGTCAACGACCGATCAATCTAGTATTATGAGTTACGTTGATCTCACTTACTTGCAAATATATATATGTTGACCACTGACAAACTGCTGCTTTTATAGAGGGTTTTGTCTGCAAACTGTTTCCTACCATAGTTTTTCTTATTCAATTAGGTGAGTATTTTTTCCAGTGAGTTTAAAACCATTTCTATGTCTTGTTCCTTTGCCATTTAGTGTTGAAAAATGGGTAATTAATCCGTTGATGGTCAGGCTGACCCAAATTGATACCCTCAGTGGTCTTGGTGAATGTTCATTTGCAGGCCATGAATAGACTGTTTGATAACCGAACTAGTCATTCCAATTCTAAATTTTCTAAAATAGCCTCTTAACCTACAAATAGTCATAAAAATGCAAATATTTTGATTGTCTTGATAAAATATGGCCATTAAATAGTTATGGTTGTCTGTTGTGTAGACTTATGGTATACCTACACCGTGCATCTGTAGTCATTCCATTACCTTCGCATCACAAAGCACAATTCATGAATCCAGTTTCTCACATCTCAGTCAATCATATGATGTCATATTCAACTACATGATGTGTAGGCTGACATCATAATCAATTATGTCATGGGTGACGTAGCTAAGTTCGTCACAAACACTTAATCGATGACGGACTAAAGGTTGTTGTACGAATTGTATGTCTTTACTATTTAATAACTAGGCAGCAACAGCACGCAGTCAAATAATTTTCAAAATATACAACAGCTTACCTGTATAGTTTTCTGGAAATTGAGATTCAGAGAATACAAAGATCGATCAATCCCAACACAGGTAGGGCGTAACTAAAACTGGATTCCTCCATTACCCAAGCTCTCAGGGCCTAATACAGGAGTTTTGTTTGGACACACTAAGGACCCAAGATGGTGATAAAGACGCTCTCCGGGCCTTATCCAGGACTTTTGGTGGGGACAAGGGGGGGGGGGGGTGTTTTCCCAAGCTGAAGTCCAGGGGTACCAAACTGAAAATCTAGGGTTCCAATGCATTTTTTCTCATCCATGCTAAAATTAGAAGGTACTGTATACTCATAACTATGAATTTATGGGTGTCCGATACCAGATTTGTGTGCAAAAACCTATATAACTAATAAAATATGTAATAATGATACAAGATTTTATATACCCTCAAAAGGCCCCTTATGAGAATCCCTGCTTCCCTTAGTCTGGGAGCCAATACTGATGTTACTGCCTATGTTTATCTCATTTGTTCTCTTTTCAGTCTCAAGACAGTCTTACAGTTGTGCAGAAAGAACTTACTGAAGCCAAAGACAATTTAGCAGACTTAGAGGCTCTGAAAAAGGTAGTCAATTAAATTGATTGTTTTATTGTCTCATATTCACACTCATATTTATGGCGGTGGACAATCTCGCTTAGCTAAATGCATTAGCCTCTGCTATAACAAAACTACCTGGCCTATTGTACATAATAACATTTTTAATATTTCATTATATATTGGAAATTTTTCAATATTACAATTTTTTAATACCATTCTGATCTACATATTTACGTTAAAAGTATTTCATTTTAAGCTTTCATTAAGTTAAGTTAAACACTGCTTCGTGGATTTACCTTGGCTCCAGCTAAACTACTATACCTATCGTAACCAAACTTGCTGGATTAATGCTAATACTGCAAATTGGTGTGCCCCATATTTTGTTTGCACAAATATTTCAGATACAATTTGTTTCCACTTCGCAGAATTTCTTTCATACGTCATGTGGTTCTATTTTGTACGTAAATAGGTCAAAATGGGTTACTTAAAACAGATTTGCTTAAAGGGAAACACCAGACCCTCTATACCACTTTGTATAAAATGAATCTCCAGTCCGTAACGTTTTCAAAAAATATAATTGTAAGCGCTGTGCTCAAATTAGAAACATATATCTTTGTTATTTAAATGTGTGATACATTAGTTACATTCTATTCCCAGATGAGGCATATGACGTCATAAGTTGAACGTTTTTCTTACTGTCATCCAACGCTATCGCAATAAAATTGTGAATTACATTTGATAAGGGGGTTCTCTTCAGCGGTGTTAGGAATATATAAACTATATTTGCGAATATGTTGAAGAATATATAATGATCTTGAGATAAATAAATGACACGATAGTATAGGTATATCAATACAATTGCCACTTTTGAATAAACACTTACTGGCGCTACAGCTGATAATGTTATTAAAGTTCCATCTATTAATATGAGAGTTTAATGGTTCTTACATACATCCCAATACATCTTTAGGTGCTTATGTTTTCATACTAGCCTCAAAACTCCCTGAGATATAATATTCATGTGATTAAAAGGCAGCTTCTTAGAAAATGACCATCTTAAGATTCGGCAACTAATGTATGAAAATAACAAATATATTCCATAAATTTGCGATAGTATGATAAACATATTAATCTCTTCAATCTGTACATATATAAATGATGTCGATAGCATTATCGCCGCTAGATATATCACCATCCAAATGCATGCACTCCTGTCTTCAGCGTGTTGTTATCATGGTTCTTTCGGATGGTATTCAACCTATGACGTCATAGGTTTAATTAACTCACAGGAAATTATAGTAACATAGCGGTTTTTTAACACCATTTTAATCGGATTTATACATAAATGTTGCAGGAAAATTTTACACAGTAGGTTAAATATGGGCTCTACGATAGAACTGCGTGTTTTATGCAAACAATGGGGACCCTTCTTGTGTTCCCCTTTAAACCAAAAAATGTGTTTATCCCACTTTCAATGTGGACCTGCCTAATTTAATACATTTCATATTTCCTGTTAAGTTTTTTATTTAGTTTGTTTTACTACCAGAGGTAGAATGTGATTACCAATCAGCGTAATTTATGCCTATAGGATCCATACAGTGTAATTGATGGATCCAGAATTTTTCATGGCCCTTGCGGAAAGTGGTTTGCTTCCATACTATCAGGATCGTGACATAATACTTCATTAATTCTGTATTTGACATCTGTAGTCCCATGGTTGTAAAGATTAAAATGTTGGGTGACAGGTGTGTCTTTGTTGTTTTTTATATCCCTTAGGTGCTCCTTAATGCGTACTTGAAACTCGTTTTGTTTTTAGTTTGATCTATACACAAAACCCACAGATACACACAGGTATCTGCATTTTTCTTCAGCACGCCCAGAATCCTCTAAAAAAGCAAGCCTGTACGAACAATTCTTGAGACTTAGGAGAATCTATAGCAGAGAATCCAATTTCGTTAAAAACGCACACGAAATGGTACATCACTATGCCGCCAGAGGATACCTAACAGATGACTTAATTTCAAGCTTAAACAGAGCTATGGAATAGAATCGCTCAGACCTCCGTCTACCAAAAACAGAAACCAAAAAATACCAGGATACCGTGTATCACGGACTTTCATCAGCACAGCAAACTTACCCAGAAAGTCATCAAACAACACTGACCACTTCTACAGACCAGCCCAAAATGCTGGATCGAGTTTACAGAAGTACCACTATTCGGCCACAGATGCAATCCGTCTTTTAAAGACACACTAGTCACTGCCAAATTTAAAGACCCCCAAAAATACGGGCAGCAAGGCAAATGTATATCTAACCCTATACATCCATGCACTAAAAACAACTGCTCCTTCTGTCCCAACATGGACAGAATACATAGTTACAAAAGCTCACACACTGGGCTTAAATATTACATCAAAACCAAAACATTCTGTCAAACTACAAATGTCATTTATTTAGTAACCTGCAAAAAATGTACTAAACAATATGTTGGTGAAACAAAACGTGAGTTTCAAGTGCGCATTAAGGAGCACCTAAGGGATATAAAAAACAACAAAGACACACCTGTCACCCAACATTTTAATCTTCACAACCATAGGACTACAGATGTCAAATACAGAATGATTGAAGTATTACATCACGATCCTGATAGCACGGAAGCAACCACTTTCTGCAAGGACCGTGAAAAATATAGGCATCAGTCACGCTGATTGGTAATCACATTCTACCTCTGGTAGTAAACTATTAATTGGTTACTCGCTTACCAAGACTCCCGACCCTTGGTCATGCGTATGAGCCCATAACATGATGTCACACCTACACTACGTCACAAGCACGTATGACATCGCACTACACCAATGTCCAGCTCACTTTACTCAAAGGAACAGTACTTTAATTATACACCATAAATACCAGTCTGGCTACTCTTCTCCGGCTACACAGCGCAGCCAAAACCTTGCCAGCTACAACTAACGGCAAACCGGCTACACAAACCAAGTTCCCATCTCTTCCCCAGCTACCACAGCCAGCGCCACTGGCTACATCTCGGCCAAATCCGGCTACAGAATCACACAGATTCTGGCTACCAATGACGCCCCCGGCTACAGAATTACTGTAATCCGGCTACAAATTGTGAAATCCGGCTACAAAATCAATTCCGGTCACACACCCACGTGTAGCCGCATCTGGAAAAGTATAAAAGGAAGGCCAAACTGTTTTGGCATCCAGATTCAAACTGAAACCACAGTTCGCGTCAGGAACAAAAAGCGGAATCAAACTTTTTGAAGGATTTTTATTTAGTTTGATTTAGTGTATTCAGATTACGGTTTGTGTTTGGATCAGAATAAGCCTAACTCATGTTTTATTTACGGCTGTGCATATAAAGTACAGTTCACAAATAACTAAAGGTGTTTCCAAAGCAGAAACATGTTATTTATTGCAATTTTGAACACGATGGAAGTAATGTTCTGTTGAATATTTTGAATATAATTGCATCGGAAGCCAATCCGATTATGTTCATAATATGCAACATTATGTGTTAAGTGTTTAACACTTAAATTTGTTCAAGAAAATTTCAACTTGCAGACCAAGAGAAGACTCTTTTGAAAATTTACTCAGTCATTCCAGTTGTAAGTTTCAAGTCTTTTCTTGGTCTGTAAATGGACATTTCTCAATACCACTACAGAAGTCGTTTTCGGTTGATATGAGTTTTAAAGGGTTATGTTATATCTATACTGTATGTTTATCATGACATTGTTGCTTTTGTTTTGCATTTCAGTTGATAGAGGAATTACGTGGACAGTTAGCATCAGAAAAACAGAAAAATAAGGAGATGGCATCTCAGGTTGTGAGACTGAATGGTACATTGAAAATTGGACAAGCTGCTGTGGCGGAGGAACAGAGACTGGTCAAATCATTACAGGATCAATTAGACTCTATATCACAAGTAAGCGTTGGGAAGGTAATTCGACTGTAATTAGATTGTAAAGGCATAGCATAGAAAAGATAGCTTCAATCTGCGTTAAGGATTGATCTAATTACTGGGAAAATTAGACCTTGCTATTATAGATAAAGCCAAAATATTCAGGAAGTTCTATTTTATACAACTTTCATCCTTCAAGTCCCAGTTGGTCCATTTTAAGTCCAACATACAGGACAGATAACTATTTGAGACTAGGATTGAAAATATTTTGGCTTGAAGCTGTTCTTGTATTAGTCAGTAATTTTAAAAATTCAACAGTATATTTTGTAGAACATACAGAATTGATTGCATCAGTATTTAGAATTGAAAGTGTTTCTTGTAATTTCAATGAAAATGGTATATATTAATAAATTCATGCAAGTAAATTTTATGTCTATTTTAAGATTTACTCGGTATTTCTAGCTGCTTGTAGCAGCTCACTAAACCGTCGTGTCTTAGTTAGTCAGTCAGTCAGTCAGTTTGTTTATTTGTTAGTCAGTCAGTCACAAAGACTTATTTCGGCCTGTAGATTTTCGCATCCATTAACCAAAGTTGGGAAAAGGTTGAGGGTAGGGTCCTGAAGATATGTGATAAAAATGTCAAAGGCATAAAAATGTCAAAGGCCACTGTTACCAGAATAAAGAAATATTATTTTGAAAACTAATTTATCAATAACTTAGTCTGGTTGTACTGGAGTTATTTCGGTTAAGCTTGGTTGGAAGATTGCCCGTGGGTTTCCGAAGAAGTGTAATCAATTTGGGCTCAGAAGGTCAAGGCCATGGTGACCAGATTAATTAAAATATCATTATTTTGGAAACTAATTTGTCAATAACTTGTTCTATTGGAGATCTGTTAGCGGACTTGGCTGGAAGATTGCCCATGGGCTCACGAAGAAGTGTGATAAATTTGGTCATCAAGGTCACTGACATAATTAAAAATTCATCCAAAATTGAATGACGCAAGTATTGCACAAATTTGAGCTTCTTTACCTGCGTATAGCTGCTCAATAAAATATGATGTCCCTTAGTTAGTTCATCAGTCATTCATATCAACCTTGTTAGACTTTTGTTGGTAATTTCACATTCATATTCAACTTGATCATCCTATGGGCTCTGTTGCTATGTCAATTAAAGGTCTATACTTTGTTTTACAGCAATCATCCGGATCCGGATCTGGTGATAATGGTCTGAAAGAGGTATGTTTTGCTACTTAAGTGTTTTTCTATTTGATGAATGCAAAAATAAACAATGCTTTATATAAAGTTCACATACATGTACCATTACCCGCATGCCTATTAAGTGGTGTTCTCAACAAGCGAATTGTCTTATACAATCACCATCATGTGCACACACCCATGCCTAAACAAATCCCAAAACATTATTACTCCTATGGGGCAAACAATAATTTGTTTCCCAAAATGGACAATGATGCCCAGTACAAAGTATCGCATAATAGTCACTTCAAATGTGGTCTGTCAACACCTTGTGGCAAAACATTTAGCTATCCATATTCACCTGAACTATCTCAAATTCATTTTTTTAAATTTGAAATGCCTGGGGCACGACACTGGTCTTTTGTTATTGCTAGGCTAAATTAGTTCATTCTATTTGTTTTGAGTGTATATATTGTATTATAGAACATTTGTTACAAACTATGATTTAGAAAATATCCTTTGGTTGCATAAGTTTCCGGTCTAATTAGTTTCAAAATATTCAACAACTTTCCTATATAGCTGTTTTGAAACCGAGACATTGAAATTTCAATTGGTAGCGTGTTAATCCTGTTTATAGATAAAGGCTGGTGTTGAAATCTTGATATATTCTTATGTGAATGAGCTTGTGAATTGTATGCTGACTTGTTATCTGCAGTTGAAAAGCAAATTAACTGACACACAGAAACAGCTAGAGAGAGAAATCATGACAAATAGGCAGCTCAGTCAAAGATTGGTAAGTTTAAACAGATGTTACATTTCTCATTAATTAGCCTAGTTTTCATGGAATTTGCCATCCTATGTTAGTACTTACATGCCTAACCTTTAGGCGCCACAGAGTGGTGCTTCGTTAAGCCTGTAGTGGTCAAGATCGGTTAAGAAAAATCAAAACAATTACTCATGAATGTCCATTTGCAGGCCTAGAGAACAGAATGTTTACAAATCTACCACTAGAATGAGTGACTCAGTTATTGAGCAAGTCATTTCAATTTTAAATTTGGGAAATATCAGCCTACAAATGGACATTCCTCGCCATTGCAGAGGCTGCTTTTGAACGGCTTGACCACTAAGGGGTTAAGAACCACTGGTGTCACGTTTTATATGATGTCTGAGGCTAAAAGGTGATGGTTCAGATTTTAGTTTCTATTCAATAACATAACCTCTACTTTGAGAAGGTTAATCATTGGACGATCAAAAAGCTGATGTAATTGTTAGTAAATTAATAGAATTTTCGTTTCCGCATTATTAGTCATGTCCTACTAACAAAATGTCATTGTGTGCTCCTTCCACTTGCATAGAAATAGCATAATTATGGTGTCAAGATGTCCAATCTAAAGATCACAATTACTAAAAACTTTTGTATTGTTGTTTTGTGTCAAATGGTCACTGTCCACTGGAATAAAATGCTGATTTCTACACAGTAAGTGTCTTTATCCAGCAGGTGTTGATGATGTCAAGTCTATGCTTGTATCATATATTTTGTCCTATGGCATCTAAATTGTATATTTCCTGCCAATACGGAGCTCTCTGACTTGTATAAAGTATGAGTAAGGTCATATATAATATATAATAAAATATATGAATATTTCAGTCAGCTTTGGTTCAGCGTACTCAGTATACGAGAGTAAGTATTCAGTAAATACCTGGGGATAAAATTAGTCTAGTCATATATAGATAATAGTAGAGATCAATGTATCCAAAATTAGATTCCTTTCTGCTTCGGAATTAAATCACAGCTGTAAATATACTATTAATCTCACTTATAGCCATCACAACGTAAACCTGGCTTATACAAAGGTATTAATATTTATAATGGTGATTGGCATTATTTTGGTGCTTTGGAACATGTATTTTATTATTGGCAGTGGGTGTGGAGGTGTGGCCTTGGGTGTAATCTTATTCTTTCAGTTTCACTTTGTTGTTTAATCCTCATAATGATTAAAATGGCGTTCTACATGCAGCAATGGATTTTTCCAAGTTTATCAATGCATCATATGGCATTGTAATCAACTACGTGACGTGTAGGATGTCGTCATAATCGTGACGTCCCGAGTGATTCGATACACTCAGTCTTTAACACTTAATAGTCTGACACGTATGAATTGTATGTCTTTATGTTGAATATTTTGAAGCTAATTTGACTGGGCAGGCGCTGTTGCTGTCATAGGCAGGAACAGCATCCAGTCAAATTATTCTCAAAATATTTAACAGCTAACGTGTATAGTTTTCTGGAAATTGATAGTCAGGGCATTCACGGATCAATCGATCCCAACACGATCGAGGTATAGGTGGAGCTTAGCTAGAGATGGGTGCGGCATAGTTAAAACTGTAAAGGTTCATTTAGGAATGCTCCAAAATGTTAAATTTATCTCTTTCGCAAACAAGGTGTTTAACTTATAGTATTTTGATTCTTTACCTTAATCCTTTCACCAATGAAATCGCAGTATTTGTATTTCAAACATTGTCTGTTGACTATTGTGAGGACAATTCATTCTGAAGTCGCTACTGCCTTGGGCAGCAACATTTTTTTTTTCAGTCAAATTAATTTCAAAATATTCAACAGAACTTTTAGCTCTTGCATCATAGAGAAATCTAAGCATTTAGCTTGCGGCATTGACACGGTTAAGAATATCTTTGAAAATTAAGCGTACGCTGTTCATCATGTACTTTACTGCATTATTTACCAACTCTACCATTCCCAACTCAATCTTAACTTACCATGCCCTCCTCCTTATCCTATCTAGCCCACTATTATGTCTGTATATGCTAAGCTCTCTCATAGCATACTTTGTTCTGCCCTACTCTACCAGCACTAGCCATTGTCTATCTTACCATATATGTTGTATTGTCCTTCCCTAACCTATCTTAGTCTCCTACCTTGCTCTGCCCTACATACCCCAAAGTTAACCTACTCTCTTTCTCCTATCATGTTTTGTTCTGCACTACCAGACTGCTCAGCTGACCCCGGACCCCCATCTGGCATCCGGTTGTATGTCAGTCTATCCATCTGTTCATATATCCATTCATGCATCATCAACAATGGTGATACATTTCTGGCATTTTCTAGTAACCCTTCTAACCTAGCTCAGCCCTACCATTGCCTGGAGTTTTCATTACTTCTGGACAGATTTAAATCAATCATGGCCAATATGTTCCTATCAGCATTTAGTTCACGTTAACATATTTTTATTGTTCATTAATGGCAATAGAGATGGAGTCACAAATGCTACCTGCCATACCTTTCCATATCACCATTTTGTACGGTAACTAACCATGACATACCAGCACTTGTTTATAGCCAGCAGATACATTGTGTTCGACATGCCGATAATGGTATTTCTAGTATTTACATCCATGCTTTCGTGGTATTGCTGAAAATAACACTGCACAATGCAACTCTGCAATGCACGCTAACCACAGTATTAGCACATTCAAGTAGGGTTGCGCGATTTCTGCTTTGAAACATCGCAATCGATTTTATAAAAAAAAATCACGATTTTCGATTAAATCGTAGTTCCAAATTCCCAAAAGCATAAACCGGGGTAATGTGACAAGTCACGAAAACTGGAACTTGGAATTTCTAGAAAAGTTGAAATAAATGATAGAAAACTAGCACAAAATTAGAACACAATTTCATTGGACAAATTCTTACCATCCTACGTCTATGCTTAATGTATACCTGATATCCATCATCGCAGGAGTGAAATTATTAATTGAGAGCGCCTAAAAATTACATATAGTTTAATAAACATCGTTTATTTCATAGAAATTTGACATAAAATGTCGAGTAAAAATATAAATTCCGCTTATAGCCTCCCTTTGTATTTGTAGGACGAGGATAGGTCATTACCCGAGTAGCGCAAAGACGCTAATATTAATACCCGGGGAGATACTGCACAATCCACATACATAGGGTGGTAGCGTTGAGTATTACGAGAGTAAAAGCGTAAACTCGTCCTATAGTGCAGTCTATAGTTGCTTTCAGAATGAACGATTTACATTTAAGAGTAATCAACAGAACGCACAGTTCAAAATACAACAATCTGGAATGCTATTTCTTTATTTTCCTTAATTGGACATGACAACCGAATCAAAAAGGAAAAATTATTACACTGCCTGAAATTGCTAACTCTAGAATTAAAAAGAATTATGTTCACTGATTATTGCCTAACACTGCAACTATGTATATACTTGGTATTTCATGACAGACTCAGGGTCTGCAGCGAAAGAAAGAAAATTCTATGGCAATTCGATGGAGTAACTAGCTGGTTTTCTCAATGACAAAGGCATTACATCGCTATTGTTAGCTTGTTTAATGGGATATAAACACAATGAACACAGGCGTGAATCAATTAAAATTGTACTCATGTACTGTTAAATACAACTGAAAATAAAAAACTTCAGATTTTAAACAAACATGAAATTTTTGACCATTTTCCCATTTTTCTCAATTATATCGTAAAAATCGCGGTTTTAAAAATAAATCGAACTTCACGATTAAATCTTAAAATCGTGCAAGCCTACATTCAAGGATGCTGTAAAAACAGTATTGTAACCCATAGTGTATCTACAGCACTAATATCATAGCAAGTGAGTCTTGGCTAAGGCTGGATGTTGCAAAGCTAATGGTGAAACTAGAAAATAATGTAACCAACAGATAATGAATTTTCAAATCTTTGCTTCATTGTATGATATAATAAATGGCTTCCTGTACAAAAATTTCTGCTAAATTAGCATGAGATATCGGAACAGAATTATCTCCAATTTGAGATTCTAATGGTAGAATCACTGATATCCTATCAATTCATATCACTGGTTTAAGCAAATTTGACACAGGATTTAACTGATGATGGGTTCCAATGTAGTATGTATTAGCTTGATGAATCCAATTATTGTAATTTCCTTGTGAATATAGCTATATTTTAACACCATTGTGTCATGGAAATCAAAAATTTTAATGGACCACAAAATCATAATCGTTCTTGATGCGTCTAATCAAGATTTAATCTGTAGCAGTCCTTGAATATTAAAACTTTATTTCTACCTCATTATAAATGTTAGCAATAAAACTCAGTGTTGTAAAATTTGTAGACAGAAATGCAGAGGATTGATCTGTAGTAAGGGTATATGCGTTTGCATGCGCAAACACAGTTTCCAGAATTGTACTTACACAAGATTAATTTACAATATACCATTGCATTTATTACTCTGTATTAGAACATGCGCTTAGATTCTACTTTGATTACACTGTCTAGAAGTTAGATATTTCCTACACAGCAGTGTCGGTGGAAAGATTTATAATTTCTCTTGCAAAGTTTACAACTGATATTGACCTGAAATTTCTTTTGCCATTTTATTGATTCATTTTATATGCAATTGAAATTGATTGCACACACACATAATTTTTATCATTAACTATTCATTTCATCACCAATGCACCATTTTTGTCTCACCGGTGAAACATAAAACGAGACATTGGTATCACTTTTCCGCCGATGGGGATCGCGTCAATATTAGGTTTCTGCTATATTTTAGGGGGTGCTTAATCCGACTGAAACCAAGATGGATGCCTTTACCATAAGCAACCAACATAATGATAGTGAGGGCAAAGGTCATGGTCATTTTAACCTTGTTATTCAACCTCTACTTTTCCAACATTGTTTTTGCCTTTAGCAAATCATTTATATTTCAGGACTGTTTAATGTTATTGGAACTAAATTTGGATACATAGTTATTAAATAAGGAAGCGGCATGATGAGATTGAGATCACACGGTCAATGTCATTCTGACAAATGAAATAGGAGACAGGCGAGACATTTAATTCCATGGAATTCTTGTTTTCATAGGACCAAAATTTAGAAAGTTATTTGGCAGTGTGTAACAGCAACCTATTTTCCTGATATTTATCAGATTATCGCTGGGCATAAAAGAGGTACTTGAGTGCTGTGTCTCTGAGCGGATGAATTAACGAATATGTTTTTACAATGAATAGATTTGAGCTCTAATTTCTCACCTTGCCCAAAAGGTTGTGTGTGCTCATGCTATAGAAACCATCTGTTAGTTGTCTATCTATCAACTGTTTATATTTAAAAAATTGCTAACCACTGGATCGATTTGAATCAAACTTAGCCAGACTGAACCTACAGTGTACTGTAACAGTCTTTCGATCTATGTAGAGATCTGATTTGTACCGCTTCCCTGATCTTCAGACATGTCCACTGAAGCCATAACCCTTTAACTCTCAATTTCCTTTTTTTAAGTATCCATTTTTTCGTTCATTTGCGGACCTGGAGAAGACTATTTTTGCAAATTTATCAGATGAATGACTAGCTCGGTTATTTTCCAAGACAACTGCAGAATCCTTTTTGGCCTGCTTGAGTGTTAAAGACAAAAGTCTACAACTTTTAAACAATGGAGCAAATTTAAACCACAGTTTCCAGAAATAATTGTAGCATACCTAAGGCGATCCTCTTCGAAACTTGTTTATAGCCATCTGATTGGTCAGTTGCCATCTTTCATTTTCCTAGATTTCCAATAAATACTTTGACTTTAGATTGAATGATCCTATAGTCTTTTGGTTGTCGATTTTGTTAGATTGTTAGAATCCAGTGTGTTCAAATACTGGTGTTCCTTGTGACCAACGGAGCCCATTGGGCATTTTCTTAATGAATACTAGAGAACAGCTTATTTATGGCAGACTACATGGATTAGAATAAAATTTAGTATATTACCTAACACTACTAAGGTAGAGATGGAGTTTGCATTTAATTGCCAAGCTGGTCAAAAATGGCGTAGGCATTTCTCTAGGGAAATGACCTTTTGCAGACCAAAAAGACTTTATTAACATTTACCAATGAAATAACTGGCTCGCTAATTCAGCCAGCCATTCTAGTAGTAAATTTTGAGAGAATCGTCTCTCGGTCTGCAAGTGGACATTTTCTACGAGAAAATGTTAATTTCTTTAGCGATTATAGCCAGTCAGTGTAATTGTTATTAATGTTTGCTGAAGTTATGGCCATTGAAAAATCTATTGGATGAAGATATGAATAAGACTTCCTAACCCTTAGCACACTGATGTCAATATTCTATCTTTTTCTATGTCAATAGCAAAGAAACTCGTGTTAATTTTTCAACCATTTTGGTGGACGATGTTGCTGTCTACGACAGCACCATCTTCCACCAAATTTGTTGAAAAATTAACACCAGTTCGTCTTTTAATTTATTTTGAAATTTTCAAATTTTGACAGTGGAGTGGTAAGGGTTAAATTGTTAGCTTCATTTCAAGAAAATTATAGATGGAGCGGAATTGTATGGCTCATGTTAGCATATCAAATGCTCATGATTGAACAAACAAATAAGTCTTTAATCTGAAATCACAAGCAGTAGAATTATCTGCACTAATTTGTAGTAATTAGGCATTAAATTCCCTTTAGCCTTTTCAACTAACAAGTTCTAATATATTCCAATTTCAAGGTAGTCATGCAGGTATGCTATTGATGAAGATCATGAAAATAATTTGCCTTGAATATTGTCAAATTAATTACAAAATCTTCAACAAAATGTCTTATGCATTGTAAATGATTTTCTTGTATCTGTTTGTGTGTTGAATTGGTTAAATCTAACCCTCTTCCTGCTGATTGTCAGCTTCTATTATCTTTCTCGCATGACCACTAATGTTGAGAGCTGTTACTAATGTTGCATGTTTGCTGATAACAATCTAACAACATCGGCACACTTCAAAATGTACATCATTATACCATCTACCATCTCTACCATTCTGCTCTATTCTCATCATGAGTTAGACTACATTGTGGATGTTCAGATTGTAATATGTTTCTATCTGAGTGTGTCCTTTAGCCTTTTACTGGCCAAAACTGACCACTGCAGAGGTCTTGACGAATGTCCATTTACAGGCAAAGAGAAATCTATGGCCGGTAACTGAGCAAGTCAGTCATTCCAGTGAAAGTAGTGTTGGACTGTAAATGGGCATCGAGTAAGAAAGAATCTCAATTGTCTTGATCAATTTTCTAAAAAAATGTGAAGACCAAGAGAAGAATTTTTGAAAATTTGCCACTAGAATGACTGGCTCGATTATCTAGCCAGCAATTTCAGTGGTAATTTTTCAAAAATCATCTTTGTCTGCCAATGGACATTTCTCAAGACCACTGCAGAAGTCATCTTTGGTTGCCTTGAGGGGTATTGAGCATGAAATTCGATAATTAGGTGCAAGAAACTATGGAAGATAGTTAAATGTCTTGGTTTTTTTTTGTTACAGGGTGCTTCAGGAAGTGACAAAGGCACGACTGTCTAACGGAAGCTGGCTGATTGACATGTACTTACATTCATTAGCGTATTAATCAAGTACATGTGTACATGTAGAATTTTAAATGATTTATTTTGTTAAGTGCTAACATTACAATCTCTAATATTATTTTAACCTTTTAATCGGAACAATTCTTTGCTAGAAATGTATGTTTTTCCTTCAGAAAATATTAAAAGCTGAATGTTTATGAAAAATTACCTGTGAAATGACTGTCTCAATTAGCAAATTTTTTACAATTTCCTGTTAGCCTGTAAATGGGCATTTTATGTAGGCACTCTCAAAAGCACTTGTCTCAATTTCAAGACAGCTATACAGGAAAACTGTTGACAATTTTGAAACTAATTTGCATAGCAACAGCTCGCAGTCAAATTAGAGTCAAAATATTTAACAGAATATTTCCTACATCATAATGAATTTGTTGTCTCTGGACTGTGAGGCTTAGAGGTTAAAAGTAATTCTATAAATACAGTCAAACATCTCGGCCGACTACTTACTACCTTGTGGACTGAAGGAAAAGTGATCATTAGAAACAGCTTGAACCCCTGGAAGGCTGTTGTGTTTGAACATGCCTTTGTGAATATAAGATGTGTTCCTTTTATGAGCCAGCCTTGGTTAGCCGCCAAACACAAGTGATTTCTATAGACATTATAGAACGTATTCACTGTGCATATCTTAGCTTAAGCATCCTGTGGTTTTTAGCTCACCTGGCCATAATGGCCAAGTGAGCATATGCCATGGCAACCATCCGTCTTCCTTCCATCTGTTAACTTTTTGCTTTAAGCGATGTCTTCTCAAGAACCACTGGTCGGATTTCAATTGTATTTGGCTGGAAGCATCCTTAGGGTTTAGAGATCCAAGTTTGTTCAAATGAAGCTGATCAGCCAATTTCACCACGGCCATCTTGGATTTTGAGTGATTTTAGGAAACATATTTAAAAATCTCCAAACCCGCTTGGTGAATTGAAACTCATGAAATATCATCTAGGGCAAGAGCTAAGCCAAGTTTGTTCAAGAGAACTTGATTGATCCAATGGTTCGACAGACATCGTGGATGACCTGCTTTTCGCGAAAACGACTTACCCAGAAGTTCAGAACCGATGAACTGATCTGTCCAAAGTTTGGCAGATATAATTAGAGATTAAGGGCCGTTAAAGTTTGTTCAAGTTAATAAATTAAAAAACTGGGCGCCGTGGACCAATCAAAATGTAGCATGTTTGGCGGCCATATATGATATTTTTATTTGATGGAATTTGAAGACGAAATTGGTTTTATATAGTTCTTTAGGTATTCTGATTTCAAATTTGCCGTTTCCAAAACTGTCAGATAAACAGTTAGTCAGCCATCTTGGATCTTTTTCCCGCCAAAAGCTTATATATTAAACAATGGGAAATTTAAAATGTTTTCTCGAGAACCACGTGGCCGAATTTAAGTATTTTTAACAGGAAGCCTCCTTAGGGCATAACAATAAAAATCTCAAAGGAAGATGGTCAGCCACTTTGGCCGGTGGCCATCTTGGATTTGGCCGACTTAGAAACGTCTAAGCCGCGGGGTGGTTGGGATCAATACACACCTCATGAAATATGATCTGTGACATAAGGGGAGACAAGTTTGTTCGAGGGAACTTGATTTTCATATGGTTCGGTGGCCATCTTGGATAACCTAGTTTTCGCGAAAACAACTGCAGAACCACTGAACGGATTGGGCCAAAATTTGGCAGATATGATTGGGGCCGAAATGCCATTAAAATTCGTCCATGGCAAGGTGATATGTAAAAAGAAATTGTCCGCCATGAATCAATCACAATTTAGAGTTTTTGGACAACTTGTATTTTCTGCAAATTTCTGAGAAAATCATAAAAAGACTACTTATTAACCACTGCGCCAGTTTTAATAAAACTTGCCTAAACCTTCTTCACAGAAATTTGATTGGTAAATTTTTCCAGGGATCATCTCTTTTTGATCATTTGTGCCAGTGGCCAATAATTCCAGGTGAGCGATACAGGCCCCATTGAGCCTCTTGTTCTTCATATAGTCAGAAAAGTATCTCATAACTTTATTAAAATAAATTCTTTCTGTTATATCTGTCTAAAATTAGTTAATATTATTAATATAATAAAAAATTATAAGCGCATTTAAGATTCTATTATATATTTTACTGTATAAATATGTAAGTATGTATAGATTGCTATTATTCTTTTGTGAAATTATCCATGATCATTAATTATTAATGTAGAATGATTATCACTGCATGGAACACATAGATTATTATCATATGTACTTATTCCTAGATAGCATTATAATTATACTCAATAATATTATATCGACTATTATTATTATTATTATTATTGTTGAGGTCAAATCTGTGTTAACAACCACCTTATGAAACACCCAAAACTGGTCACCAAGGCAGTTGAATTGTTAGCCGTCTGAAGCATGAAGTGACAGATTCTGAAGATCATGGCACACCTACAGGCAATCTGTGGAGTGTTAACCATTTAACACTCATACTGGCCTTGAGTAATGTCCATATACAGACAAAGAGCAAAATATTTTTGAAAATTTATCACTGGAATGACTGGTTAGATAACAGAGCCAGTCATTCCAGTGATAAAGTTTCAAAAACAATCTTCCTGTAGTCTGCAAATGGACACTTTCTCTGCGAAAATTGAAATTTTCTTGAAGAAATTTGAGTGTTAAAGCAGAATAGACAAGAATCTGTTGCTGCCGTAGACAAGAATAGCCAAATTATCCTCACAATATCCAGTAGAACTGTCCTTATAATTTTGTTATTTTGGTCATTTACGTTCAAAGGGTTAATATAGGTGAATTGCCATGAGAAGTGTCTTTTGTAGCCACAAGATGGTGGTTCAATTCAACAGGTGGTTGATTCAAACAGGTGGTTCACTAAGACAATGGTATTTCACTCCTCTGTGTTAAAGACCACCTTGAGGCCTTAACTTTCAGATGGTTTTTCAAGCAGTTTTAACTATTTGTGTATTTGTCTGCTTCGATAATCAGCAAGGTGGACCAAGTTTGTTTTAATTTAATAAAAATGAACAGTTAAGAATTAGCTCACTGTAAGCCACCACCATTCATCATCTCTGTAACCGACAAATAGTCAAACCAACCAAAAATGGATTCTACAGTGCTCCTGAAAAATGTTAATTTGGAGAAAAAATTCACAGCTAAATTTTCAGAAAGTTTTCTCTTGCCCAGAAAATGGACTGTCACTTTAGATGCGGGAATTTAGATTTTATTGACCATTAACTGTCTGACTGCTACAAGCCACCAGACCTTAATATCAATGGCCAATAATTTTGATCCTGCTGAATATTTTGAAAATTTGACTGAAAGTTGTTAATAGCTTAGCTACCGACAACTTTCAGTCAAATCTTTTTTGAAACTATTCTACAGATGTAGAGCTAAATAAACCCCATAGAAAATATAGTCTATAGAAGTCCAGCAGACAGGCAGTTAAATGATTTACATCTACTCACTTTAATCCATAGCAACTTTCCAGTGTTATTATTGTCTTCTTAGTCATTTTCTTGATTAATTTCACTCACTGTAGTGGCACTTTGAAATATTTGTCACATATGTACTTGATTAATTTCTCCCGGTTCTTTAGCTCTCGAAATATCATATGTAAATAATGTAGTTACAATGTGCATGGATGCTGAATAATGACTGTAGGCACTTGAATGATGGGGATATCAAAATAAGCTAGTGTTGTATAATTTACCGTTATCCTGGGTATGTTCCTTTGTCACTAAAAGCAGAAATGTGCTTCTGTACTTATCACTGCTAACATTGGTTAGGCAAAAAACTGTTCTGACCAGCGAAATTTAGATTAAAACTTGTTTGACCTTTATTCCCATTTTGTGACCAGACTCACCCCCAACACATCTATGCTCTCTTAGTGCTTCATACATTTTCTCAAAATGTGTTGCTGTATGCCTCCTTATCACACATGTGCACATGTCAATTTCGAATTTTTCGATCTTTGAGATTATGTACCGAGTAATCAATACAAACTACTTTCATTAACCTTTTCAACGCTGAAGACCAGATATTACACATTTTTTATGATGTACTGGTAAGAAATATTCAGTTGAATATTTTTAAATTAGCATTCCTGAAAGCCAATTTTTATCTGGTTTTAAGTGAAATTTTTTGTTTAAATACTCAACCACTTTCCTGTAAGGTTGCCTTGATATTGAGCTTACATGGATGAAAGGGTTGATTACGTCTTTATGTAGTTATATCAATAAATTACATGGCCATCAGGTGAATGTTTTTTACAATGAAAATTTTCTATAAAACGTACTCTACACAAATGCACACGCATACTAGGGCTGGGCGTTTTGGCCTAAACGAAAACCGGTAACGGTCTCACTAATCAGATCACTAACTGAAATACCATTTTCAGGGGCAATCCGACAACTGACGTAAATAACCTCAAATTCCCAAAGAAACCAATTGTTCACTTCGACGATATCCATCTCGAAGTAGTTGTTAACCCATACCACTCTGATGTCAAAGAATGATGTCAATATTCTATCTTTTACAGCGCAAATAGCAAAGAAACTGGTCTATATTTTTCAACAATCTTAGTGGACGATGTTGTTGTCTATGACAGGACAATCTTCCACCAAGTTTGTTGTAAAATGAACATCAGTTCTTTTAAAGCGATGCTAATCTCATCTCAAATGTTTTATTGCACCGATAGAATATGGTTTATAGATTCCATATCATTCATATCCTGTCACATTCCCTGATCTGTATCACAATTATCTGTTTTGTAATATCGAGTAAATGTTTAACAGTGATCGACACCATTTTGTCTCCTCAAGCTATTCTGGGTGATGTCATGTAAGCTCCAATGCATCATATTCTTTATTATGTAATGCTCATCCGATTGAATATTTTGAAACTAATTTGACTGAAAGTTGTTGCTGCCATAGGCAGCAACAACTTCCAATCAAATTGGGTTCAAAATATTCAACAGCTTATCTGTAGGATTGCTTTTATACGACGTTGCCAAACTATAGTTGGAGCCTCTATGACTGAGCGTATATACCGAGGCAGACACACTGGGGTTTTTCTGATTGGTTGATAAGTAAATCATGACGGCCATGATAGGATGTAGAAATGTACCAACATTTAACAACTAAATCCTGAATAGCTTTCCTTAGCGGCGTGTTAAAAGGCTTAGAATTACCTGGATAGTTTATGATGACTGGCGTGTTAGATCGCCTGAATAGCTATCAAGAGATGGGATTAGTTATCCTTTAATTTAATTTGAAAATTTTAACAGAGTTGTAAGGGTTAAAATCAAGTCTGGTTCATGTGATATAATGAAATTACCATGCTAACTACTAATGATGTTAATTTTCAACACTTATTAGGTCATCATTTTCCATTGCGTAATAATATCCAGCATGTGAAAAATGAGGAAATCGAATATACTAGTGACGGGGAATCAAATCCATAGCTGGCGGAAGCGCCTAGCATCATAGCCCACAAACACTTCCACCACACCTGCGCCGCAGCAAGATTGAAAAAACTAAAAATATTGTATTTGTTTATTGAATCAATAAGTATGCACACAATGGTTAGTGACAATACCTAAGGTACTATGACATTTACCTTTAACTAAATGGTCATCATTAGCCAAGGAAATTGACATCTTTAATTAGTTCCTGTCCATTTCCAGGCTAAGAAAAGACTGAAAATGTATAATGCCATTAATTAATAACTGGCTCGGTCATCGACGCAGATGTCTCAGTAATAAATATTCAAAAGAGATATCACTGAAATCCTGTGTTAATTCCACTGTTAATTTTTCTACATACTCTTCTTAGCCGTTTAACACTTATATCAACCAAAAATGGCCTCTGCAGTTGTCTTGCGAAATGTCCATTTGCGGACCAAAAGAAGACTGTTTTTGAAATATTACCAAGGGATGACTGCCTCGATAACAGAGCCAGTCATTCCAGGCACTCAAGACTAAGTCTTTTGGTCTACAGATGGATATTCACTCAAAATCACAAGATTAATCCCTTTAACATTCATATCAGCCAAAAACGGTGTCTGCAATTGTCTTGAGAAATGTCCATTTGCAGACCAAGAGAAGACTATTTTGAAAATTTACCACTGCAATGACTGGCTCGATAACGGAGACAGTCATTCCAGTAGTAAATTTTCAAAAACATTTTTATCGTGGTCTGCAAATGGATATTTTCCATGAGAAAATTGAAATTTTCTTGAACAAATTTGCGGGTTAACGGGTTAATGCCATGTTTAAAAGACACAGAAATATGTAACCAGAAAACCATTAACTTTTATTTGAAATGTTTTATAGCTATGTAAAATAACAAAACTATTTTATTTAGTACAAAGCCTTATTAGCCCCCCCCCCCCCCCCCGCATAACAAATGCAGGCAAGATTATGCTTGTGCTTCCAGCCATGCGTATCCATGCTGATATCAATTGCTAAAATAGTGTATTATTCTGTGATTATGTCTAGTCTAATATATATAAAATAGGTTGATAAAAATATTTTTCTATTACTGTGTTGATGCTTATGGTATAATCAGTGAAGCCTGTCTTTGTGGCCATAGTATGGTGCTCCAACAGTTTATCTCTAAAACTGACGAGCTTACAAGTAACTTATAACTATAGAATATGACTTTTGGAGCAAGAACTGCTGTTGGTTACAAAAGGCAGGTGATCAGTTGTACAGCTATTCAGTGATAATCTGTCCGCAAATATTTTTACTATGTTAATTACTAACTCACCTGGCCCGTTAGATATATACCATGGTGTCTATCCATCCGTCATCTGTCTTTCAATCTATATGTCAACCTTTTAGTAGTTGTGACTCGAAACTAGTATATGTCAGTCAGTCTGTCTGTCAAAGCGTGTTGCATTTTTCACAAAGCTGCCTTCGGTATGCTTCATTAACTGCTAAGCTGATTTTGGTTAAACAAAGCTGTAAGGAATCTGTGGTGATTTCAAGTTATATAAATGTGGTTGATAGATCATTTGCAACTATCTTGGATTATGAAAATTTCCAGAAAACCGTCTAAAAATCCTCATTATTGATTGAGCTGATTTTAATTAACCTTGGCGTGTCATACCCTAAGGTTGTTTCAGAATTTATATGCAGATAAATGATTCGTCAGTTCTGGACATTTTGTAATATACATTAAATTCTTAAGGACAACTAATTAACTGGGAGACTGAATGTAATCAGGCGTAGCTGGAAACATAGGCTTAAGAACATTTGTAGTGCAGATATGCATGTAAAAGTCAGTGATACTCATTATTAACTGCTTGGCCAATTTTTATCAAAGTTTGATCAGAGGACATCTTGTGTTTTCGAAGAACTCCAATTTATGCTTCCAATCTTGCTAGCTTTTAACAAACCTCTCTTGGTCAACTACTAGTGTTCCAGATTGACGACTTTTGTTAGTTGCCTGACAAAATGTCTAGAATTATTGCAAATTTCAAATATAACTTACTAAAATTCTATAAATTGTCATAGTATGTCATCCAAGATACTGGTAATGCTTTCTTGAGAAATGTCCATATTGCAAGCGAAAAGAAGACGAGTTTTGAAAATGTAGAGCTTTATAGGCTGGCTCGATAACTGAGCCAGTTATTCCAGTGATTAATTTTCAAAAATTGTCTTTTGACCTCCAAATGTACAATAGTAATCAAATATTTCAATGTTGTTGGCCATTAAAGCATTTTGTATTGTAGTGAATTCTGATGTTGCTCATGCAACAAGCAGATTGTGTTGCAGTCACTTCTGTCTATAATAGCTGACGATACTGGCTGGAAGTCACTTCTGTCTATAAAAGCTGACGATACTGACTGTAAATCGGAAGCTATTAACCCTTTAATGATAAAATTTGGGTAAAAAATCAAAATATTTGCTTATTGAATATCAATTTACAGGTCAGGAGAAAAGTATTTTTGAAAATTTACCACTGAAATAACTGGCTCAGTTATCAAGCCAGACATTCTAGTGTTAAATTTTCAAACAGTAATTGAAAAGATTCGTCAAGACCACTGCAGAAGCCATTTTTGACTGGATTGACCTTTTAGCGGGTTAAATGAATCGGGCGATGCGTCTGAGCCAATGCTGTTATACTCTGCTTAATGGTTGTGGGAACAATAGATATCTGTATATACACATATTTGTTATAGCTATGATTGTGATAAACTGTTTCTTGTGCATGCTGGTGTTAATAGTTACGCTTTTAACCCTTGAACACTCAAGTCGCTCAAAACCCGCTTCTGCAGTGGTCTTGGGGAATTTGCAGACCACGAAAAGACAGTTTTTTAATTTACCACTGAATGACTAGCTTGATAGCCGAGCCAGTCATTCTATTATTAATTTAAAAAAAAAAATAGACTGATTGGTCTGCAAATGGACATTTTCTATGAGAAAAATTACATTATCTAGCCAGTCATTCCAGTGGTAAGGTAAATCTTCAAAAATGGACGACATTAATTAAGACCACTGCAGTGGAAAGTTTTTGCTGGCTTGGCCCTTACAGGGTTAAAATACATGATGAATTATCTGCTAAGGTCTGCTATTGGCTCGCTTAATACACATCATTTGCTATGTATAATCGATGATAATGCTTGTTTATCCCATGAGATTCTGCTATCTCAATTTCAAATCACTGATACAGGAAAGCTGGTCAATATTTTGAAACTAATTTGACTGGAACCTGTTGCACCCAGTGAAATTAGTTCCAAAAAGATTCAACAGAATATTCCATACATTATAAAGAATTTGTTGTTTCTGCTCCGTAAGGGTTAATGAATTAAGACAGGTATTTGTTGTCCGATCACCTGTCTCTAAGAGGGATGATTGTAGTATATTTCATATCGCTGGGATTGCTTTTATTGTACTATGTCATGCTAGGTCGAATTTTAACTGTACATTTGGGGCAAAGTTTCATTATTGTTTAGCACTTCAATGAATAATGGACCTTTCCAGTTTTAGCTATGCCCCACCCATCTTTAGCTAAGCTCCGTGTTGCGATCAATCGATCCGTGAACCCCCTGACTCAATTTCCAGAAAACTACATGTAAGCTGTTAAATATTTTGAAACTAATTTAAGTGGGTGCTGTTGCTGCTTATGGCAGCAACAGCACCAACTCAAATTAGTTTCAAAATATTCAACAGAATGTCTATTAAATGGTAAAGACATATAATTCGTACAACGTGTCAGATTATTAAGCGTCAAGGACAGACTAAATCGAGTCATTCATAGCATAAATAATTATTACATCATCCTACACGTCACTTAGTTGATTGTGATGTCAGATGATGGATGGATAAACTGGAAGGCTCCATTAACTCACTAACATCAGCTTCTAGACAATGGCGATTCATCTGGCATATGTCACTAGTAGTGGCAATGCAAGTTTGGCAGGTATGTTCTCTTTAAATTGTATTAATATATATTTGAATTATTCAAGTGAACTGGATCTGCATCTTTGAATACAAAAATTTCGATCCTTGTTGATTTCCAATTGTTGAAAACATAGAATTTTTAAAGTACTGTTAGAGTTTTAGTCCTTCGCATTTAACAAATTAAATAGCGAGTCCATTATCTTTTGTATTAAATGATGATTAATGTGTTCAGCGGCTCTAGTAGTAGAAACATCCTACAGCTACAATCAGTCCTTTGTTGCTTTTGCCCACTGTGTTTTGTCCTCAGCCCTAATCCTTAGCTTCCTCGAGTCCGTTCTTGATTTGATTGTACCAAGTCCTGCTTTCTTGCGGTAACCTCGTAGCACGCTTAACAGATTTATGCAATGACATCCTCTCCTGACTTTGTATTTCCTGACTCGCAGTAGGACAAATTGCAAGGCTCTCTGTGCTTGTCTGTTCCCTGTTTGTGTTAAATACCATTATATATTATGCTGCTTTAAACTTATAGAATAGCACTTTATTATGTGAAAATTTTTGTTGCCCTTGGGTCAATTTCTTAATACTGCTAAGCTTGACTAAATTCAAATAACCAGAATATATTATTTCATGACATTTTACTGTTCTAAATAAAATAAATAAATAGACCTGTGCTTTGCCTAATATAAATATGTATGTTGTTATGTCATCTCCCCACCCCTCACCTCTTAAGCATGTCAATATATATGAATCTTCTGTCTGTGGCTGTCCCAGATGATAATTCATCTTCTACTGAAGAGATGCTCACTAAACATAGGTGGCAGTTTGCCCTAGGGGGGGGGTCTGAAAAATGATGTCGATTTTGTGGTCCATAGTTCAAGGTCTTGGCAACAAGATTAACCCTTTTAACATTCATATCAGCGAAAAACTGTCTGCTGTGGTCTTGAGAAATGTCCATTTGTAGACCAAGATGAAGACTATTTGTTATTAATTTAACACTGGAATGACTATCTCAATAACAGAGCCAGTCATTCCAGTGGTAAATTATTTTTAAATAATCTTGTCTGCAAATGGACATTTTCAATGAGAAAATTTCTTGAACAAATTTGAGGGTTAAAGGATTAATAAAGCTACACTGCTAGACATTGCTCATGCTCCATGAATCTGGACATTGTGTGATGGGAGGCATAGATTACATGCTCATGCTCCATGAATCTGGACATTGTGTGATGGGAGGCATAGATTACATGCTCATGCTCCATGAATCTGGACATTGTGTGATGGGAGGCATAGATTACATTGCTAGACATTGCTCATGCTCCATGAATCTGGACATTGTGTGATGGGAGGCATAGATTACATGCTCATGCTCCATGAATCTGGACATTGTGTGATGGGAGGCATAGATTACATGCTCATGCTCCATTAAGCTGGACATTGTGTGATGGGAGCTCAAAGTTGATCGAGAAAATTTCAATTTTTTTCCTGGAAAATGTCCATTTACAAATGAAGAGAAGACTTTTTTTAAATATATCGCTGAAATGAGTCATTCCAGTGGTAAATTTTCAAAAATAGTCACTTCCTCTTCAAATGGACATTTCTCATGACCACTGCAGAAGTAGTAAATGGCTAAACATGTACGGAGATTATCATTGCACTCCTATGCAATGACAATCTTTATTCTTAGGAAATGCATGTCTACAGATCTATTGCTGGAAATATTATGTATATTGCCTAATATGTTCACTGTTCAGGCAATGTCTGAAAGCTGACTGGGCAATATTCTATTGTACATCTTATAGCATATCTCTGTGTTTATAGCGCAAACGGGGTGTAAGAAATAGTCAATAATTATTATATGTATGTAAAATTGATGACGTGTGACTATACAGTTTATAACTGTTATTACTTGCCTACCATCTGTATCCATGACTGCATGTGAGCCATGACAATAGTTGCTGGCATGTAGAGTTTCTCCTTCCTAAAATATCCTAATTGTTCATTTAACCCTTTAATGGTAAAGAAAATTAAAATTTTTGCTTGAGTGAATATCCATTTGTATACCGAAAGACTTAGTTTTGAGGATTTACCACGGGAATGACCGGCTCTGTTATCGAGGCAGTCATTTCAGTGGTAATATTTTAAAAATAGTCTTCACTTGTCCTGCAAATGGATATTTCTCAAGAGCACTCCAGGATCTAGCTTGACTATTAAAGAGTTAATCTAATTTGAAATAATTTAATTGATTAACATTACAATATACAGTTGTAAGTGTTAATTTACTGTTAGAAAAAATCTATTGTTGTTAAACTGTAGTATATTAAATAATATATGTACCATGTACTGTTAGTTATTTGTTTAACTCTCTTTATGCCAAAATAAGCACATAAAATCTTTTAAATTGTTACTAGTGTGAAGGGTAAATAAAGACCAAATATTAATGACGCTGTGCTGTTAAATATAGCCTTCAGAACTATGTGCTGTTAACTCTTCTCAAATTTCACTGCTACGATAATGTTTCGTCTGAAAGCTTGTCACAATATTAATGTTTTTGCTCTAATGTTGTTGCTATAGTAATGTCTCTTCTCGAGCTTCGTTGTTATGGTAATGTTTCTTCTCAAGCATGGTTGCTATGATAATGTGTCTTCACAAAACTTGTTACTATAGTAATGTTTCTTCTCAAACATCATGAAACACAGAGGAAACTGCACGATTATGCTAAACACCATAACGCTAAGTGGATTCCTGCTCATTATGGCATTTCTGGAAATAAAAGTGCAGACAAACTAGCAAAAGATGTCAGTAAAAACAGTCCCATCACAAAAGCTCATGAAGAAGCCTGAACAAGCATTAAAGGAAAAGTTACTATCATGTGAGAAACAACAAACAGCACATAACCCAATGATGCATTTATGGCCCCTTGATCAAAAACAACAAGTCCGAATATTCAGATTACATACAGGACACTGGATACTCAAGGCACATCTCCATCCATTGCCTCAGACTGTCATGACATGTCAAAGCTCCTGTGACTGTATCTGACATGTCAATGCTCCATCTGACTGAATCTGACATGTCAATGCTCCCTCTGACTGGATCTGACATGTCAATGCTCCCTCTGACTGGATCCGACATGCTCATGCAAGTCACATCTTCCAAAGCTGTGTATTCTTCAACAAACAAAGACATGACACATGACCAAACACCAAAAGCCTAGATCAATTAACAGATCTCTATCTGGCAATGATGCGACACAACTCATAATAGAGAGCATATGAAACTAAAAGAAGAAACGTTTATATGGTAATTTTTCTTTTAAACAGTCATTGCTATGGTAATGCTGCTTCTCAAAAGTCATTTGTAGGCTTGAATTATTCGTTTCCATTCATAATTCTGCTTTCTAGATATTGTTAATTTTGAGATGGTGTTAAAATATGCTGGTGTCTCGCTACGATTTCCTCCAAAATTGTAGCATTTGAATTAAACAGTAGGATTAAATTAGTATTTTTTGTGTTAATCGAGAGATATCAGATCTGCCACACAAGGATCTGATATCATAATCAAAATATATCACTTGTTAGCTTACGTTACAATCAAATGACGTAGGTCTGACACGAACTGGGTAAAAGTCTCACAGTAACCATCTGAATGGTATGTCTTCGGTGAATTTACAATTTAATAAACACTTGATGATTTTCAAACTAATTTGACTGCGAGCTATTGCTGCCATGCAACAACTTCCTATGAAATTAGTTTCAAAGTATTCAACAGCGTACCTATATAGTTACCTTGAATTTGAACATTCTAGGAATTCATGGTTCATGGTTATTTATTCAAAATTCATTCAAACGTGTGTTCAGTGCGGGTGGGGCTTAGCTAGAAAGGGTGTGTGACATAACTAGAAATATATCCCTCTATTCTCCTAATATTACAGAGCTTATCGCTTTATGTAGCTATACATATCTGTAGATATATTCATATGACATGGGAACTGTCAGTGTATCTGTATATTGCTTGGCTTTGCAAAGCGTTGAACTGATTAAGACAGTTGTAAATTCAAGCTATGTTTATTGGTTTGATGCAATATTAATAAAACAAATTATCATAAAATGGTCCTTGTTGTTTTTCCTCTACCAAACCCAGAATCAAGTTCAAGATAATCATACAGGAGGGTGTTGAATATTTTGATAGTAATTTGGATGAAAATTGTGGCTGCTGTAGGAAACCTCCCAGTCCAATATGTTTCAAGGTATTCAACAGCCTATCAATTAACCCCTCTTGTGTCAGCTTACTACTTTAATGACCAAGCTGCCCTAACATTACCTGTACAGAGGCAGGCCAAGAAAAGCTTATTTAAAATAATTTATCACTTGAATAGCCTACTCGATAATCAAGCCAGTCATTCCAGTTGTAAATTTTCTTAAAATAGTCTTCTTGGTCTGCAAATGGACACTGACTAAACAAAAGTTTGAATACGCTTTAGATTATCAAGCCAGCCATACACGGAGGCATTTAATTCACTTCAATACACACACCTGCTGCATGCAGCAGTATGTACTACATCAAGTCAAGCCAGTCGGACATCTTTCTCAGACCACACTGATGCGGAAGGGTGCTTGTAACAGTCGTTAGGGATGGTATCCATAATAAGAACCCTGTACCGCTGGTAACTATATCGACTGCGATCTCAGGACACATCCACACTATCACATTAATGGTGCTGAAGTTCTCATTTGTGAGCATAACGTAGGAGGATAATAGACTATTTCAAGCTGGAAGATGATGTGTGTGTGCGTGTGTGTGGTGCCCTCTACTATAGAACATGCATGTCAATTTGGCCATGATACAAGACAGTCTCCCTGCGTGTGTACACTAATATCTCACTGATATGACTTTGACGGCTCCTCGACTTTAATGGCTGGCATGAACGATCACGATCTGAATCAAGTATGCTCTAAATAGATGATGGTACAGCTAGACTTGACAATGGGAGAGTCAGATGGTATAGTAGCACTAGCCATGCTAATATTGATGTATAAACCTGATCCTTTTCACGATTGATAGCAATTAGGACTAAGACAATGAGGGTGATTATGCTGATGTTGACCTTGATGACCAGGATGAGACTGAATCGATGGGGATCTATCGCAGTTACATGGAAGGATCTCGGCCCCTTTGCCTGAGGCGGTGATCTGCTCAATGTGTTCACAACGAAAGTTGGCGAGGTCGTCCTCAAGATTGCAAAAAATGCTCTTTATGGGGTTGAAAATATTTATGAGGCTATTCCAGTGACTGTCTCTGTGGGCACCTGATGTGATGTGGCATTGGCTTCGTACGAGAAGCCAATGTGAGCTTCCAAGGAGCTGGAGTGAAGCCTTGAAGAACTGCTAAACACTGAAAAGATTGGGGAATGATCATCCCTTGCTGCAACACTGTCTTCAACTCTTAGAAAGTGTTTGCCATCGTATACCTATGAGAGTCTAATGTACGAAACATATCATGACCAGAGACAGCTTTTCACCGGTATATACCTATGAGTGTTAATTCTCTAAATGGGTGTTGGTTTCAGTATAGATTGGTATAATCAGAAGATCTGTGGTGGATGGTGTGAGTAGTCGAGGTCAGCAGGCTCCTAGAGGTATAGACCATGTGTGTTACATCTGTGCCATTGCTGAAAGCCTATGTAGGATGCCTGGCGGTTCCTGTTTGGGTGCTGTGCTCGGTATTGAGACTTGTAGGGACCTGGATATTTTCCTTAACATGATATAACTACCATTGCTTCCACTCTTATTGCCCAGTGGAAGAGAGTGACATACAATTAATATAGACTCCATTTCCACCTATGCTCGAATTATGTTGAAGCTGATTTGCTCCTTGGTGTATCTCTCTCTTCCAATGATAAAATTTCGTATTCATTATATGCATGTATCCTATACGTTGATGTCTAAACTTTAATCAATTTCCAGGTGTGCAATTGTTCATGACTATTATCTGAAAGGAGGATGTTCTGTTTAATTATCTCCTTCCCGCCATCCCCCTTTAGCGAAAGGTGTGGGGTGGAATGTTTTTGCGTCCGTCACACACATGTTTTCTTTCGATAACTACTTTTACTTGGAGTATTGTGACAACACTTCATGGGAATGTTGGCTATGACAGTAGGGAAATGCACCTTAGTTTGAGGGTCAGTCAGCCCGTCCATCTATCCCTTGTCTCTGAATTTGTGTCCGTCCGTCTGTGCAAATTTTGGGTTTTCGTACAATAACTTTATCTTTGATTGGAGTATTGTGAGGAAACTTCATGCGAACATTGGCTATGGTACATGGTAAATGTACATTATTTTGTGGGTCAGTCAGCCCATCCCTCTGTCCGTTCATCCCTTTGTCTCTGAATTTGTGTCTGTCCGTCTGTGCACATTTTGGGTTTTCGTTCAATAACTTTATTTTTGCTTGGAGTATTGTGACGAAACTTCATGGGAATGTTGGCTATGGTACTAGGGAAATGTACATTCTTTTGTAGGTCAGTCAGCCTGTCCGTCTATACATTTGTCTCAGAATTTCTGTCCATCCGTGTAAGTTTTGAATTTTTCGTTCAATAACTTTATTTTTCCTTGGAGTATCATCACAGAACTTCTTATAAATTTAGGATTTTCATTCAATAACTTTACCTCCCCTCCCTCGATTATTTCGGACACAGTTACTTGTGGTCAATTATCTTGGACATGGTTACTTACGGTATATAGTTTGTGGCGAAGTTGCTCATGCTGCATCATAAAAACGTCTCTCCCAGTTCTATGAGCATCGCATCGCCTGAATGAGTTACAACAGATGGTACATACTATTGAAAATGCATAGGTCTACCAATTGTAGGCATGTCATACTCAATCAACAATCTAACATAGATTACGTAAATGCTACAATAAATGTCATGTCATTTCCGTTTTGAGATGGTCAAACAAGATTGTGTCCATTATCTTTGGTTACTATCATTCAATAACTAAACCTACTTGAATGTGTTATTGAATCGGTTAGTAATCTCTTGTGGGTAGTTTATAATTATTGGCTCCCATTTGTCTGGGTATCCATCCACATGTCTATCCAAATCAGTGGGATTATATCATCCCACGAACATGGCTGCCGTTGCGGGGGTGGGTGGGGGGGATTATTTGATTTATATCATCTAGTTTGGGTCTACTAACCAATTGGCCAGTGTTGATCAAGGAAATGTCAGTAAAGGCACCAAATCTGGGACGAATTTAAGGAACACACTTCTTGATTGAGCGCATGTTGTGCAAGAAATTAATGATCTAGTACCCATTAGCGGACAGACCAAGCATTTCCTGAATACTAACCGGTGAGAGAACAGTATGGGGTGTTGAGGGTGGGTCAATTGGATAAATAAATTTGGGCATTATGGAACGAAACCATATGCAATCCCAAGGGCAAACATTCCTGTTACCATCATTTCAATAGACCTTATTTGTCAAACCACATACCCACCAGTATGTCATGGTGTAGGGCATCGTGTAACCTATGATGGAACACATCGTGACAGAAACAGTATAGGAAATGGCAAGTCCGGGTAAATGGAGCAATGTCTCAATGGGCACAAATGACCAGCGGAAGACCCCATGGTACTGTCTTGCGTCTTTGCTATTCGTTATTTACATAAATGACATGGAGGAAGTCTCGTGGGACGTGTATATATTTGTGGATGATGCAAAGATATATTGCAACATATCAGACCCAGCGGATGCACAAAAAACTACAATCTGACCGTACAAGATTGGTCATTTATCTGGTTACTAAGGTCCACCCATGGAAATGCAAGGTAATGAGAAAAGCAGCAAGCCAGAGAGAATAGCAAACCAACGCAATGAGAGCAGAAATGGGGAATTTCACTTGAACGCACAGTGGAAGAAAAAGACAATGGGAATAATTATAAGACCATTTACACAACTGGAAATTGAGAATTTTTAACATTACACATTAAATTTGTGTCAGACTACAACGCGTACATAAACACTATCTGGCACCCATGCTTGAAAAAGAAGATAGAGGCAATAGCATGGTTTCCGAGAAGAGCAACAAAGCTCATTCCAACCTTGAAAGATAGGCCATGCAAGGAACAGTTGGAGGCTCTAAAGCTACCAAGCACAGTCTATTGTAGAGCCCGAGGAAACATGGTGGAACTCTTCAAAATGATGGTAGGTCTCTACAATACCAAGCTAAAATCAATATTCCCTGCTGAAGAATATTATAGAACCCAAGGTTCACTGCAGAAGAATTTTCCAAGAGAAAACTGATAAACGTTAGTGAAATTTTCTTCTCTGCGTGTGCATTCCGTAGAACAGCTTGCCAGAATCTGTGTTTTAGCTCCTTCAATAAATGCATTCAAGAACAGACTAGACAAGCACTGGTTTATTTGCAAACCAGTTAGCAAGATAGCAGCTCTAACGCATCTCAGAAACAGCATGTCATTTAGCAGCGGCGCAGCACCGGAAAGACCGTTTATCTTTATTAGAAACATTATAACCAATCTTCGAATGCCAGAGAATAAGTCCACTCAGAAACCATTAGAGTTTTCAGTACTGGTTGCCAACAAGGATACTGAACCGCAAAAGAGCTATTATAGTTCTATTTTGAAATGTATACAACTTTGACTAGGTACATTGGAGGAGGCCATTCTTTGCAGACATACTCACCACAGTCTGTAGAATGTTTTGCAAGTGTTTTCTCTTGTGGCGATCATGCAATGGGCAGAGTTAAAGTACGCAAATGCCTGGATGATTACGTCTTGAAATGTGTTAAAAAGCGCTGTCGCATGCATGTCATGGGACGTGGTTGCAAACAATTCATGGAAAAATTGAAATGCACTTGCAACTACTGGTAGCGCTGGGTATAAAAGACACCCATAATTCAAGCGCTGCCAGTTGTGATTTGGATACAGCAGCCATGCCATGACTAAGTGCTAAACAATGTGAACAAGTCATTGGACGTCTGAACGCCGGGCAACGTCCTCATGTCATTGCAAATGCCTTCAATTGCACTGTATGCACTATACAACGTCTGAGGCAGCGATACAACGTCACTAACAGCACCAACGACCATCCACGTAGTGGACTTCCCAGGGTCACGACGCTACAACAGGATCGCTACATACTGCATCAACACCTCCGCGACTGATTCTCACAGCTAGGCACTGTCAGGAACGTCTGCAATCGGCCATGCATTGTCTTCTCAGATGAAAGCTGTTACTGCACTTATACTGCAGATGGCAGAGCCCGTGTATGGCGAAGGAGGGGCGACCGGTATGCGGATGCATGCGTCATGAAAAGAGGAGAGACCTGTGGGGAGGATCAAGCATCATGGTTTGGGGTGGAATTGACCTGAACCAGAAAGTTGGGGATATGGGCTTCCAGAACATCGGTCCAGGCAGAGGTCCTGGGGTCATGGCTGTTTAGTACATTGACCATGTTCTGAGACCCCATGTTGTGCCTCATTTTGTGTGACACCCGAATCACATCTTCCAGCAGGACAACGCCCGTACCCAGACTGCCAGAGCCACCAAAGACTTGCTCCAGCAGTACAACATCAGAGTCATGCCCTGGCCTGCCCTCAGTCTGGATTTGAATGCCATTGAATACTTGTGGGATGAGATCCAAAGAAGACTTCATACAGTGCACGCAAAGGCAACAAGTGCAGCCTTCCTGAAGATATGGACCCGGATCCCAATGGTGTTTATCAACCTCCTTGTTCATTCCATATACAGGAGATGTATGTCGGTGATCAACGCCTATGGTGGGATCAGGGTATTGATTTGCGCATCCTAACTCTGGCCATTGTGTGATAGCCCCAAGAGAAAACGCTCGCAAAACATTCTACAGACTGTGGCGATTATGCCTTCAAAGAACTGGCTTCCTCCGATGTCCATAGTCAAAGTTGTGCACATTTCCGTATAAAGCTTTTGATATCCTCTATTAATGTGACGTTTCTTTTGCGGTTCAGTATATAACGCACTACTAAGTGTTTTGCGATTAGACTTCCAAAAACGTAATCAAAGACCACTTCCAGCCGCAGAAAACACAAGCATATATGTATGTATGTATTTTTATTTTATTGACGCACTGGCAACGTGCGGCTTCAATTTCCATGTGCTAACTTAGCCGACAGTCATGCACCCATTAGTTTAATTTGTTGATCACCATCTCCCGGTTGGGGGATCGAACCGCCATTCTGCAACTCCGCATAGCATAAGCAACCAGACATCTTTCCACTGGACCACCGCGCCAAGACTAAAAGTCAAGGTTTGGACGACCAGCTTTCACATGTCTGATATACTGACACACTGACGATATATATGTATTTTTATTTTATTGACGCACTGGCAACGTGTGGCTTCAATTTCCATGTGCTAACTTAGCCGACAGTCATGCACCCATTAGTTTAATTTGTTGATCACCATCGCCCGGTCGGGGGATCGAACCGCCATTCTGCAACTCCGCATAGCATCAGCAACCAGACATCTTTCCACTGGACCACCGCGCCAAGACTAAAAAGTCTAGGTTTGGCCGACCAGTTTTCACATGTCTGATATACTGACACACTGACGATTCATATGGGACTATCTGTGGATGCATCTGCCACGATTCAATCCTAGGCTTTTTACGCCTATTGTACTCTGACCTCAGCACGGCTCTGGAAGTATATGTATTTTTATTTTATTGACGCACTGGCAACGTGCGGCTTCAATTTCCATGTGCTAACTTAGCCGACAGTCATGCACCCATTAGTTTAATTTGTTGATCACCATCTCCCGGTCGGGGGATCGAACCACCATTCTGCAACTCCGCATAGCATCAGCAACCAGACATCTTTCCACTGGACCACTCTGCCAAGACTAAAAGTAAAGGTTTGGACGACCAGCTTTCACATACATGTCTGATATACATGTGTGTATGTATGTATACATGTATGTATGTATGTATTTTTTATTATTATTTTTTATTTTATTGACGCACTGGCAACGTGCGGCTTCAATTTCCACATGCTATCCAGCCGACAGTCATGCACCTATTAGTTTAATTTGTTAATCACCATCTCCCGGTCGGGGGATCGAACCGCCATACTGCAACTCCACATAGCATCAGCAACCAGACATCTTTCCGCTGGACCACCGCGCCAAGACAAAAAGTCTAGGTTTGGCCGACCAGTTTTCACATGTCTGATATACTGACACACTGACGATTCATATTGGACTATCTGTGGATGCTATGCCCCACCCATTTCTTTTATGCGAGTGCGGTGAAATCGATTTGAACCTTTGAAACCTGAAGAATCAAATATCAAGGTCACTATGCAGGTAAGCTGTTGATTATTTTGAGACTATTTTGACAGGGGACTGTTGTTGCACATGGTTGCAAATATTCACCACACTATTTATTAAATGGTAAATTCACCAAAGACATACAATTCGTACACTAGTGACGTCACTTGAGTGACAGATCGTATCCCTCCATTGTTGGTTTTCTCGCATCACCATCCGAGTTGCTGACATACTGCATACACGTGTTCAAAACCACACGCGCAGTCAAACACATGCCAACTAAACAACCGTGGTAGGCCTAAGCAGAAAATAATGATTACGGTAGTAATCTTGAATTGGTGAGCGATCAGGAAATTATAAGGTGTCAGAAGGTGTTAGGGCCTAGTTTGTATGTACTACATTATACGATTTAAAATACTAAAAAATCATGGTTGATATATTTAATGATAATACATGTTAGCATTATATTCCAGCATATCGACTTATATCTGCAATGCCCGTAGATGACATTATTAATAAATATATAATTTCCAATAACATTCTGCATATGATTCCAGATTGTTGTATCAGCATAAAGCATCTAATAATCATAAAACGGAGTACCAGCAATAGGATGTATTCATACTTAATATAATACACAGCTTTCTATAAATTGTTGATATCATCATAAGTCTATAGTGCTATACCATAGTATTATGGGCTTCTGATATAATGTATGCTCCTCTGATGTGTACCGACAATGGTAGATATCGGATAGAGTATCTAAGTTAAGGATTATATAAGTAAGCCTAGAATTCAAAATCGTCAACACGTTCAGAAGAATAGTCGCTTTCAAAATCTACTGTCCTTTCGGAATAGTAATCTCGCCTATCTTCATTTGATTGGGACTGGGCATTGTCATAATCACCGTCGCTATCAAAGTAAATTTGCTGACCATCGGCTTCCTCTTCAGATTCTGTACGCACCTTGATTGGTTCTTTCAGTTCATAATGCCTGATTGGTTCTCTTGGCTGGTAGTGGCCTTTTGGTATTGGATGGTAGTGGCTGATACGTCTTGGATGGTAGTGACGGCTATGTCTTGAGCGGTAGTGGCTGATAAGATCTGAAGGGTAGTGACTGATTGGCTGTCTTGGATGGTAGTGACTTTCCGAGTGGTAGTGTGTGTTAGGCGAGTAATGGTTCAATTGATCATAGCTTCTGTGACTATGGTATACCTGATGCAAACGGTGACTATCTTGCTGTCGATTATTTACTGCGACTTGATAAGCTTTATAGATATTCATCCACATTTTGAAGTCGTATCCTTGGATTGAAGAACAGTTTTCGGTTATATTACTAGATGTACTCTGGATATCTGATGCATCTAAAAGAATGAAAAGGAGTGATAAAGAAGATTATGTTCATACATGCAAGCAGCCTGTACTAGCTGCCACTTCGGGTGAGGTGTGAGGTCGGCAGATTATTTTCTTAAATAAAGGTCTTGTTTCTGCCTACCGCTTCTTAAATACATTAGCCCAACCAAAATCAATGCTGGACCAACTTGAAATCAATCATGTCCATAGGACATCGTTTAGTTTTTATATGTTAAATTATTTTTAATCAGCTAGGATCAATTCCGGCTTAGACATGTGAACGCAACCTATTGTTAAGTACATTTACCCCAAACATTCACAAGGGCGACCGCTCTACGGAAATCCAAACATGGTCACGATAGCACAAATTTAGGTAAATTTTTAAACTAAAATCCTGTGACGAATGCGAAAGACAAACAGACTGGTAAGCGGGTAGACAGGCGGATGGATAGATGGATGTGCGGACGATCAATCCCAGCTGTCACATGTTGAAGCGACCAACTGTTAAGTACAGTTTACCCCAACCAATCGTAGGTGACCTGGATAGATGGGTGTACGGGCGGCACCGGTGGCAATACTCACACAAGCATTTTGTGACATGAATAATAATACACTATAGTATATCGCGCTCACACAAGCACACATGGTGTATGCAACACCCCCCCCCCCCCCACCCACCCACCCACACACACACACACACACACACACACACACACACACACACACACACACACACACACACACACACACAAACACACACACAAACACACACACACACACACACACACACACACACACACACACACACACACACACCTGGAGTGTTAGATTAATGACTCACTGCAATGGCGGCATGTGCGTTCGCAGTTTTCACGTGAATAATTAGCCATCTCGGTGCAAATATTAGGGCCGAGGAATTCACAAACAAGGTCACTGTTTTCGCATGCATCTTGCCGGGTATGGGGAGTCGCACTGCTGGTTGTGTTTCCAGTTCCTTGTGATGGTCTTATTGTTGGAGCATGATTCCCAGCAAATGGATTGTATGGTAACGTCGTTGATGCCGGGCTTACTGGATTGGAAGTGTGTTCGTGACCTTGTTCTTGGAGAAGCTGCCATAACTGATCTCGTTTCTCTACTAATGTTACATAATTGTTTAACAGAAGCTTTTTGGTTTTGTTATAGTACGTTTCCCATATGCTCTGTGATTGAATTGCCTCTGCCATAAAGCGTCTCATTGCCTCTGCTCGCATATTTGCCTTATCATAGCGCTCGTGAAGTGTGGTTATATTATCGGACAAACAACTAGTATTGTTTTCCAAAGTTTTGTTTTCAACATCTTTCCATAGCAAATGGTCTATAATATTAGGCCAACTTCTTCTAAGTGTAATACCATATAGTTTATAAATAGATTTTCTTGAGGAGTCGCGCTCTTGAACTGCCACTTCATGTTCATTCCAGATTCTGTCTTCATTCTTTGAATAGTATTCATGCCAGACACTTCTTGGATTGACAGCCATTGTGATATATTGTCGCAAAGCTTCTGCATTGTATTTGGTGTCCCTATAAAGGAAAATACTATTAATTGCAGCAGAAAGAAACCATATTAGTGCATTATTAGCATAACCCTTGAATTTGTGCTGGCCTAATCGAGAGAGCACATTTTATTTCGCATCCGATCACAGAAAAGCTAGCTACATATGGGTTAATAACTTAAGTGTGCCAGAAAATAAGCTCCCCTTAACTTGAGAGCAATGCTGTCAGTGTATGAATTGAATTGAGCCAACAGAGGGCCAGGATGTCTTTAAAACCGAAAAAATGCTAAAACTTGAAGACATTGGAGATGTACAACTATACACTATCTTAAGGGACTACCATAATGGCAATCTACCCTCCTCATTATCAAACCTTTTTAGGAACAACTCCGATATACACTCGGACAACACACGAACTAAGAATAACTTACACCAGACATATTACAGAACAATGACAGCTACACAAAAACCATCCCACCAAGCAATACAACTCTGGAACAACACAGATACAAATATACGCACACAAATTCTTACACAAAGCTCTTTTAAACAAAATATTAAAAACATAATCTTAGAAAGATACTAAAAATCCAAACCAATGACATGAATGCAGAAGTCACCACCATGGCAGTACAAAAACAAGTATGTAACCAGTTGCCAGGACAACAACTAGAATGTAAAATACACATCTGCAATAATAATAATAATAATAATGCATCCGTAATTGTTGATGTGGATGATGCAGTTGTGGATAATAATAATAATAATAATAATAATAATAATAATAATAATAATAATAATAATTCACCAAGAAATGTTGATACAAATTAGGCCGTATTGTTATATATAATAATAATAATAATAATAATAATAATAATAATAATAATAATAATAATATTGTAAACAAGATATGCATGTGTTTTCCCCATTCCCATGTGTGTGTGTGTGTGTGTGTGTGTGTGTGTGTGTGTGTGTGTGTGTGTGTGTGTGTGTGTGTGTGCGCGCGCGCGCGTGCGTGTTAATTGTCTATTGTCTTAAATGTATACATGTAAATATTATATTATCTTCACCCATGATCCAACTATCACTGAATTATATGTTTATTATATGTTAAATGTAAGGGGTCCGCTGTTAGGCTCAGCCTTTGGTGGACTGCCTGTTGTGTAAATGTAAAATCTATGTGTTACATGAAAATAAATAATTTTGAATCTTGAATCTTGAATTTCGAAAACTGGCTTAATTACATGAGAATATATATATTATCTCCATAACCGACCGATATATATATATATATATATATATATATATATATATATGGAGATAATCGATTAACCTGATGATCAACCCTAATATATATATATATATATATATATATATATATATATATATATATATATATATATATATATATATATATATATATATATATATATATATATATATATATATATATATATATATATATATATATATATATATATATATATATCCATGCGCTCAAGTAGAGTTCACTCAACGGCTATTGAAAATGCTGCTTTTTATGATATGAGTTTGAGTCAACTCTCATTTTCTATGTGGTAGGCCTATTATTTTCACACCACTAAGAATATTATTTATCTCTATTATTTAAAATACACTCACCTAGTGAATATATGTTCCTATTCACCCTCGATAAACGACTACTCTACCAAATGAGCATGCGCATGGCGAGAAGAAGTCAGAGCACAGATAGGCCTCGTTATTAAAGATACTTGGATAGCCTAAATGCTTTAACCTGGCCTCAGCCTGGCTTGTTTCAGGGACGGATGAATGGCACTAATATCAACAAATCACCAAACGGTCCAAATCCGGTTTCTATCAGCTTAAACTCTGGGAATATGTTACCAATCAAGATTTGATTTTCAGTCTCGCATAATCTCTGTTCCTTTTGGCAATTCCTGACAGAATTCAAATTCATGTTGCTGTTCTGTGAAATTGGTTAAATTTCTATGGAAATAATTTCTATGGAAATTTAATTAATTTTGCATGATCATACGACTCTTTCAAAAGGAAATGAATATGACACATTATATTGAATTTCGCACCTGTACTTGAGCCATGGTGGAGATCCGTATTTCTGCTTCATCAACTCCTTGGCAAAAGCAGTCATGTGTTTCTGTACGAGATCCAGTAAGGCTTGATCGTCACCAAATGACGAACGTTCACTGACAGGTCCAGCTACTGTAAAAATACGCAAATTAGTCGAAATGCAATCAAACCATATATAGGCCCTAGCTATAGTTATTTCGACTATGTCTCTTAGATATCTAGCCTCGTGTGTTTCAAAATGACAGGTGGTCTCTCAAACTGGTTTGATTGCATTTCGACTAATTTGCGTATTTTTACAGTAGCTGGACCTGTCAGTGAACGTATATAATACATGCATGCCTATATATAATGAAATTAAATCGTATTGCTTAGACCAATAATGCTTTGTGAGAAGTCGTGTTTTTTAGAATTCGAAGAACATGTCCGAACATATAGATTATCACTGTTGTGCTTCCCTCAGAGATAGTGGCTATTCGTTCCACAGTTGTAGAGAGCTGCATTTGATATTAGACTGTGTGATTTGTAGTGGCCCACATATGTCTGCGTCACATTAGTTGAAGAGAGCGGTTGAGGCTGCCCAGCAGCTGTAATTGCATTGCAATTTCTATAAGGGTGTAACAAGTACAACCTTTAGTCTTGGTGGAAATACAACCTGTGTCAGTGATAGATTACAAATATGATCCAGTGGAGTTAGTATTTCTGCAACACAGTGTTTGAATATTTTCCATTTAAAATTATCAATGACAATACTTTTAGTTGTGTTAATTTGCATTGATATTTTGTAAATTTCTTCACTATCAGCAGGATTTAAGAAAATGAAGTGTTGACAGCTACCTATAGATAGTCCTGTACATGTATGTTCGAGCTTGGTTGGATTTTTTCTGATAGGCTAGGGCCAATGTTAGTAAAGTACTCATTTAATGTGTCTGTTATTTCATTTATGACTAGTATTGTAAATAAACCGCGATGTTTCTGTTTTACTTTTTATCTTGTTCAGTAATGATTTAATCAGTTTCCAGGTTTCTTTTATATTATTTTTTGTTCATCAAATTTATTATGAAAATTTTTTTAAATGTGAGTCATTATATTTTGTTGGACATTTAATGAAATTCATATATAACTAGTTTTTCTAGTTATCAAGGGTTTAGATGATTTTTTTTAAATTTTGCTCAACTATGTGAGCTGATACAATCGTGATTTGTCTGTATGCCTGTCTGTTGTCTGCCAACAATTGTGGCACGTTTCACCATTTATCGATGGATTAAAACCAACTTTGGTAGATATGTACCTATCGGCAATATTTATTGGAGCTATGAAGATGAAGTGGTCACATCCACAAATAGCAGCGTTATGGGCATATGGGAAAGGACGTTTGTCATTTATCGATGGGTTAAAACCAAATTAGGCAGATATGTTTCTTTAGACAACATCTATTGGAGCCATGAATATGAAGTTGACACGCCCTTAAGCAAGGGCCATAACTCTGGTCCATTAAGGTGTTTTAAGTATTGGGCCCTATGAGGAAAATACATGTATTCGCCAATTGTTGATAGATTAAAACCAAATTTACCAGATTTGTTCCTTCAGTCAAATATCTAATTGAACTACGAATACAAAGAAACTGCACCGTTAAACAAGGACCATAACTCTGGTTCATTATGTTAAACTATTAAATCATATGGTGAAAATTTGTTTGTTTCGTCAATTGTTGACATTTTTAAAAGCAAATTTAGCAGATATGTTTCCTCAGACAAATATCTATCTGGGCTATGAATATAAAGAGGCCGCAGCTTTGAACAAGGACCATAACTCTGGGTCATTAAGACTAAACTATTGAACACTCTGGTTAAAATACATTTGTTTTGTCAATTGTTAATGAATTAAAAACAAATTTAGCAGACATGTTACTTCAGGCTATATCTAATTGCCCTATGAATATGAAGAAGCCACGACTTGAAATAAGGGCCACAACTCTGGCTCTTACATGGTTTTTTTATTATAGATATTGAACCGTATGGGGAAAATTAAAGATGAAGATCTGTGTCACATTTAAGAAATTATTATTGAATTAAAACAAGATTTGTCAGAAATGTTCCTTTAGTACACTTTAATCATTTGACAACAGTGTTAGGGATGGTTGCCCCATTGATTAATGGTACTCTTCCTGTTGGTAAATCATGCCCATATTCTTGCATTTCCCCATCCAGATCTTTTACTGTGACATCACCATTGCCCATTCGGTATATGTCAGTGTTGTGCCACGTGAACTATTGATCAATAGTGACAGTGATGGCTGCCCATTGGTCCTTTCTACATTTTCCCGTTGGTGAATAATATCAATGACACAGATATTCTAGGATTTCTTCATCCAAATTTTTTACTGTGATCATTGTCCCTTTGGTAAATATCATCTGCCGTATCAATAATGTCAAGGATTGCAGCCCCATTGGTCAATGATACTTTTGCCATTGGTCAATAGTGTCACGGACACAAATATTGTTTATATTACCGGCTTAAATATTTGCTTGTGACCATTGGCCCATTGGTAAGTGACATTTGTTGAGCGTGCACCATAAGCCAATGGAGCTTACTCTGGTGGCCAGTACTGTCATGCATTAATTAATGTAAACATGTTTACAGTTCCTTACCAGCTAGGTGAGCACTATGGCCCTTACGCCATTTTTTTAAGAGCATATAGTATAGGTGTTGTAGGCATCTTGACTGCGACTCAATTATCCGATTCAAATCTACATTAGCCACGCTGTTTTTGAACAATTCTATATTTTCCTTTTTGAAGTCCCTACATGTTACTTCTTCTTTTCCAAATAGTTTTCCTCTTTGGTATATTTTTATGCATATAAGATAAGTAAATGATCCGAATTTCCATGACAAAAATGCCCGATTCGTTCTTGGCACTTACAGTGTTATTTGAGAAGATATTATCAATAACAGTTGATGATTCCAGTTCTAGCTATTGTCCCGCCTATCTATAGTTAAGCTCAGTCCACGCTATGGGAAGAAACTATTAGTTTCGTATGCGTATATCACGTCCCTGATTCCAGGTCCCATTCACGCCGTATCTATGCTGGTTTTATTTCAGTCTAATATTGGTAACTCCCCCAAGGGTTTTTTTTACACTGGTACCAATCTGTGCTCATGGGTTGAGAGAGGCAATGAGCGAAAGAGATTGCCCATGTTTCCAACGACGGTGAGAAAGTGCACATGTCACGCACGCTAGGGCCGTGTTTGGATCGATTTATACACGTTGGACCCTTTCTTCCCAGTATCCCATTTTCAAACTAATTATACAGGTAAGCTGTTGAACATTTTGAAATCAATTTGACTGGGTGTTGTTGCTGCCGCAAAAGCGAACAGTCAAATTAAACGGAGTGTTTATTAAATAGTAAAACCATTAAAAACATAAAATTCGTCCACTTGACGGACTTCTCCAACTTTTTGACAGAGCATAGTGTGTCAATTATGATTGTGACGTCAACCTACATGTAACGTAATTGATTATGGCGTCAATACTTGAGTGACAGATTGGATTCATCCATTTCAAGGCACCTCTAGATGTACGAGATGTGGATACGCGTCTACTCCTTTAGCTGAGGTTATTGGTTTGATTGGCGTCTATTGAGTCCCTGATTCCAGGTACCATTCATGCCATATCTAGGCTGGTTTTATTTCAGTCTATTATTGGGAACTTTCCCAGGTGTTTTTTTACACTGGTAACCATTTATACTCCTGGGTGGAGAGAGGCAACGAAGAGTGAATGAGATTGCCTATATGTCCACCGATTGCTCGTCCGCCACCCGATCACCTGACACTCGAGCATAATTTGAACTACTTTAACTGGATGAGTTAAATGTGTCCTCGGTGCTTACAATGCCTAGAGCATTACAATCATTAGTGGTCCTTCTGGACTAAAAGTACGCCTACCTTGTTGTGAGCCTTCATGTGCTAAGGTGGCTCCTATGAGAACCAGTAACAGTAACAACGGAAACAATGTCATTTTCAACCACGCTTTCTCGTGAAAGATATGCAATGCTTATTAAATTAAGCGTCGTGCGTTTCGATTACAGCTAGTATAATGGAGAAAGGTGTTTCCGCTGGGCTGATACCCTGCTTAATTTATCTTGCCTGCTGTGCTCAAGGTTTCCATTTATGATAATCTAGTTTTGCTTTTAAAATGGTACATTGTGATAAGTCTTATCAATTTAGCCTGTGCACATAAACTATGAATGAATATATTCATGACACAGCAGAGGATGTCACAACTTCTTAATCGTATGTTGGTGTTGTATGTTTACTGATCTACTCCCACGAGGAATATGGGTTTAGGCCTTTCTATAGATAGTGGCATTATAGATAAAATCCTTATCTATGTTAAAGAAATCGTTAGGTATAAGCAAGCCTTCTCAAGCCCAGCGATTCTTTTCCGTATTGCTATAACAGCTTACCTGAATATAGCCTCTCTAGCAGCCACTTGCTATCACCCTCAAAGTTAAGGTGGTTGTTTTCAGTTTGAGTGCACAATGGCAGCTAGGTCAGTTAAAGGGTCAATGACAATGATTACAATAATCGAATTGTTGAAATGCTAAATATGATTCTCAACCAATAAGGTCAGTTACTCTGTGATCTGAATAATTTGATCAAATTAATGGACTCGTGGTCAAGATATATATGCTTACGCGCTGGTGCCCATATAGATAGAGTTCTTTCCAGAAATATCCTTGTTCAGACGATTGGCACATATGTAGATCAAATTGAATAAGTGGATTTTGAAGATTCGTGTCTATACCCAGTTCTTTCCTCATTAGGGCGTGGTCTCGTATCTAATGCTTCAAGCAAGAGTAAAGCTGGATTTCCATTCCGCCACAATCCGCGTTCGCATTCTGCATACGCTTCTAAAGGCCGTGCAAACTGTTTAGTCAGTATTATTTCTTATGTAACCCTTTCCATTCATGATCATCCCAATAGGTTTTAAGAACTTCTATACGAGGTAAATTTGTGCGTGTGGCCAAGAAAGGGATGAATAGAAAGTCAGCTTAATTAGTCGGCTTAGTAGTTAAAATGCTCGCTTGGACGAAATTGACCTTTCCAGTTTTAGCTATGCCCCGTCCATCACTAGTTAAGCTCCACCCACACTTCGCCGTGTTTGGGATTGATCGATCCCCGAATGCCCTAACTATTAATTTCCTGAAAACTATACAGTTAAGTTGTTGAATATGTTGTAACCAATTTCACTAGGCGATGTTGCTGCCTATGGCAGCAACAGCGTCCAGTTAAATTAGTTTCAAAATATTAAACATGATATTTATTGAATAATAAAGACATACAATTCTTACAACAGCGCATAGTCTGACTTCAACTATGCGCTCGTGACGTACTTATCTACGTCATTCATGACCAATAATTAAAATATCTTATAAATGGGATATTCAACATAATCTGGGCAATTGATTTGATAATGTCGCTTAGATTTAGACCTATTGAATTGCAGAATGGAAATCAATCAATTGCGACCAGATGGCCATATTTGACGTCGCACAGGGATACAACCATTGCCGCTCGGGAAACCAAATACAATTCATTGATTACAATACATGTATAAGAAATATTCTGCTGAATATATTTCCGAAATAATTTGGTCGCAATTTGTGTCTGGCTTATGGAAATAAGACACTTCCTTTGCTTAAGTAGCAACATAATACAATCAAATTAGTTCCAAAATACTTAATAGCTTATAGACCTCTACCCATTTGGTCAAGTTGAGATTGCGATAGGTTCTAGGGTTCGAGTTGTTAGTATGTGTCAGGTGCTATTATGGCTTAGCATATAGCCCCCCCCCCTATTGCGTCTTCAAAATACGACCATTTCTCCTCGAAATAAGGGGATTTTCAATAGCCATGTAGACCTACATGCAGCTGTGCTCTATAGAACAATTATCACCTGCGACTGGAGCGAGACAATCAATACTATTGCATCATTCCCCCGTTTGGGACCAATTATTGGAGGAATAATAATAATAATAATAATAATAATAATAATAATAATAATAATAATAATAATAATAATAATAATAATAATGATAATGATAACATACCCGGAGGAGGATTGATGGAAGCCCAGCAGTAAGCATTAAACTCCCGTGTGACATTTAGCGCTCAGCTATAACATCTGCTACAGAAATTCTATCATAAAGCTACAGTCCATATGTATAGTCAGTATATTGGACATCAAGCCATTTTCAGATTCTCGGTGCTATTTAGATTTCTCTTCCATCTTGAGATATTTCTCCTCCATACACGGGAAATGACAGCGTGTGCGTCATTAACCATTGGAATTACAATGTCTCAATTTCAAGACAGATGTACAGGAAAGCTGCTAAATATTTTGAAGCGAATTTGACTAGAAACTGGTGTTACCATATGGAGCAACAGATCACGGTCAAATTAGTCTCAAAATATTCAAGAGAGTAGTTTCTGTATCATAAAGAATGTGTGGCTTCTTGTCTGCAAGGGTTAAAGGGTTAAGAAGCCGTTGTATCAATCAATCTCATGATCTTCAATGAATCCGCTTTAGAATTTATCGAACCTCTCTATGGAACGATTTCCAAGAGGTTTAGTTATCGGCTATATACACCCATGGTAGCAACATCATTCAATCTGATTATATTCAAAATATTCAACACGGTTGTTTTGTAAATAAATGGAGGGAAACACCAGTACAGAAGTCGTATTTTATATTTACACATGTATATAAATTTTACAGAATTCACAGCAGCTGCACCATAGCAAGCACATGGGAATATTATAGTATGGCTGCTCTCCCCCACCCCATCTATAGCGACCATGGATGACAGTTTGGTATTAATATGTACTTGTACTCGTACTCAAGTACATTTACGATGTACTCGTACTCAGCCTCAGTACAATTGATAAAAAGTACATGTACTTGTACTCAGTCTCGAGTACGTTGCCAAAGTACTCGTACTCAGCCTCAGTACAGCTGCCTGCACTCGACCCCAACCATGCCTACCACAGAGTTTGCTTGAAATTGGCCAAGATGGCCACAAGAAAAATTTACCAATAAAAATTCTGAATAGAAGTTCTGGAGCTTACTACCCTAGGATCCTTCCAGCCAAATTTGGTTGAGATCGGTCAAAGTATAGAGGAGGTGCGATTTGACGGATGGACGGCCGCCATGGCATAAGCTCATTTGGCCCGAAGGGACAGTTAAGCTAAATATATAGCAAGCTTAGAGGAGACTTAATCAAAATATACATATTTATCCATGATGATTACAACCGTGACAAAAAAACCCACATTCTTTGACCGATCAACTAACGCACACGCGCGCACGAGGTGACACATTCAAGTTCAACACTAATCGCAGCAGGAAAGACATTTGTATAGAAACCGAATTATTAACACATGAAACGCACTCCTTTCTGCCGTGGTTGAAACACCCACACTTGATGTGTTTAAATCAAATCTAGTTACGCACCTGAATGACATAATATACAATCACGGCGTAACCCACTAATAGATATACAAGACAAATTTAGAAATATATCCAAATAATATAGGCGCATCAGGGTGTAACCATGAGCGTAGTCAGCACACCGCAGCTGATGTGGAGAACACTCATCTGAATAATGCCACCCAAACATAAATACACGATTTTAAATAAACAAAGCACTAATAATTCAATGTTAACACATTCTCCCGAGGCATTAACAAGCAACAGGCTTATGCTCGTAAAATGCTGCTGCTGCTGCTGCTGCTGCTGCTGCTGCTGCTGCTGATGATGATGATGATGATGATGAAGAATTACCACGCAAGTGGGTACTCCAAACAACTGGATGAAGATCCAAAGACAGAAAATAGCTCAAAATCATAGATGGCCACCGGACAAATCACCCAATCAGTTCCTTTGAACAATCTTGGATCTAAATGATACACGGATGCTTCCCGACAAATTTGTCTGGAATTGAATGACTGGTGCTTGAGAAGTCGTCTGAAGCATTCCGTTCATTTCCTATGTTTTGGCGGGAAAATAGTCCAAGATATCCACAGGCCAGATTTACCAATCAGTTTCCTTTTTACAATTTTGCATCTCTGTCCCAATGAATGCTTCTAAATGTGGTCGTAATCCCCGAGGTGATTGTTCAGAAGACAAAAAATTGTCCATTGCATTGTTTTTAGTTTTCATATAGGACTTTTGTTGAGGAGAAAATCCAAGATGGTTACCAAATGGCTTACCCAACACTTTTGAAAGTTGTAATGAGTGTGTTGTCGGCGTGTGCTAATGCATGCCAGATTTTGCCCAACAGGCTATGGACACGCAACGATTACAAATCTTCTGACTGACAGCACCAAGGTACTGACAATCAACTTCAAATTGATGTTGGAAAGATCTGTGAGCAAGAGACTAACTGTGTACGGCTTGCTTACACGCGCATCGAGCTTGTATAAGCGAGAAAACATCAACTCCTGAGAAGCATGCTACTGTGCCTCACCACGTGTCTTTAATTGTATATATTTGCCGATGGCTTTTATATTAACACAGGTTTGCAGACAGATTTTTGAAAACTGAATTCAAGATATTCTTACGAATTTTTAAGATCAACAAAGGATTTTACAGCCTGTTTTACCTCCCTGTCTGGCCGTTCATTCCTCCCTTCATGACGGTTTCATGTGATCTGTTATAGCCACGGGAATAGGACATTTGCAAATTCATGGGTTTTTCAAGGAAGTTTTCAATTCTGGCTAAATTCAAGGATACGACAGAAAGTTGTTGCAACGGCCTTTAATGCGTCATCTTCGGGTCCAAATTTTGTTCTGAAATAAGCGAGTTATGTGTGATTAGAAGAAATACCACTCCTCCCAGTTAGAGGAGTGTCCTTATCAGAAACCTACATAGACATTTTATTACCGCTACCTCTGATAAGCCGACTGGCATGTTATTGTCATTGGCTCTGCACAGTCCTAAGGGTATATAAGTAGCGAATTTACTGTGGTCAATTCGACGCGTTTTTCGCAGCTGCATGCTCAGCCCGATTATTGTTAAGTTTTAACAGTGGGAGTCTTAGCGATCCGGCTGACGATGAGTTAAAAAGGAAGAGCCACAAGAATCAAATTTTAACACCACTAACATAGACAGTGACACCTAGACTAAGAAACAATCACCAGCAGATGACACCTTAGACCCGCAAAGAGCCTCTTGCCTCAGGAAAGCTCTTTTGCAAGAATATCACAAGGTCCTGAGGAATTGCCTTGGATCAACAACTGACTAGCTCATCCTACAGACTAGCACATCCTGTAGTGAAATTCAGACTAATTACTGATTTAAAATTAGGGTTTTCACAGCTAGCGCAGCTACATGATGCAACCGCAACTCATCAGAAATTATCACTGGAATTTTCGGCCCATTTACTCCACCTCACACCTTTTATTCTTGGAGCATAGCAACACTAGCCGCATACACTCGAAACTTGGACTATACATATACAGCAACGCAGTAAAGCTCTCCTCGGTTGCCTATTGAGACTTTACGGGCTTCTGTGGCGATCTTAATTACAGCCCTCATACCTGTTCTGTAATGTGCCGATTGTAGTAGGAACAAGGCTTGAGCATGACTACTACGAATCGCTAACCTATCCTAAAATTAGACCTAGTATTAATTTGCTCCTATGGCTGGTAAACACCCTCATCCGTATATCCCGAGTTTACTTACTCTTCTTGGTAAACTGATAGCATACCCCGCAACAAGAACCGTGTCTTTTTCTGTGGATCACCGACGCACCATTTAGACATCAATCTCGGTACTGCACTCATTATCGCAAGTATTATTATGGTGCTTCGAGCATAGTACTATGCCCCCGACTTAAATGTAATAGTAGCTACTGTAACTTAAGGCTACCATTTAGCAACTACTATTCGTGTTTGGTGGTTAGTCTACAATAGTACCACGAGCAGGCAGTGCTGGCCCCCAACTCGACCCAACCTGTTTCGAAAGGCGCTCCAGCAAGGTACAATAACCTAATTGTTAGAATATTGTTAGGCCCGTGTGAGCATAAAACCTACACCTAGGCCAAATACCAGCTGTAGCTTAGGCAGCACAATCTGCAGATCCTCTGTATGGTAGCCCGTTGAAAGTCTGTGATCTTAAACGATATCTAAATCACTGCCAGATCTGCCTCAAATTCTGTACCACTCACTGTCCCAGAGAAGACACTAACCGTCTTCCGATCTCACTGCCCTTTTCCTATCATTCTTCCCTTCAAGACCAGCAGCGGCAAGCGCCGTGACACCAGCAGCAGCAGGAGCCGTAAGAAATAGCAGCAGTCTCCAGTGCCGGAGAACAACAAGAACACCTGTTCTGGGCACACCAACTCAACCAAGAAGCGGAACAGGCATCTGTACCTCAGCGCTAATAACTTTCTCTTCTTATTTCTTTTTTCTCACTTCCCTCACATTAAGAGCTGTGAAATTCCTGTAACGCACATGGAATACCAAGATAGCGACATCCAAGTTGACTGTAGAGCTTAATATGCTTGATGTGAATGCACACCCACGCCTGCAGGAATTAAGTTCTGCTGGACACCACAAGACTCTTCAATCATCAGAGGGCATACATATGGACCAGCAACTGTTTGTCGGCGCGCACGCTAGTCTGGACACTAATGATGTCCTTCCCCTCCCAAGCATAGCTCAGTTCGCAACTCCAGTTAACCAGCGCATACAGGGTTGGGAAGCAGTCCATCAGTCCTGCCATGATGACTTGCTCTCGGCCAGCACATACATACCCGTCTATCCATATGGCAAGCACGCGCAGCAAAGTGGAGAGTTTTAGAGTTGGTCAATTGTCGGGACTTTCATAAGTTTCTTACTATTACTGGTGGGTCGTACAGCAGTTGTCAGGCCTTTTTTGAGCTGTCAGGTCTTTTTTGATTTAGTGGGTCATTGACCCAACAAGTCATCATTTAATGGGTCCTAAATGATCGGGTCATAAATCAAAATCACCATATAATGCGCCTTTCACTTTCGTTTTGCTGATTTAATGTATTTAGGTCTAACTAAAACTAATATTTTTAGGCCTTAATCCATACACTCACTCTATACAGAGGAATTTATATATATATATAAAATTTGTTGCGTCCGAAAACACGTGTTATTTGAAAAAAATCAACCCACCAAGCACTTCCCAGATCTATATATGTAATGGCTATAGCTTAGTATCAAAAAAGCATCAGCTTTTGTTTCTACGAGAATTCTTAATACTTACCAGATGTGCTATTATGATAATGTCTATTATCTAGTCTAGCTAAAAATAAACAATTAAAAACTCCGCACTCTCCTGGTCCTGCCCATACTGTGTCCTGGAATTACCATAGCCGCAGGTACCGAGTCAATTCCCAATCACAGTCAGATTCATCTTATATTTGCCTTGACAAACAGCGAAAGCAGCTCAGCCTCACCTCAGCGGGGCAGCTGAGGCAGGGCCATAGTACATCTGGTAAGTATTAAGAATTCTCGTAGAAGCGGATGCTTTTTTGATTCTACTTCGAATAATACTTACCAGGTGTACTATTATGATAAACTCAGGATTTCGACAGCCAAGAAATACCGGTGGGAGGAGGTGAGGCTCAAACCAGCTCTCAACTACCATCCGACAGAGACGGTTGTGAAGAGACTAGTATCTGACTCACAGAGTGCTAAACTTCCATGGTATGGACCGCGCTCCACACCACACCCACCCCACCCTCATTTGTCTGCACAAATTCCAGAGGGCTGTCAAAACGGGGAGCAACACCCACCAGACCCGTGTCAGCCCCAAGTATCACCTAGGGCAGTCCAGTAGAGTGCAAAGAAGCTTCTACAACTTCTAATTTTGAAAAGAACCACTATCAGTATATCGAATAGGCTTTCAAATTGGAATGAGTCTAATGTCTGTTGAAAGAATAAGATACTCTTGGCCAGACTATTTACTTATTCAGTCTGATAAATCGACTGTAAGTAAACTAATATTAGTCACGTAATTAATGTAAACACTCACCATTTTGAGTGCTTGGTCTTTTCTTGTTCATCACAGGAGCTCGGCCCAATCCACGGTCATCCTCAGATCATGTGCATAGCCATTGTTCAGTGCATGTGGAAGAACCTTGTGATATGTGCGAAATAGTGGTCGGATGTTGCTTTAGTTAAGAGTCGATAAATTGGCGACGGCTACCGGATTAAGTGCGCTGGAGATATCGCGAAGGTAGAAATCAGTGAATGACGACTCGGCATGCCATTGTGCTACAGACATCACCTCTTCTAATGAGACACCCTTATAAAGGGCCGATGCTGCTGCTAGTGCTCGGACCTGGTGGGCGTTCGCACGATCAATCTGCTTTCCTGTAGTGATTTTGTGCGACATCTGAATAGGATCGACTATCCAACGAGAAATAGTATCTTTCGAGGCGCGCAAATGAGGAGCTTTGAGACATAACCACAGAGATTTCGGGTCATCTCTCCACTCCTCAGTACGTTTCTTATACATTTTCAGACATCTGACAGGACACCAAGCAGAAGAGTTTGGGTCATGTCTAATTAAACTTGGCAAATTGAACGGCTGTCCTGGATATTCAAGTGACTGATTCTTTGCCAGGAAACAAAGACATGGAAGTAGTCTTAAACCTTCACCCGCGATGACAAAACGGTCTTGCTCAGAAGAAAGCGCATGTATTTCGCTTCTCCTTCTCGCCAACGCTGCTGCAACCAAGAAAACTGATTTAATAGTTAACAGTTTAATGTCTATAGATCTAATTGGTTCAAAGGGAGCATGCCCTAAAACCTGTAGAACAGGAGATAGATTCCATGCTAGGATAGGGATTGGCTGTCTAGGTCGCAAATTGCTCATTCCTTTAAAAACTTCATTTAAAGTGTCATTCTCCACTCCTTCAATGGGCAGACTGGGAACGACTGAAGCTAATGCAGACTTATATGCTGCTAGGGTTGAAGGTACAAGTTGGTCAACTTCGTATAAATGACAGATAAAATCTTCTATGTGTTGAAAAGATGCAGCAAAGGGATCAATATCTCTTCCCTTACACCACTCTGCAAATTTGTTGATTCTATAATCATATGTTCTTGTGGTTGACCCTCTTCTGGCTGAAGCGGCAAACTTCGCTGCTTGCTCAGAAAAGCCACCCTTAATTGCACGTTGCTTGATAACATCCATGCAGTCAATTTGAACATTTCCGGTCTGTCGTGGGGATACAGACCCTTGTTCTGAGAGATTAGATCTCTTCTGTCTGGAACAGGGATTGGATTGCAGACCAGAAGGTCCAGCAGATCTGTAAACCATGATCGGCCTGGCCAATGAGGGGCGATCAGAAGTACTTGGCACACACCCTCTCTTATCTTTGCCAGAACTTTTGGGATGAGAATCGTTGGAGGATACGCATACGCGTACATTCCCTTCCAACTTATCGCCAGTGCGTCTACTGCTAAGGCTATCGGGTCCGGGATCAGTGACACGTATGTGACCATCTGCATTTTGTTTCATCGCAAATAGATCCACATTTGGCTTGCCATAATGTTTGAATAGAACCTCCACTACCGATTGGTTGAGCTGCCATTCCGTCGGACAACAAACCGTCCTTCGACTGAGAGCATCCGCTAGGATGTTCAATCTTCCTGGAATGTGTGCTGCCCGAAGAATAATATTCCTCTCTTGGCACCACAGCAGAAGGTTCCAAATCATCATACACAACTCTGGTGATCTTGTCCCGCCCTGGCGGTTCAAATAAGACACCACTGTTGAGTTGTCTGTCCTGACTAGGACAATCTTGTCTCGGATTAAGCCCTTGAAATTTTGAAGTGCCAATGTCACCGCTAATAAGTCGAGAACATTGATATGTTTCTGCGCATTGGTCCGATCCCATTCCCCTGACACTGACTGATCGTCCAATACCGCTCCACAACCCGTCGTCGACGCATCTGTGAAGATGGACATCTGCGGTTGTGGAGGTTGTAGAGGAACACCTCGCAGGAGATTCTGAAGGTGGAATATCAATGGTTCTTTGACTGGAATTCTCAGAGATAACGGATCCGTTTTCTGAGACCAGAATGACATTAGATACATCTGAATCGGCCTGCGTCTAAGTGCTGCATAAGGAACCACTTTCTCTAGAGATACTAGTAAACCCAGTATTCTGAGAAATTGGCACACCGTCAGAAAGGCTCCTAGAGAAACTGACTTCAGTACCGCAATCAAACTCTTGACTTGGCTCTCCGCCGGAAAAGCTACGCCGTCCCTGAGATTGAAAAAAATTCCCAGATAAACAAACTCCTGGGATGGAGTCAATTCTGATTTCTCTAGATTAACAATCCATCCTAGATCCTTTAGTAAGGCTAGGACTACGTGAAGATTGTTGCGCAGAGTGACTGGATTCCCCGCCTTCAGCAGCCAGTCATCTATGTAAGTGTGAAAAGCTATGTTTCTCCTGTGAAGATAAGAAGTCATGGCGAGAACCACTTTGGTGAAGACCCTCGGGGCTGTGGTCAGACCGAACTGAAGCACATTGAATTCCCAGACATTGTCTTGAAATGCAAAGCGAAGGTATTTCTGAAAAGGAATTGACATTGGAATATGAAAATATGCATCCTTCAGATCTATCGATACTGCCCACATGCCTTTTCTCAGCCCCGTCATCACCGCTGCTACAGTCTCCATCTGAAACTTGGGAGAAAGAATAAATTTGTTCAACGGTTTGAGATTGAGAATTGGTCTCCAACCTCTGGTACGTTTCGGAATGAGGAACACCATCGAATAGAAGCCTAGGGAGGACTGATTGCGGACTAGATGAATCGCGTTCTGCTGAAGAGCTTCGATTTCTGAGCAAATGGCATCTAGACGATCAGATTCCCTTGGAACGGGAGTCCAAACTGGAGTCGATGTTAATGGAACTAACGATTGACGGATGAGTCAGTCCGGTTCGTAGCCGTTTCTTAACCACTGACAGACTAAACGATCTTGCACGACCTGTTCCCACTGGTTTGAGAACAGCTGAAGTCTGCCTCCAATGGTAGGAATCTGCACACAGCTGGCGGTCGATATTGCACGATGACGCTAATTCGCTTAGGTGAAGATTCTCGACTCCCTTCGTTCCTGACGTCACCGGAACGGATCCCACCGGAAACCTGTCAGGACCGTCCTCTACGGCCGCCCCGCGGTTTCTTGGAATGACGGCCCAGAACCGCCGCCACGGCTATCCTTCTGATAATCACCGTGACCCGAACCGGCACCCTTCCTGTCCTCCTCATATGGCCTCTTATTAGAGGACTTGTATGAGGATGAATGGCCAGGTCCCTGCGATCTGGATGCCCGATGGACATCACGGCCAGAAGGACGGAAGTGCAATCTCTGGCGCTGCCTCTCCTGCTCGTGCCGATGCTGTTTGTAGGACTGCTGCGGCTGTGTCCTCTTAGTCGACTTCCATGACTTGACGACTACTTCCTGCTCAGCGACCATTGCCGAGCCGCCGAACAAGTCTGGACCAATGAAAGGCGCAGAAGATAACGCAGCCCTCATCTCAGGTCCTGGTTCTACACAATCGAGAACCATTCTCCTTCTCTGGTGATCACCCTGGCCAGGCAATCCTGGGACAAGCGCATGGTGTCCCGAACAACTCCAGGAGCAGCCTCTGGCACTTGTCCACCTTCCGCCACGCAGGCCAGCCTACCCTGCAAGACGGTACATCCGTGCGAGAGCGCAGCCATCGTTGCCCTCACCGCATCTTCAATGAGCGTTAGCTCATTAAACGGATCTTTATTGGTTTGGGAAATTAAGGGACGAGAACGCTCCTTCGATTTGCCAGCCAATGGCCTATTCAGCACCTCTCGCTTCCCAACGGAAAGCCGTGGAACCCGGGCATACTGATGATAGGCCAGCTCCGGAAAACGGAACCTACTCCTTATCCCCTTCAGGGCTTAGGGCAACGCATACTCTAGCTGAACCAGACGATATGTCGCAACCTCCAACATGTCGGAAGTCTGCATGTCCAAAGGGAGCGTCGGCATGGCCGAAGAGCCACTTGACAGAGCGCTAGCCGCTCGCTCTGACATCCGCTCCATCGCCAGGTGCTGGCCGGACCACCGATAGGTTGCCCTGCACCAGCATGCATCGCCGGGACCGTGGACTGGAAGGACTCAAACATCACCTTGAACTGGGCCACCCATACACTCAATACTGAGTCCATACGCTCGTTCAGACGCTCTTCAAGACCTTTTACTGATGCCTGATCCATTTTGGTCGCCTTATCCCTCACGATCCTCTCCAAATGTGCACGTCGACCACGATCGAACTCCGCCACCAACTCCGACGACCACTTCACACACACATCACAAGGACTTCCAACCTTGCACTTCGTGCAAGCCACACAGTGATGACCCGAGTACTTGCGCTTCATGAACCGATTACACTTCTGACACAGCGTGTCCTGGTTCTTGGCTTTCTGCGAATAGAGTAAGAATTAAAATGCTGCACATGACATACGATGACGAGCAACACGCACAATTGACTTGATTGTAACTTAGAATTACTTAGAAACATTAACTTTCTATTAGATTAATGATAATCAAGTCTTTAGGCAGGAAATATTTGAAACCTTTTTGAGTGAAAATTTTATAAACACGACTTGGTAATTAACTAACGTTAAAATAGCCAAGAAATAAACACTGATTTCTACAAACACCCTCGTCATTGAAGTGAGAGCTAAAGATCGGCATAAAACAGAGTGCATAGAGACAGCAAGCTAAAACAAAACGTTAATCATGGGCGCCGCCGTCTTGGCTAAGGGAGCATCCATCTTGGAAGGAACCGAGTCGCAAGGGAAATTCATCGAGTACCCGGATAAGATTAAACAGGTAACGAGTACCGGAGCGACTCCAACAATGGCTACCATTCTAAAATAATGTGGCAATTTAAGGAAATTTTAATCAGTCATTACGGCACGAATGTATAAATTCTAGATTGATACAACCTGCCCCTGTGATGACTTTCCCTTTCCTTCCATGAAGCCAGCGATGGATAACATTAAACATGCTTAATTCCGCTAAAATTGCACAATTTAGAGCTCAGAAAAACATGCGATTTTCAGTCAGCAAAAAAGACGAATCTGACTGTGATTGGGAATTGACTCGGTACCTGCGGCTATGGTAATTCCCGGACACAGTATGGGCATGACCAGGAGAGTGCGGAGTTTTTAATTGTTTATTTTGAGCTAGACTAGATAATAGACATTATCATAATAGTACATCTGGTAAGTATTATTCGAAGTAGAAAATTATTGCTATATCTATATATAGGGGAGATAACACAGATAACTGAAGTAATGTAGCGGAGACTGGGATCTCGGTTTTTAGAACCCGACAATTGAGCGATTTTGAGTATATATATCAAAATCCATCAATTACAAAAATCCAATATGTTACATTTTGATGGGTCCATGGCGGGCAGGTTTCCTTACAAATTAACTTCCCTTTTAACTTTAATGGCCTTCATATATCCCAATTTTCAGGCAATCCGTTGTTCTGGAGTTATTTCTGCGAAAACTAGGTCATCAAAGATGGCCGCCTGGCAATTCCAACAATCAGGTTCTCTTGAACAAGCTTGATTCAGCTATTTCCCAAGACGAGGTTATTTGACTATCAAATCCACCCACCTAGCACTCAGATATATTTTAAGGCGTTTCTAAAGTGTAAATTGCAAGATGGCCAACGCCCAATCAGTGTCATTTGAACAAACTTGAATCTCTGTGCAATAATACTGCTTCAAGCCACATATAATTGAAATCGGCCCAGAAAAGACTATTTTTGAAAATTTACTACTGGAGAAGTTTACTACTTGAGAAATCATTTAAAGAAAAAGATGACCACCGATGGATGGACGGACAGACGGATGGACAATTGCCATTCTCCATGGCATAAGCTCACATGGTTATACAAATTTTTAAACTCTTCACGATAAGCCCAGAAAAGAAAGTTTTATAATGAATTTTAAGTTTGTCAGGGGAGATACCACTGGTTAATACACAGATTTTTCTGAAACCTGATCACAACTGAGATCCTCTTACATAGTATGCACATTTTCCAGGTACTACTTGTACCATTTACCAACCTTCACAAGAATCATAGCTAAACTGCACAAGCTATGCTGGAAAGAAATGATTACAGACAAATGGACATACCTCTTCAGGCCATATGAATAAATTAATGATTAAAAATAACACTTCAATCAAAATATACATATGTTTATTACTTCAATCTGGGACATCAGAATATCTTACAAAATCACTGTGAGCTTCGTTGGAAATATATAATCTGTCATACATAGGAGTATTTCACACATTCTTTTAATAAACTTATAATCTGCTACAGTTGAATATAAAGACAATGCAGCATTTAACCCCTTCATCGCTAAAAGTCCAGTATGATAGCATGAGTTTGGGCCTCTAGTAGAGCATCATACTAACATACGCCCACTCACATAGCTATGCTGTTCGAGGCCGTACTTGCAGACCTGTGATTTCTCGCTATGTGAAGTAACATTACACTAGTGGGCTGGAGGTAGCCAATCAGATTTTTGCCTACTTCACGCGATAGGCAAGACTTCGTCTGGTGACCTAATTTACAATCACAAAAACAAAGGCGATCGTGACGCTGTTGAACTGGAAAGAGACATTTGCAAAGGTTTGCAATAGTTTTGCTCTAAACAAGTTAACTGAGGAACAAAAAATGTGTAGATTGGTTTTCGGTAACAAAAACCGCTAGTTTGGTTTACGCACATATGTAAATTTGTCTGCTTCCTTATTTCTTATCGAGCAATCTTATTGGCGCAAGTTGACTGAACCCAGTTCATTAATATGTATGAAGCTTCGTGAACTTAGCGCAACCATCAAAAGCATGCAAGCACGGTACTCGATACGGGAACGTAGTCAGAGGGTGAGGATCGTGCAATAGGACAATGCTAGTAGAGTAACTACTCAAGTTACTAGAGTAGTGCCTAAACGGCTAGAGTACATACTCTAGTACCTACTCGACACCACCCACCTATGAGGCAGGTTACGTTGAGTAAGTCAATGGTCTGTATTTGAAATCAATGTAATTTCATCACATGGTACATCTACCCATGTCTACTTGACGCCACCGAGGGTAGATAATTTACCCTAGAGTAGGTACAAAAGTTTTCACCTAAACGTGACCATAGTATCAATATTTTAACACAACCGTACAGGTGTTTGAATAGTTTGAAAATAAGTTGACTGGAAGCCAAGGGTAGTAATCCCATCCAGTCAAATTAATTTTGAGAATATTAAACAGAATTGTGTACATCGTAAACAATTTTTTCATATCTGGTTTGTATGGTTCAAACTTGCTGTTTCATTGTGGCCAAGAACATGTTTTGAGAGGATCTAATGGCAATGCAAGAACATGTTTTGAGAGGATCTAATGGCAATGCAAGAACATGTTTTGAGAGGATCTAATGGCAATGCAAGAACATGTTTTGAGAGGATCTAATGGCAATGCAAGAACATGTTTTGAGAGGATCTAATGGCAATGCTTTCATTTTAAAGTTAACCCTTTAACCCTCATATCAGCCAAAAATGGCCTCTGCAGCGGTCTCGGGAAATGTACATTTGCTGACCAACGGAAAACTATTTTTGAAAATTTACCACTTGAATGACTGGTCCGATAACTGAGCCAGTCATTAGTGGTAAATTTTCAAAAATTGTCTTCTCTTGGTCTACAAATGGATATTTTCTATGAGAAAAATTAAATTTTCTTGAACAAATTCAAGGGTTACGGTTGTTGGCTTAGATAACAAATGTATGCCACAAATACAAGGCAAGTTACGAGCTAAACAGAGCGCAATAATGGAACACAATACCAAGGTTAATATACAATTATATAGCCTATAGCATGAAACAACTTAATTTAATATTTGTGCGCATGCATGAGTGTCTGTGTATACGCATGTGAGTGCGTGTGTGCAGGTACGCATGAATGTAAGTGTCTGATTGAGTGCATGCATATGTATGCATCGGAACACACAATCATGCATCTTAGATAACAATTGTATTCCACAACACTGTTCTCAACACAAGCACTTGTTATCAAATTAAATAAAGCGAATGGAATAATGGAAGGAAATAATAAGCTTAATGGAAAATAATGTAAAACAACGTAGTGCGTGCGTGCGTGCATGTGTGAGCATGCATGCGCATGTATCTTCATGTATGTGCGCATTGGTGCATGTGTGTGTGTGCGTGCGCGCGTGCATGCATGTGTGTGTGTGCGGTTGGTGCATGTGTACATGCACATCTATGTATATTGTGTTTTTAATCAGTGAAGGACAAAAGTTACTATAATACTGGTGTGGCTTCAGGTACAAACACATAGTCAATGCACAATTTTTAAATGCTGAAACTAATAATGCTTTAAATATATGTTGCACGCACAGACACACATTAACTACTGACAAAGATAACAGCTAATTATGATGAGCATAACAGACATGAATTATTATTATTATTATTTTAATGCTGTGTTGTAAAAGGCCTTTATGAATATAAACAGAATGCACACTTATGTAAATGTATACGGTAATTATTACTGTATTGATTTAGGCAATGCATTATATCTGAACATTTATCACAAAATAGGATTAAAATGTATCCAAGTTTAGTTCTATTAGGATTAATCAATCCTGAAATATAACGCAAGATGATTTGCTAAACACAAATACGTAATGTTGACGCCGTCGGAAGTGACTCATATGCCTCGTGAGACAAAACAATAACCTGTAGGTAAATTGTTTCAAAAAGAGAATTAAGTTCAACCTGTGAAAGAATATGGAATAAGACCTCTGCAAACAGTACATAATACCCTGCCAAGATAATAAGGCAAAGAACAACAGCTGTCAGAGGATGGCAAATAGCATGCCTTAATATATACCATGTCACAAGAAATCACTCGGACACATCGTAGCAAATTATCATTCAGAAACTGATTTTCAATATCGTGGCAAATGGCTGATGTCCATCTTGGATTTCTGATCATCATCGATTTCAATGGGTTTCTTCCCTTAAACCGAGTCCAATCAATCTTTGAAGTTTAAAAGAGATCCGATACACCGCCTCAGTGTTAATATCTAGAAAGCAATTTTCTTCAAGATGGCCACCGGTGGCTGGCAGCCATTATGGATTTCAGATTATTATCGATTTCAAAACATTTCTTTTCAAAGCACAGTCCAATCAACATATGAAGTTTTAAAGTGATCATATAAATGGTAGCATAGATATCATCTCGAAACAAACTATCAAGAAGACCACTAGTGGCCATCTTGCATTTCTGATCATCGAAGCTTTAATAGGTTTCTTCCGCAGATCCAGTTCAATCAGCCTATAAATGAAGCTTCAAAGTGATAGGGTTTTTTCTCCAGATGTGGTCCCATCACCTTATGCTAAGATGTCCACTGGTGGCCATCTTGGATTTCAGATTATGGTCGATTTCCCTAGGTTTATTCCCAAGTTCTAGTCCAATAAACCTATGAAGTTTCATAGCAATCTGATAAACATTAGTGTAGATATCTTGCGGAAACCTCTACCTCCCGCCCACCATCACATCTGCCTACATGGCCAGACGATACCATCACATAATACCCAACCAACTGTTTGTCAACCAACTGTTTGGCAGAGTATAACAAGCGGCTAAGGAGAGGCGGTTTGATAATTTACAGTAAATTTGATTTTCACCCAAAAAGTCAACCAATCAAAATTCTGAAGATGTTTGAGAGCCTAGCTCAACAGGATTCACATTTGGTTAAAATTTATCAAGCAGTTAAGAAGATGAGTTTTGATAATTTCTGCTAAAGTTTTCAGAAAATCTCAGATTTTCACAGCTAAAATTGTCCAATCAAAATTCTGAATAGAACTTCAAAAGAAAACCACAATAAGATCCAGTCAAATTTGGTTAAAATCCATAACACAGTTAAGCGGAGTTTTGACAATTTCGGTAAAATCTGCGAGTTCACACCAAAAATCGGCCAATCAAAATTCTGAGTAGAAGTTCTAGAACCTATAACCATAGGATCCTGTCAGTCAAACAGTAGAGGAGATGTGATTTGATGGAGTGATGGACGACCGCCATGGCATAAGCACACTTGGCCCTGATACGGCCAGATGAGCTAAAAATTGTAACATTTATCTAAATTATTATATACAATAGATACAAGAATGACATAGGGAACAAATCTGTAAAATCTCAGTCAAATAGTATAATCCATTGATGAACTAAATGGCCATTGATAAGCTTTAACATTTACATAATTCTTGGTTCAACATAAAGGCCCACGCCACATAAAATAGGGAAAAAATTAGAAAATCATTTTCAATATGATGGAGACTGGATGCAATGAAGGTATAGAACAATTCGATACAGCTTTATTAAGATCGACTATTCCCTTAATGAATTAAATGTCCAATGAAAAACTAACCGTTACCTAATTGTGGCTGCACACTGGATGCTGCATGGCCTTTGGATAGCTTTATCGCATCGTGTACGGCTCACAAAAACCGGGTTTAAATATTTGGTAAAAAATCCAAAGATGCATCAAACCATTCCTAAAAACTATTTACCATATCATGATTGATTTGTAATAAGAAACTATGTTTAATGTTTCAAATTGTTCACACTAATAATGACTGATAACCGAGCCAGTCAGTCCAGTGTTACATTTTCAAAAGTAGTCCTCTCTTGGCCTGCAAATGGACATTTTTATGAGCAAATTAAAATTTTCTTGAACAAATTTGAGGGTTAAAGGGTTGATGATCAAACTTGGTCAAGAACATTGAGATTCTTGCTCAGTGAATGTCACTTTGTAGGCCCAGTGAATAATATCTTTGAACCGTTGCTGGAATGACTAGGTTATCGAGCCAGTCATTCCGGTGGTACCATTTCAAAAATACCCTTCTCGCGTCATGCAAATGAACATTCCTCAAGCGTGTGCAGACTCCAAGTGTGGCCGGCTTGATCATTGGAGAGTTAATATTCTTATGTTAATAAACATCAGCTGTCATTGAAAGACAGCACCATCTTCCACCAAATTTGTTGAAACATGAACACCAGTTTATCTTTTAATTTAATTTGAAAATTTAAAGATTTTGACACCAGAGTGGTAAGGGTTAATATAAAACCTGGTTGATAGAATCTCGGTAGCTGCGGGTTCAGGATGTTTGTGATTTTCCAAATTTGTTCAGATCACGCAAAGTCATGCATTCCCAGTCCTCTTGTATTACAATTTGAGCAAATTCAACCAGTGGTTTCTGAGATATTCAGATCCAGCATTTGATCCGATTCTGGATTCTTTTACCCGGATCATGGTCAATGTCTGGAAAACCTCTTGCATGGCTAGTTCATTCGCAGTGTTAAAATATGAGCCAAATCAGATCAGTAGATTTTTAGAGACAGTCTGGAATAAGTTATTGTGACTGACTGACATGGTGGTTTATTGAACTGCTACAGTAGTTATCATGATCACTGGATTCATAGGAAACATCTGTAAAGCATAACACTCCAGCTGGCTATAGACAGCTTCTGCAGTGGTCTTGAAAAATTTTAATTTGCAGACCAAGAGATGATTATTAATGAAAATTTACCACTGAAATGACTGGCTCGGTAACTCAAGAAACTAGGACATCGACAGTAAATCAACAACCTATGAGAAAACATACCTTCTTTCTTCTTTTCGTTCGCTGATCATACCGCCAGTCCTGTAAGTGATTATCGACATGATCATAAGCGTTAAGTGCGTGTGGATCCATGGTTTATTAGAGTGCGCCGTGTGGCCTGGAACCTCCGTCTTCAGCACTCGAGGTTTCTGTCAGGGTTACCTCACCCTTACCTCCTTTAGTCGCCTCTTACGACACGCAGAGGATACGGAAGGTGTATTCTAAGCCCCACCTACAGGGCAAAGAAAACATACCCATTCTTGAATAAATGTACGGGTAAAGGGATAAAATTAACTGTTTAATTGTCAGACCCGGGTGCTGATGACACACATCAATGTGCAGAGGCTTAATAGGTCTCTTTACAGTTACACTTCATTTGAATCAAGTTATCACTGCAGACTCCACTCCCCGATTTAGATTGCAATCACCATTTTATTTTAATCTATTGTCTGATGTGACTGGAAATTTTCGTATAAAAGCACAGCATACATTGCTGGCTCGGTTAATCACCAGCGAGATTCTGAACAGTAAACATGTGTAATATGTTAGCATAGGCAATGTATTTATAAATTGCAATTCAAAACTACTAGGTCTAAAATTATACACGAGTGATTTTCAATAATCATTGGTTTTATACAATTAAAAATAAATGTACTAGGTTAACTCTGTTTAACCCTTTAATGGTCATACTGGCCAAAACCGGCCTCGACTGTGGTCTTGTGGAATGCCCATTCACAGGCCAAGGGAATACAATTGTTGAAAATTTACCACTGAAATGACTGGCTCGATAATCGAGCCAGGCATTCCAGTGATAAATATTAAAAAATCATATTCTCGTAGCCTGTAAATGGACATTCAATAAGAAAATATTACAATTTTATTGACCATTAATGGGTTAACATTGAACATACTCCATAATTGTAATGTAGGTGGCTTTGCCAGAAATGTCAAATATTTTAGAGACTGACAGACAGATGGACGGACAGACAGTTGTGAGTCTCAACGAAAACCCTTTCAAGGCAACCAGAGGAATATTGATGAATATTTTAAGAATAACTTGAATAGAAGCATTTGCTATAGTTTGCAGAAATATCACAGTCAAATTACTTTCAAGCTAGAACGCACAGTCGATGGCACACCATCACAAATTGCCACGTTTCACCAACATTGTCATTCTCCCTATCCCACGCCACAGGTGCAGCCCAGTGTAAACATCCACTCACAATCCACATTTATATAAGTAACTCGCATACCAAATTTGCTTGAATTCCACCAAATTTGCCATTCTGTTTGCAATCTGCAATCATAAAGGTAACGAACATCCCAAATTTGATAGAATTCTGTCAACTTTGACTTTCTGCCCTCACCTCTTCCCTGTCCCCACTCCCTGGGGTGGAGCTTGATGTAAATGTAGTCTTGAAGTCCCCAATCATACAGGTAATTTGCATGACAAATATTATTTTATTCCATCAAATGGTTTTGGAGAGTATAGCCGGACAGACGGCGGACAGCGCAACTGCAATATCTCCTGGGTTTTTTTTCAAAACATGTGGGGACAAATACTTAATAGAATATTTCTTACGTCATATACATTAGTAGCATCTAGTCTGTAGGCATGTGTGTGCGTGTGTGCATTCATGTGTGCGGTCATAGATAGGTGGGCAGGTGTAATGCACGAGCACATTCCTGGGTTTCATTATCAAAATAAATCCTGAATAGTGGTAATGGTATGCTGAATTGTGTTATGTTTGATCTATTTTGAGTTGCTTCATTTCAGAAAATGGTCTATACTGTCTCATGGATCAGAAAATCAAAATATGGCTGCCATATACACAAATTTCTTAAGTATGGGAACTGCCTATGTATTTTTGTTAAAAAAAAAAAATTATCCCGTTAAGTCATTGATAAATATTGCTAAAATTTGGAAGATCTTTTCATTTTTTCTTATGTGACCAATTTTCATACCAACAGGATTATAGGACTTTGGACATCCCTAAATGTAGTGGACAAGGGATTTGGGGATGGACAGTTGATGGTGTTTCTTGAGTTCCGTGTCAAATGGCAGAGTGGTTTCGCAGAAATATATCCTTACATGTTTTTAATAATAGCACAAAATCAAAAATGGTCACCATCCAATAATATGACAAAAATTTCTGATTAAATAACTTACAATTGGCTATAAAGTAAGAAATTATCTTCCTTTATTTAAAAAAATAAATACCAGATTAAGTTTTATTTTCAACTCGCAACTAGCATAAGACAGCCTGCTATTGACATTTCTGACAAAGATACCTCTAGAAGTCCCAATTATATTGTGATGCAATTGTTTAATTGTAACTCGCTACTACTATATATAAGCAGGTCAGTCTGTCTGTCAAACCAAAAATTTTGATAAATTTGCCTAAGTTGCCACTATCTTCTTTTATGGCTGACAGCTTGTCAAAATCAGAATTTGACATTAGAGGGGTGACAACTCTCCCCTGGAAACGCATGCAATTAGACAGGTATATAAATGATTAATGTAGGGAATGTGTATATTATAATTAAAAAGATATATATCTAGAGAGCATATGATATGTAAATATGGCACAAACCGACTAGCAGTAAATCAAGGCATCAGTCACAAATGCTATGCTGGAAACAGAATACTAGAACCAATAGTAAATGTTCCAATGCACCAGAACAAAAGAACTTGTAGAAATATAGGATAATTATATACAGAAATAAAACATATAATACTGTATTTAAATAATAATCTGACAGAATATAACATAAAAGTATTAGCGAGTTTTTTTGGCTAAATAGAAACAAGCGGCCACAAGGGCCTGGCCCACTCACCAGCACCATGTATTGTAAACAGAACCATGACAAATATGAAAATGTAAGCTCAAGATTTGACCATTACTGTACAAACCACTTTGACAGGAAGCATGAAATTTAGAGCAGAAATGAAAATATTTGGGTCCAAAGCAGCAGAATTCAAGATGACAACTGACTTGATTGACCAGTCCGATTGAAGCGTTAAACTTGTATTCAGCAAAAGAATTATATATATATATATCGCTATTTTTATCAACAAAATTCATAAATGAACAGAAGCTCAATCTGGATGATTCTGATTGCCATGTATCACTTCCCTTGAACAAACTTGAATAGTCGGTAATCACTAATAAAAGTTCCCGGGTTTCACGTTGATGTTTTTATGAAAAATTGGTAACCAGTCATTTTTTTTAGCAAACTTGAATCAGCTTTTGACCTAGATGACGTTTTTTAGGGTCACATTTCGAGAAAAAGATTAAAGGTATTTCTAAAATCTTGCAAAATCCAAGATGGAGATTGTCAATATTGAGCAATCAGCTTCTTTTGAACCATCTTGAATCTCTATGCTCTGAGAATGCTTCTTGTTAAATTTGTTTGAAATTGGCCTAGTGGTTCTTGATAGCTAGGGTATCCAAAATGGACATCCGATAAATCGTCCTATCAGGTTCACTTGAACAAACGTGGTTCAATTTTTTCCAACAAAATCGTGTCAAATGGCCATGTGCCTTCAGAGAAGTCTCTAAGATTTGCACAACATACAAAATGACAAGTTATCATCGACCAATGTTTTTTCATATATGTATAAACTTCCCTTGCACAAACTTGAATGTTACTTATTCTCTAATCATATTAGGCAAATCTCATATCAATCGCTTCCAAGATGACCACCAGACAAATCTCACAATAAGCTTCTCTTGAACACACTTGCTGCCGTTCTTATCCTAGAGGAAGTCCAAATCGAGCAATCAGCTTCCTTTGAACAATCACCCAATGATGCTCCCTGCCAAATTTGTTTGAAATCAGCACAGTGACTCTTGATAAGTTGTTTAAAGAAAAGGTTTACCACGAACAGGATGATAGACAGTCACCATGGCACACATTAACCTGGCTTTTGAGCCAGGTGAGCTAAAAATTACTTATTTATATTTTTTAAATGTAAAACATCTGAACGAGCAATTGTTATGTCAATTTCCATTCCCTATCTTCGCTGATTTTGGACCAAGCATCGAATACGGATCAATCCATTTATCAAACTGATCCGGCCTTAAAGCTCCCAATTTCAGAGCTGCCTCTTTAAGTGTAATCTCTTCTTTATGGGCGAGTTTTGCTATTTTACATGAATTGTCATATCCAATATACGGGTTTAAAGCTGTAACCAACATCAAGGATTCATTTAACAACTTCGATATCTGTCGCTCATTCGCCTTTAAGCCATCAATACAGTTAGTGGCAAAAGAGACACAAGCATCAGCGATTAGCCGCACAGACTGAAGAACATTCTTGACAATAAGAGGCTTAAAGACATTCAGCTCAAAATGACCATTGCTGCCACCAATCGTCACAGCAACCTGATTTCCCATTACCTGAGCCGCTACCATGGTGATAGCTTCACATTGTGTTGGGTTCACCTTCCCTAAAACAAAAAACAGCAGATCTAGCAAGTGAATGCACTAATGTACTGTATAAGAAAATATGCAGATAATATAATAATGTAGATAAATTGTTTCAATAAAGTTGTCAGACAAGAGAGGTTTAATTGTGTACTTAATCATCTCTATAATTATTGAAAATTATTTCAAATCTTGCTTCTACCATATATGTACATTTAATTTTGTAGGCAGGGATGAGGGTCAATTCCATTTAATTAATTCCACCTCAATTCATTTTATCAGTTCCAATTTCGTTTCAACATCAATTCATTTTATCAATTCCACCCAGACAAGTTCAATTTCAAATTGTAGAGGACAATTTTTACAACAGAATTGTTGCTAGCTGGCCTAGACAGTGACAGCCATAGGAAGCACATTTTAAACAAAATCAACACCAGCTGATGGATGAAACAGAACTGTCTAGTGTAAGCTGATAACTGTACAGAAATGAACGATGAGAGATTGTAAACCATTGCTCATCCAATTACTTTTCCAGATTTTTTCAGATTAAGACCGCAACAGACTGAACAGAGGACTCCTATGTTATGGTCTTGTGATTGAATTTGAGCAAAATCCGATCATTAGTTGCTGAGAATTAGCCCTGATGCAGGCAGACAGAATGACCAAAAGGCACTTTCCCCTACTGGACAATGGTAATGAAGTACAGTTCTGACCCAATGCTTACCTGGCATGATACTACTACCCGGCTCATTCTCCGGCAGAATCAGTTCACCAAGGCCACAACGTGGACCGGAGCCCAGGAAGCGAATGTCATTAGCTATCTTCATAAGACTGCATGCTATCACATTCAGTGCACCGTGTACCTCAACCAGAGCATCATGAGCAGCAAGAGCTTCAAATTTGTTTGGTGCACTACGGAATGGCAAATCTGTTAAAGAAAATTAGTATACACAAGATATTTGGAAGGTTGTGCAAAATCAGGTCTTTGATAAACAAATTAAATAGTTGGTACCAGAAAAGGATTATACTGAGACAATCCCAGGTGACAGCATTGTTGAGATGGTGACACTGTTCAGATACGTGATTGTAGGGTTGTACATTTTTTGACATATTGCAATTGGATAATATAGAATTGTGATCTTTCATGATCATGATGCTAAGCCAAACAAGAATTCTGCAGACATAAATGTCTCGTCTGTCTCCTGTTTGTCACAGTGGCATTGACTGTAACATTGAAAAAACCCCACAGTTTTGTATTAAGGTCACAGTGACCTTGACCTTTGACCTCAGTATCAGCATGCTGCTTCCTAACAGTACAGGAAACCACATAGCCAAGTTTAGTTGCAATAGGATTAACTGATCCTGAAATATAAACTGAGAAGTTTTGCTAAACGCAAAAACTTAACATTGTTGACACCGTCATAAAAGTGGCACATATGTCACGCTTTCTGCTTTGAAGGCGAGACAAAAATTGCTAACTCTTAACAATTCACAGTGACATTATGAATATTCTAAAATTACTTGGACCAGAAATCTTAGACATCTACCAGTCAAAATAATTTCAAAATATTCAACAGTTTAATGCTTATCTACATTGACACTATTACTAATGTGTGTACCATATGCATCCCGACCCATGCCACCACACACAGCAAGACTTGTTACAATGTGTGTACCATATGCATCTCGACCCATGCCACCGCACACACCAAGCAAGACGTGTTACAATGTGTGTACCATATGCATCACGACCCATGCCACCGCACACACCAAGCAAGACTTGTTACAATGTGTGTACCATAGGCATCTCGACCCATGCCACCGCACACACCAAGCAAGACGTGTTACAATGTGTGTACCATATGCATCCTGACCCATGCCACTGCACACAGCAAGACTTGTTACAATGTGTGTACCATATGCATCTCGACCCATGCCACCGCACACAGCAAGACTTGTTACAATGTGTGTACTATATGCATCCCAACACATACCACCGCACACACCAAGCAAGACTAGCTACAATGTGTGTACCATATGCATCCCGACCCATGCCACCGCACACAGCAAGACTTGTTACAATGTGTTTACCATATGCACCCCGAACCCATGCCACCAAACACAGCAAGACTTGTTACAATGTGTGTACCATATGCATCTCAACACATGCCACCGCACACAGCAAGACTTGTTACAATGTGTGTACCATATGCATCCCGACCCATGCCACCGCACACACCATGCAAGACTTGCTACAATGTGTGTACCATATGCATCCCGACCCATGCCACTGCACACAGCAAGACTTGTTACAATGTGTGTACCATATGCATCCCGACCCATGCCACTGCACACAGCAAGACTTGCTACAATGTGTGTACCATATGCACCCCGAACCCATGCCACCGCACACAGCAAGACTTGTTACAATATGTGTACCATATGCATCCCGACCCATGCCACTGCACACAGCAAGACTTGTTACAATGTGTGCACTATATGCATCCCAACACATGCCACCACACACAGCAAGACTTGTTACAATGTGTGTACTATATGCATCTCAACACATGCCACCACACACAGCAAGACTTGTTACAATGTGTGTACTATATGCATCCCAACACATGCCACCGCACACAGCAAGACTTGTTACAATGTGTGTACCACATGCATCTCAACACATGCCACCGCACACAGCAAGACTTGTTACAATGTGTGTACTATATGCATCCCAACACATGCCACTGCACACACCAAGCAAGACTTGCTACAATGTGTGTACCATATGCATCCCGACCCATGCCACCGCACACAGCAAGACTTGTTACCATGTGTGTACCATATGCATCTCGACACATGCCACTGCACACAGCAAGACTTGTTACAATGTGTGTACCATATGCATCGCGACCCATGCCACCGCACACAGCAAGACTTGTTACAATGTGTGTACCATATGCATCTCGACACATGCCACCACCCACAGCAAGACTTGTTACAATGTGTGTACCATATGCATCCCAACACATGCCACCACACACAGCAAGACTTGTTACAATGTGTGTACCATATGCATCCCGACCTATGCCACTGCACACAGCAAGACTTTTTACAATGTGTGTACGATATGCATCCTGACCCATGCCACCGCACACAGCAAGACTTGTTAAAATGATGGGACATCTAATTTTGCATGCACTATTTAGCTAGAGGACACGATCGTGCACCCATACATGATCCTAGCCATGTCACAGAGAGCATTGATTATGAAGCTGCATGCAGCCATACAGAGTCACTTATGCTTATATGCAATTATCGTCATAATGATAGGTAGAATGCACAGTTGATGGCGACCCATTGAAATTCCTCACTAGCTTAACAGTTTGACCATGACCCTTGACCAGCAATGGGTGAAACCCAAAATTGCTGTCATCTTGCAATCAGCAGTGACATGGGTAACACACATAAAGAATTTGGTTGAATTTCTCAAAACGGTTTGACCTGGTCCCTTGGTGATGTATCCCAATATAAATAACATCACACAATCTGCAATCATATAGGTAGCTTACATAACAAATTTGGTTGAATTCCACCAAACAGTTTCAGAGGAGATAGCGACTGACAAAATCTTTATGATATTTGACCTTGCACATGTCTCCCTCCACCCTCCCCACCCCTACCACCGGTGGACAGAGGTCAATATAAATGTTATCTGGAAATCTGCAATCACATATGTAACTCAAAACAATTCGCGTGAATATATATATACAGTTTCGGAGATAGCATGATAGACAGACTGACTGATGGAGACGATCACAATAACCGGTACGCCTTTCAAAATTTGTGGGGATAATTATCTGTAGAAAGTTGCGTCCACCTTGTATATATCTGATAATAGCAACAAATTAGGCAGATAAAAAGTATGCTTTGTTAATGTTGGGAGTCTGTGAATAGAGATGTAAAGAAAATGTAATAGACATCATACTTGTAAGTTCTGCAATCTTTGCCGCAGACTTCTCTGCAAATCCTTCATGTGTGTTCAGTCCTGTGCCCACAGCTGTACCGCCTAAAGCCAGATTATACAGACGTGGTTGTGTGCATTTAACCCTGTCAATACCATAGGAAACCTGCTGCACGTATCCACTGAATTCTTGACCTAACGTTAACGGCACAGCATCCTGTAAAGTGACAGAGTCAAGCCACCTATGTATGATAGTTAATTGATTAACCATTTCACACTCATATCAGCCAAAACCGGCGTCTTCAGTGGTCTTGAGAAATGTCCATTTGCAGACCAAGAGAAAACTATTTTAAAAAATTTACCACTGGAATGACTGGCTCGATAACCGAGCCAATCGTTCCATTGGTAAATTTTCAAAAATAGTCTTCTCTTGGTCTGCAAATGGGCATTTTCAATGAGAAAAATTAAAATTTTCTTAAAAGAATGTAAGTGGTTAAAGGGTCAAGCCATCCAGAACTGACATTTGCATCTTGAGGAATGTTGATTTGCAGGTCAAGTGAAGTCTATATTGGTCATTTTAACCCTGGAATGACTGGCTTGATAAATGAGCCAGTCATTCCAGTGGCAAAACAACTCTTGATCTGCAAATGAATATTTTCTAATTTTCTTAACCAAATTTGACCAATAAAGGGTGAAGGAACGCAATCAAAATCATAGTCACAAATATTTTTGATAACCATCGTAGGAGAATTCACCAAACAGTTGGCATACACAATGTTTGTAGGGGCCACAAGACAGTTGTTCTTTTAAACTACTGATGATCACTTGACCGCCGACTCCGTGTGAAAAAAGACCACTTGGTGGCGCAAAATGTCAGGTGGTCTCTTGAGCAGGCTTACCCCTCTATAATGAAAATACACATAGGTTGTTAATCCACTAACGTTTGAGAACACAACATGATCTGAATCTTTCAATCTTCATGGCTATATTGTGCTAACAAAATAAGACTACTTGTACGATAATTTTATATTGCTTTACACATCCTTCTGTGTTATTTAAAGGCAAAAGCTTACTTGATATCCAAAACATGGCAATGCAATTATTAGAAATGGGTATGAAATCAGCCATACTATGTCGCGTAACACTGTACTTGGCAGATTTTAGTCACACTTAGCTGGAAGGACATTAGGGTCGTATGTTTCATGCCACTTGAGATAATAATAAGGCATTGACAGATTCCATGTAAGGTGAAAAGGTAACCCTATCATTAAGGGTTCAAAGGGTTACATTTCCAAAGAAAGTATAATGCATATTAGACTTTTAAATCTGACTAATGAGAAAACATGGCAGTCATATTAACATTTCAGTCAGTCATTATCCCCACGTTTTAAAAAAACATCGGGGATTCAAAAAAGCATCCGCTTTTGTTTTTATGAGAATTCTTAATACTTACCAGATGTACTATTATGATAATGTCTATTATCTAGTCTAGCTCAAAATAAACAATTAAAAACTCTGCACTCTCCTGGTCCTGGCCATACTGTGTCCGGGAATTACCATAGCCGTAGGTACCGATTCAATTCTCAATCACAGTCAGATTCGTCTTATATTTGCCTCGACAAACAGCGAAAGCAGCTCAGCCTCACCTCAGCGGGGTGGCTGAGACTGGGCCATAGTACATCTGGTAAGTATTAAGAATTCTCGTAGAAACAAAAGCGATGCTTTTTTTATTCTACTTCGAATAATACTTACCAGATGTACTATTATGATAAACTCCGGATTTCGACAGCCAGGAAATGCCGGTGGGAGGAGGTGAGGCTCGAACCAGCACTCATCTACCATCCGACAGAGAAGGTTGTGAAGAGACAAGAACCCTGGCATACGCTTGTGTTCTGCCATCTGACTCATAGAGTGCTAAACTTCCATGGTCTAGACCGCGCTCCCCCACCCCCCCTCTTTTGTCCGCACAAAATTCAGAGGGCTGTCAATGGGGATGCAACACCCACCAGACCCGTGTCAGCCCCAAGTCTCAGCTAGGGCAGTCCAGTTGAGTGCAAAGAAGCTACTCCAACTTCTAATTTTGAAAAAACATCAGTATATCGATTAGATTTTCAAATTGGAATGAGTCTAATGTCTGTTTGAGAGGATAAGTATACTCTTGTACCAGACTATTCACCTAAGCAGTCTGGTATTTCGACTGTAAGTAAATATATTTATAGTCACTTAATTAATGTAAACACTCACCATTTTGAGTGCTTGATCTTTTCTTGTTCATCACAGGAGCTGGGCCCAATCCACGGTCGTACTCAGTCATGTGCATAGCCATTGTTCAGTGTAAGTGGAAGACTTTGTGATGTGTGCGAAGTAGTGGTCGGATGTGGCTTAGTTTAGATTCGATAAATTGGCGACGGCTACCGGATTAAGTGCGCTGGAGATGTCGCGAAGGTAGAAATCAGTGAATGACGACTCGGCATGCCATTGTGCTACAGACATCACCTCCTCTAATGAGACACCCGTATAAAGGGCCTATGATGCTGCTAGTGCTCGGACCTGATGGGCATTCGCACGATCAATCTGCTTTCCTGTAGCGATTTTGTGTGACATCTGAATAGCGTCAACTATCCAACGAGAAATAGTATCTTTCGAGGCGCGTAAATGAGGAGCTTTGAGACATAACCACAGAGATTTCGGGTCGTCTCTCCACTCATCAGTACATTTCTTATACATTTTCAGACATCTGACAGGACACCCAGCAGAAGAGTTTGGGTCATGTCTAGTTAAACCTGGCACATTGATCGGCTGTCCTGGATATTTAAGTGACTGATTCTTTGCCAGGACACAAAGACGTGGAAGTAGTCTTAAACCTTCACCCGTGATGACAGAACGGTCTTGTTCGGCAGAAAGCGCATGTATTTCGCTTCTCCTTCTCGCCGACGCTGCTGCAACCAAGAAAACTGATTTAATAGTTAACAGTTTAATGTCAATAGATCTAACTGGTTCAAAGGGAGCATGCCCTAAAACCTGTAGAACAAGAGATAGATTCCATGCTGGGATAGGGATTGGCTGTCTAGGTTGCAGATTGCTCATTCCTTTAATAACTTCATTTAAAGTGTCATTCTCCACTCCTTCAATGGCCAGACTGGGAATGACTGAAGCTAATGCAAACTTATATGCTGCTAGGGTTGAAGGTACAAGTTTGTCAACTTCGTATAAATGACAGACAAAATCTGCTACGTGTTGAACAGATGCAGAAAAGGGATTGATATCTCTTCCCTTACACCACTCTGCAAATTTGTTGATTCTATAATTATATGTTTTCGTGGTTGAACCACTTCTGGCTGAAGCAACAAACTTCACTGCTTGCTCAGAAAAGCCACCCTCAATTGCACGCTGCTTGATAACATCCATGCAGTCAATTTGAACATTTCTGGTCTGTCGTGAAAGTACAGACCCCTGTTCTGAGAGATTAGATCTCTTCTGTCTGGAAGAGGGATTGGATTGCAGACCAGAAGGTCCAGCAGATCCGTAAACCATGATCGGCCTGGCCAATAAGGGGTGATCAGTAGTACTTGGCACATCCCCTCTCTTATCTTTGCCAGAACTTTTGGGATGAGAATTGTTGGAGGATACGCATATGCGTACATTCCCTTCCAACTTATCGCCAGTGCGTCTACGGCTAGAGCTAGCGGGTCTGGGGATCGGTGACACGTAAGTGACCATCTTTGCGTTTTGATTCATCGCAAACAGGTCGACAGTTGGCTTGCCCCATTGTTTGAATAGAACCTCCGCTACCGACTGGTTGAGCTGCCATTCCATGGGACGACAAACCGTCCTTCGACTGAGAGCATCCGCTAGGATGTTCAATCTTCCTGGAATGTGTGCTGCCCGAAGAATAACATTCCTTTCTTGGCACCACAGCAGAAGGTTCCAAATTATCATACACAACTCTGGTGATCTCATCCCGCCCTGGCGGTTCAAATAAGACACCACTGTTGAGTTGTCTGTCCTTATTAGGACAATCTTGTCTTGAATTAGACTCTCGAACTTTCGAAGTGCAAATACCACCGCTAATAGTTCGAGCACATTGATATGTTTCTGCGCACTGGTCCGATCCCATTCCCCTGACACTGACTGATCGTCCAATACTGCTCCCCAACCCGTCAACGATGCATCCGTGAAGATGGACGTCTGAGGTTGAGGAGGTTGTAGAGGAACACCTCGCAGGAGATTCTGTTCCGATAACCACCACTGAGATAACGGATCCGTTTTCTGAGACCAGAATGACATTAGATACATCTGAATTGGCCTGCGCCTGAGTGCCGCATATGGAACCACCTTCTCCAGAGATACTAGTAACCCCAGTATCCTGAGAAATTGGCGCGCCGTCAGATAGGCTCCTAGAGAAACCGACTCCAAAACTGCAATCAGGCTCTTCACTCTGCTCTCCGCCGGAAAAGCTACGCCGTCCCTGAGATTGAAAAATATTCCCAGATAAACAAACTCCTGGGATGGAGTCAATTCTGATTTCTCTAGATTCACAATCCATCCTAGATCCTTTAATAAGGCTAGGACTACCTGAAGATTGCTGCGCAGAGTGACTGGATTCCCCGCCTTTAGCAGCCAGTCGTCTATGTAAGTATGAACAGCTATGTTTCTCCTGCAAAGTAAAGAAGTCATGGCGAGAACCACTTTGGTGAAGACCCTCAGAGCTGTGGTCAGGCCGAATGGAAGCGCATTGAATTCCCAAACATTGTCTTGGAATGCAAAGCGAAGGTATTTCTGAAAAGGAATTGACATTGGAATATGAAAATAAGCATCCTTCAGATCTATCGACACTGCCCACATGCCTTTTCTCAGCCCTGTCATTACCGCTGCTACAGTCTCCATCTGAAACTTGGGAGAAAGAATAAATTTGTTCAACGGTTTGAGATTGAGAATTGATCTCCATCCTCCGGTACGTTTCGGAACGAGGAACATCATCAAATAGAAGCCCAGAGAAGACTGATTGCGGACTAGATGAATCGCATTCTTCTGACGAAGAGATTCTATTTCTGAGCAAATGGCATCTAGACGATCTGATTCCCTTGGAACGGGAGTCCATATTTGAGTCGATGTTAACGGAACTAACGATTGATGGATGAGCCAGTCCGGATCGTAGCCATTTCTTATCCATTGACAGACTAAACAATCGCGCACGACCTGTTCCCATTGGCTTAAGAACAGTTGAAGCCTGCCTCCGACGGAAGGAATCAGGCACACAACTGGCGGTCAAGATTGCACGAGAAGACGCTAAATCAGATTCTCGACTCCATCCGTTCCTGACATCACCGGAAATCGGTCAGGACCGACCTCCACGGCCGCCCCGCGGCTTCTTGTAATATGACGGTCCGGAACCGCCACCACGGTTATCCTTAGGGTAAACCGCCGCGGCCCGAACCGCCACCCTTCTTGTCATCCTCATACGGCCTCTTATTAGAGGACTTGTATGAGGACGAATGGCCAGGTCCTTGTGATCCGGATGGCCGATGGGCATCACGGCCAGAAGGACGGAAGGGCGATCTTGGATGCTGCCTCTGCTGCTCATGTCGATGTTGCTGGTAGGGCTGCTGCGGCTGTGTCCTCTTAGTCGACTTCCACGACTTGCCGACCACTTCTTGCTCCGCAACCATTGACACAACCTTGGAGAGAGCTTGCCATGCCGAGCCGCCGAACAAGCCTGGACCGATGAAAGGCGCAGAAGACAATGCAGCCCTCATCTCTGGTCCTGGTTCTACACAATCGAGAATCATTCTCCGTCGCTCTTCCAATGTCCTGGTGATCACCCTGGCCAGGCAATCTTGAGACAGGCGCATGGTGTCCCGAATAACTCCGGGAGCAGCCTCTGGCACCTGCCCACCCTCTGCCGCACAGGTCAGCATACCCTGCAGGACGGTACATCCGTGCGAGAGCGCAGCCATGGCTGCCCTCGCCGCATCTTCAATGAGCGTCAGCTCATTGAACGGATCTTTATTGGTCTGCGAAACCAAAGGACGAGAACGCCCCTTAGACTTCCCAGCCAACGGCCTATTCAGCGCCTCTCGTTCCCCGACGGAAAGCCGTGGAACCCGGGCATACTGATGGTAGGCCTGCTCCAGAAAGCGGACCCTACTCCTTATCCCCTTCGGGGCCTTGGGAAATGCATACTCTGGCTGAACCAGACGGTATGCCGCAACTTCCAGCATGTCGGAAGTCTGCGTGTCCAACGGGAGTGTTGGCATGGCAGAAGAGCCACTTGACAGAGCGCTAGCCACTCGCTCTGACATCCGCTCCATCGCCGGATCGCGCTGAGATCCAAGATCAGATGCCAACCCGAGACGGTCGGACATCCATCCAAGGACCTGCACCCATTCAGCTTCGGTGCAGAAAATGGATTCGTCCATTAAAGAACTTCCGTTCTCATCCTCCCTCTCTCCCTTGGATGAGAGGGCCACCGACGATCCATGTTGAGAGCTATGAGACACAACTCTACCAACATAGAGCGCATCCACAGCCCGACTACCGGCGGCACCGGTGTCCAATGAATCGCCGGACCCGGATTCCTCACAGTCCATCGGCTCCAGCACAGAAGTCGGGACCATGACCGCTTTACCCACGGCAGGTGACGGCATTCAGATAGGAGCCGCAACCAAAGCCGCCGGGATACCGGCAGGAACCGCAAAACACGGCTCCACCGACACCTCTGGTTGCACAAACCCCGGATGGAAAATACCCGTACAGATCCCGAGGGAGACCGCTGGGAAGTACTGGGCGTTTCCGTCATCGAAATATCCGGCATGCCAGAATCTTCCATAAGAAGATCTTCCTCCTCTACCGTCGGCTTTTGAGCCAAGGACAGAGAAGGGGCAGGTGCTTGACCCTCCGCAGAACTAGCCAGACCACCTAAGGGTTGCCCTGCACTAGCTTGCATCGACGGGACAGTGGAATGAAAAGACTCAAACATAGCCTTAAACTGGGCCGCCATACGCCCAGAGCTGAATTCATGCGGTCATTCAGACGACCTTCTAGTCCCTTCAGAGACGCCTGGTCCAGCTTAGCCACCTTGTCCCTCGCGATCCTCTCCAGACGCACACGTCGATCCCGATCAAACTCTGCCACGATCGTCGACGACCACTTGGCGTGCACATCACGTGGGCTTCCAACTCTACACTTCGCGCACGCTACACAGTGATGGCCTGAGTACTTGCGCTTCATGAACCTGTTGCACTTCTGACAAAGCGTGTCCTGGTTCTTTGGTTTCTGCGAACACAGAGAAGAATTAAAACGCTGCACATGACAAACGATGACGAGCAATATGCACAATCGACTTGATAGTAAAAGAATTACTTAAAAAACATTAACTTTCTCTTAAATTAATGATAATCAAGCCTTTAGGCAGGAAATATTTGAAACTTTTTTGAGTGAAAATTAAAAAACACAACTTAGCAGTTAACTAAGGTTAAACTACCAAGAATACAACGCCGATCGCTACAAACACCCTCGACAATGAAGCGAGAGCTAAAAATCGGCGAAAACAGAGTGCCTAGACACGCCAAGCCAAGCAAGACATAATTCATGGGCGCTGCCATCTTGGCCAAGGACGCATCCATCTTGAGAGGAACGAGTCGCAAGAGAAATTAACAGAGTACCCGAATTAAAACCAAACGTTAACGGGTACAGAAGCGACCCCAACAATGGCTATCATTTTAAAACAATGTGCCAATTTAAGGAAATTTCAAACAGTCATTATGGCACGAATGTATAAATTCTAGATTGATACAACCTGCCCCTGTGATGATTTCCCTAACTCCTCCATGAAGCCAACGATGGTTTCAAGAAAACAACGCTAAATCCGCTTAAATTAGAATAATTTGAGCACTACAAAAACATGCGACTTGTAAAAGCGCAAAATAGACGAATCTGACTGTGATTGGGAATTGACTCGGTACCTGCAGCTATTGTAATTTCCGGACACAGTATGGGCAGGACCAGGAGAGTGCGGAGTTTTTAATTGTTTATTTTGAGCTAGACTAGATAATAGACATTATCATAATAGTACATCTGGTAAGTATTATTCGAAGTAGAAATTGTAATCGCCTCCGTCCATCAACCTATCTCCTCCCAAACCATTGGGTGGAATTAAATCAAATTTAGTCTGGGGGTTACCCATATAATTCCACTTTGCAAGACGATATTTAGAGTTGGCTCCGCCCCCAGGAAGATGTGGCAGGGGTCAAAAGATCAGATCAGTTGTAACGCAACTCCTCTGAAATCGTTCAACGGAACTGAACCAAATTTGATATCTGAGTTACCCATATGATTGCAGAGAGGAAGAGGCCATTTATATTTGGCTCCGACCCCAGGGGGTGGGGGAAGGGGTCAAAAGGTAAAATTTTAACCTGCGGAAATTGATTGTAATGCATCTCCTCTGAAACCGTTGAGCAGAATTTAACCAAATTTGGTCAGTGGGTTACTAATATCAATGTGGAGTACATGAGCACATATATATTTGGCCCTGTACCCAGGGGGGGGGGGGTCAAAAGGTAAAAAAATTGATTACAATGCAACTCCTCTGACACTGTTGGACGGAATTCAACCAAATTTTGTATGCCAGTTACCCATATCAATTTGGAGTGGATGAGCACATTTACATTTGGCCCCGCCCCCAGGGGATGGGGTCAAAAGGTCATGAAACTGATTGTAATGCAACTCCTCTGACAACTATTGCACGAAATTCAACCAAGTTTGGTATGTGAGTTAACCATATGATTGCTGAGTGCAAAAGGCCATTTACATTTGGCTCCGCCGCTGGGGTGGGTTGTGGAGTGTATCAAAAGTTCAAAGCGGTGAACGTGGGGATTTGCCATGATGCGTCATCGACCGATCAATCTAGTATTAACATTTCAATAAGTGTTAAAATTCAAATTTTCCATCAATGACAAGCACTAAGAGAAAGGATTTTAAAACTGGCTAAAATTCTTAATCCTCAACGAGGTTTTCAGGAATACAAATTAAACCTTTGCTATATTTACATGTCATTTACAGCAACTATATCACATTATAAAAACTGATTGGTTGTCAGTAACAACAGATTTCTAGTCAGGGAAAGTCAGGTCAACTGACAGTGAGGTTCTAGCAGGTAGGAACTAGCACTCAGTTAGGAAACATAATTATTTTCTAAATAGTTCAGTGAAGCGCAGTGAGTGTAGCTATAAACGCTTAACAATATGATGGTGGGTGCTATCGTAGGGTGTGGGTCTGAAGACCTGCCCCTGGAAATTCGGAATATTAGAAATTTTGAAAAGCAATATCCTACAGTCTGTGATGGATTCAGACAGGATAAAAACCGTTTTCCAGTACTTTTCAATGTCTTAATGACAAGGCAAATTACAAATTCAAGCACTTTCAAGGACTGAGGTAAACTTTGTGTGAAAGCTGCTAGAGCAATGATATAATGGTGGTCCGATATATGATAGTAATCTATGGATAGGAATAAGTAGTTGTATGACAGAATGCATATATCTTTACATTCCGAGGAGAAGACACATAATGATAGGTCCATCAAAATACAAAGTAGAATATGCATTTGATGGTATGCAATTACTAATCACAACACTTTCACCAAATCTTACCTTTTGTGGTCATCCCCTGGGAAGTGGGCCCACCCACTCAATAGGTAGAGACCATTATAAATGGCATCTCACAATACACAATCATATGGGCCACTAGCATAACAAATTTGGTTGTATGTCACCAAATGATTTCATTGGAGATTAAACGAAATCTAGGATTTCTTTTTTCACGAGAGAGTTGATACTTACCTCCCTAATACTTTTGATATTGCTAAATATTGGCTTTCACTCAATAAACACTCAGATTTAAAACAGTTAGGTGCCCCTACTGGGCAGGGAGTCAGAGCGTAGTCCGGCGGATGCCAGCCCCACCACCGCGCATGCGCAGACTAGCACTTCCTCTGACTAGATTATTGGCTGACACACATGCAACTATTAAGAGCCTGAAGACCGAGCCTCTGTGGGGTGGAGAGGCCGGGTCCGTATCTAGGGAGGTAAGTATCAACTCTCTCGTGAAAAAAGAAATCCTAGATTTCGTTTATTTCACTTCAAGAGTATACTTACCTCCCTAATACTTTTGATATTGCCAGAATTCGAAAGTGAATCTGGCGGGAGGGAGGCGAGGTCAAAAGACCAGCTCATCCCTATACGCTTTTCTGCGTTTAAGGCACTTAAACTTCTGAAACTGTAAGAAAAAACAGTCAGGATTTGACTAACCATCGGATAACACCACCGATGTATGAGAGATGACCGAATGTCATATGCGCTCCCCCCCCCCTCCTTCCTGGGAGGAAGAGTCGACTGACCTCAATGTCCTATACGCTCTCTACGTACAAGTGCCATGTACTACAGGACAGAGACGAAAAAGCTCCATTTTCGTAACTCTCAACAATGAACCACACAAATACACAAACCATCACCATATTAATAACGGGTAATCGTGACAATACAATCAACAACGGACAACACATGAACAAGACTGACCTTGTTGAAAATGGCTGCTGACATCATCTTCCCATTGGTAAAGACTGATGCAGGCCCAAAAAAGTGGGTGTTTCCATAAATTAATTGTGATATATATAAGTAATGAGGAAATCACCTCAAAAAATATAAACCGATTTATTTTTTCAAAACCGACAAGGCGAGAGGATTAGAGGTGTCACGGAGATAATGGTCTGTAAAACTTGACTCACAGTGCCACTGAGCCACCGACATAATATCATCCACAGGGACCCCATTAAATAGGGCCGTGGATGTCACTACGCCGCGGACACTGTGAGCCTTGGCCACGTCAACCTGCTTCCCGGTGGCGGATTTATGGCAAAACTGAATGCATTCCACAATCCACCTGGAAATGGTGTCCTTAGAAGCCCTCCCATGGGGTTCAATATATGACAACCATAACGCTGACTGGTCGGTGCGCCATGCCGCCGTACGTTGTTTGTACCGGCGCAGCGCCCGGACGGGACACCATGCTTTAGAATTAGGATCATATCTAGTTAAAGCAGGCAAAATAATAGGTTGACCTGGATATTTCAACGACTGATTTTTAGCCAAGAAATTAATCCTAGGTAGCAGCTTAAGGCCTTCCCCTGAAACCACAAAACGGTCATCCTCGGCTGATAAGGCATGAATCTCACTCCTACGCCTAGCCGAGGCCGCAGCAATTAAAAACACAGTCTTCAGTGTTAATAGTTTCATAGAAATGGAACTAAGTGGTTCAAAAGGCTTATCACCTAGTACTTGAAGCACTAGCGATAAACTCCAAGACGGAATCACAGGTGGATTCCTTGGTCTTAGATTGCCCATGCCTTTAATTAATACATTCAATGTATTTACTTCATCACTTCCCATCTTAGCCAAGCAAGGAATAACAGACATTAATGCTGACTTATAACCAGCAATAGAGTTAGGCTTGAGGCTATAGGCATCATAGAGGTGACAGAGGAAATCAGCTACTACTTGAATAGATGAATCCATTGGATCAATACATCTTTTTGAGCACCATTCTGCAAATCTGTTGATTTTATAATTATATGCTCTGGAGGTTGACCCCCTCCTGGCTTTGGCCATAAACATGGCTGCTTGCTCAGAAAAGCCCTCCTTAATTCTAGATTCCTTGACAACATCCACGCAGTCAATCTGAACATTGACGGATTGTTGTGAAGGGCCTTGCCCTGGAAGATAATATCGTCCATCAGAGGCAGAGGAACCGGATTGCAGACCAGAAGGTCCAGCAGATCCGTATACCATGATCGGCTTGGCCAATCCGGGGCGATCAGAAGCACTTGGCATTCCTCTTGTCTGATTTTCTGAAGAATTTTTGGAATCAGGATTGCTGGAGGGAATGCGTATGCATACATTCTCCCCCAGCTGATAGCTAACGCATCTGTTGCGAAAGCGCTTGGATCCGGAATCGGAGAGACGTACGTCGTCATCTTCGCATTCTTCTTCGTTGCGAACAAATCGATGTTGGGTTTCCCCCAATGGTCGAACAGACGATCCGCCACACATTGATTTAGTTGCCATTCCGTGGGTAAAACACTCATCCTTCGGCTCAATGAGTCTGCTAGCAGGTTTAACCTTCCCGGAATATGAACTGCTTTCAAGGTAATCTGGTGATCCAGACACCAACAAAGCAGTTTCCATGTCATCATACAGAGACTGGGCGACTTCGTTCCGCCCTGGCGGTTTATGTAAGTCACAACTGTTGAGTTGTCTGAACGAATAAGAACAATCTTGCCCTGAACTTTCTGTAAGAAATGTTCCAGGCCCAGGACTACTGCTCTTAGCTCCAGTAGATTTATATGTTCCTGTGACTGTTCCAGATTCCAAAGCCCTGATATCGTGGATTCTTCCAGGCAAGCTCCCCAGCCCTCCATCGATGCATCTGTATACACAGTCACCTGAGGGTGGGGAGGGGTTAGCAAAACCCCCGGCAAGAGATTCTCTGTATTCAACCACCATTGCAGGTGGTGAATCAGAGGCGCCAACACTGACACATTCGAGTCCAGCGAACCTGTACTCTGGGTCCATTGTGTCATGAGAAACAACTGGATCGGCCGCCTGCGTAAGGCGGCCTGAGGAATGACTGGTTCCAACGAAACCATCAACCCCAGCATTCTCAAGTAAACCCGTGCCAGGACATGACGACTGTCGCACACTGACTGAATCAACGAGATGAGTATTTGAACTCTCTCCTGAGTAGGATAAACATATCCTGTCTCTAGATCGAAGAACATCCCCAGGTAAACAAACTTCTGGGATGGAGTCAGCTCTGATTTTGGGAAATTGATCATCCAGCCCAAGTCTGTGAGAATTTTCAAAACAATCTCCAGATTGGCGGACAAACTTTCCCGGGTGTGCGCTTTCAACAGCCAGTCGTCTATGTACGTGTGGACTGCTATGCTTCTCCTGCGGAGGTATGCTGTGATCGCAAGAACCACACGGGTGAAAACCCGAGGAGCCGTGGAAATTCCGAAGGGCAACACCCTGAATTCCCACTGTCTGCCCTGGAATGCAAATCTCAGGAAGCGACAGAAACTCCCGTGGATGGGGATGTGGAAATAAGCGTCCTTCAAATCTATCGACGCCGTCCACATCCCCCTCTCCAACCCCGCCAACACCGAGCGCACCGTTTCCATCTTGAAACTGGGCGTCTCGATGAACTTGTTCAATGGCTTGAGGTTGAGAATCGGTCTCCACCCACCGGTGCGTTTTGTTACTAAGAACAGGGTTGAATAGAAGCCCGGACACCTTTGTGCCGGCTGAATAGCTCCTTTTTGTATGAGGGAATTTATCTCCTCCTCGATACACAACCTTTGCTCTGGATCTCTCGGAATGGGAGTCCAGATTGGCACCAGAGACAGTCGCGACGGCGGGCCTGTCACCCACTCTGGATGATACCCGACGGAAAGCCATCGCAAGACTAAACGGTCCTGAGTTAACCGTTCCCACTCTTGCATGTGGCCGGCTAGCCGGCCTCCCACCGGCCCACCTAGGGACCGCGGTGGACACGAGGCATGCAAGAGCGGCACTGTCTCCGCCGCCATACACACCGGAGTGGTTCTTACCGCGGTAAGCGTCCTGTCAGGACCGATAACCACGCCCAGATCCTCGCGCGCCCCGCCCCGCCCCGCGCGCACCTCGGTGCGCGGGCGGCTGCCTGGCTGACGGCGGCTGAGGAACCTGCGCCCCCCCTCGCTGCTGGCCGAATCGCACGCGGCCGAGGCCGACGCTGCGACGGTGGCTGGCCACTGACCTGGCCAGCACCACCTCGAGCCTGCAGGGGACGATACGCCGGGGCCGCGGCGCGAGCGTTAGCACGACGCAGCACATCAAACTGCTCGCGCAGCGCCCTCTGGTTATTCACCAGGGTGACCGTCTCCTGGAGGTGGCGACATCCCTCACCTCCAAAAAGACCAGGGCCCGTCATAGGCGTACGCAGTAGCCTATTGTACAGGTCCTGAGACGGGCACAGATTGTCCAGGGCAAACGTGCGTCTTGCCCTGACACTCCTGGTCACCCGCCCGAGTCACACAGTCCAGCACCAGGTTAACACCATCCTGGATGGTTCGCTGGACAGTGACCGGACTTGGCTGGCGCGATGCGGATGCCGTTACTACCCCCTGTAACAGCTGGGAGACGTGGGACAGAGCGGCAATCGAAGCCCTCCCACTCTCCTCCGCATCACGCAACGCGGTATTCGCCGAACGCAACGCGTTCGCGCACAAGACACCCGTGTCAGAACGGGTGCCTGGCCGCGCATCCTCACCCAAAGCCGCGCGGTCATCCACGCCGGGCTTGGGTACCACACCGTAGCGCTGGTCATCCAGGGGCACGATGCGACAACGCCTGGCCACCTCGCGAGGGGCCTTCGCGAGACGTCCACTCGACTTAATGGACGCCTCCGCCGCCTTGAACATGTCAACGACATGCTCCGCCAGCGGCAGAGAAGGCATAGCGTTAGCAGTCGGTTTCCCAGCTAACCACGGCGTGTGAACACGCTGGCTAGCCGACTGCTCCACGGGCAGATCAGGCCTAACGCTCACCAACCACTGGCAAGCGTCATACCAATCCTCCTCCGTGGCTAACTGCGAGCGCTCTACAAGACGGGGTCCTTCGTCTTCCTCCTGAGCGCAAGCAGTAGAGCTTGACGGCGGGTATGCTGATACACCTGGCAAGCCAGGGAAAACACGCGGGCCTGACAGCACCGGCATGAGAATATCACTGGTTTGACCAGGAGCAGGCACCGTGGCAGAGCGCGGGGTATATATAGGCTCACCACGGGCCCGGCCAGCACCAGCAACACCCTCGGCAAGCCGAGGTATGCGGTACCGCTGGCCATCAGCAGCGCCCTGGGCCACCACCTGAGCCGCGGACTTTACTCCAGGGTGAGTAAAACCGTGGAATAAGGCGCCTGTATTCCCCGCGAGGGGTGCACAAACGTCTTCATCCATGTCCACGTCGTCAGACGGCGACCCTAGCAGGTAATCCTCATTACCCTGGTCAGAAAGATTAGACCCCGGGTTAGCAAAGAGAGCTAACCCGGGCTGACCAGGAACGGTGCCATAGGAGGTACTGGCCACCGCGGCGTGCGGATACCCCTGGACTGATAAGCAGCCCACGGGTTCCAGCGACAACCGTCCACGGTCCCCTATCGGCGCGGCAATAAGCCTGCTGCCAGGGCCGTGGAACGCCCCCTCTAAATAGAGGGGTTGGGTTGGCTCTAGGTGGGGCCACCTCTGAATCGTCGGACAACGGAAGCGGACTAAGGAAAATCGATCCAGAGGCGGGGATTACCTGCTCCGAAGCCGATGATGAGGACAGTAAAGGATTTGGTCCAGGAAGCATGCCACGAAGCAACCCTGGAACCAAATCCTTTATTGTCCTCTTCATCTCTCCCAACATCTCGGTCCGGAAGGCCTCCATATCCACCGCGGACGAGACCTTCCCCTTACCCTTCCTACTTACAACCTCTCGTTTCCGCTTCTTCTTCTTCTCCTCCTCTACCACCTTGTCCGTCGCCTGAAAACAGCACAAGAATTCGGACATTAACTCGCCCCCCCAGTGCTTACATATGTCACAATTAACCAATGGACCACAAGGGCTACATTGACAGCACAGATGCGGCCAGAACTTATCCGGCAGAAAACGACCACAGGACGCGCAACCCGGTCCCTGAAACAGGGCAAAGGACAAGGAGTATGAGCAACTAGTTAAGCTTAGAAACTCAATCCAACTCAAAGAGAAGGAAAACGATCATAAAGATCAAAATACATCAGAAACCAGCATAGCGCTTGAATTGCTTGATAAACACATAGCCAGGCTGATTATGACGTCATTAATCCCGTGACAGGAAAAATTCGATCCCAACAAAACATCCAAGTGCAAGGACGAATTGTATGCTGAATGGATAAGTTGACTACACAACCATCAGATACATATAGATAACTCTTTTCTGGCAAAAATGTTAATTATCTCCCTTTGTTTGTTTACAATAATTAACATCACCACATTATCAATAACTAGATACCTGACACTTTGTATAGACAAACCATCCAACGTGACGAACCGGAGAACTCCACCATCTGCACGCCTCTTAACTCTCTCCACCTCATGGGGAAGGAATTGGATCAAGAGGGCAAAGTGAGAAGACCTTTATACTAGGCCTCCAACTCACTGGACATATTTTTCATTTGGTTAGATAACCTAACAGTGTTAGTAGGAAATGGAACCATGGTGGAGAGAAAACTAACTCTCAGCAACTGTGATTGTCTCCACCTAGCGTCATACAGACCTGTGGACATAAACAGAAAGAGAAATTAGTCCTAGGAAGCACCGAGTTGACCTAACCCAACTAACTAAGGCGCTTATCACGGTAAACGCGAGTCCCGGAAACACAATACACCGGGAAGAAAACTCGCTAATTTTACTAGAAGTCACCTGATTTAAAGGTCCTAAGTCCTTCTGTGGCGAATTGAAACCTCCCGCCATCCAAAAAAGTGACTATCACACCAAAAGATACACGAAATAACAGTTTAAGAGCAAAAAAGCTTAGACTCAAAAAAAACATGTGTGTTCTCTTTGCCAATAATCTAGCAAAGAGGAAGTGCTAGTCTGCGCATGCGCGGTGGTGGGGCTGGCATCCGCCGGACTACGCTCTGACTCCCTGCCCAGTAGGGGCACCTAACTGTTTTAAATCTGAGTGTTTATTGAGTGAAAGCCAATATTTAGCAATATCAAAAGTATTAGGGAGGTAAGTATACTCTTGAAGTGAAAAGTGTCTGACAAACAGACAGATTAATCCAAACAATTGCAATATCATTGAGTTTGAACATGCGGTGTGGAAAAATCACACAAAAAAACAGTGAAATGGATTCACAGGAATCCAGTGTTTAAGAATTAGGAAGCATGATCTACTTATATTTACCTTTTTAAACATTAATTGGTTAACTCTTTCAACGACACAAACCAGGTATGACAGATTTTGCATGATACATTCTGCTGAATATCGAGTCGAAGCTCTTAGGTAGTTTTAGTCGTGATGTCAGTAGTTATAGGAAATAACTCATTTTGGAACTAATTTGGCTGAGCAAAATTCCTAGTCAAATTACTTTCAAGATATGTGACTCTAGATGCTTATTTACGAGTATTTTTTCTGTGTGGTATTGAGACAAGAGAATTGCAAAGATGTAGAGATATACCTACATGTATGTAGGCACAGAAGAGCATACAGAGCACTATGAACATTACCTGTGTATGAGTTCTTCCGATTTTAACAATATTCTGAAACTCTGTGCACCTTTTCTTCAACGACTCCTCAAGCCTTTCCAACCCTGGCAATAGTAATGCATGGATGTCCATAGCAACAGCTATATGCATGGCAGTAGGGAATGTATCATTGGAACTCTGAAATAATGAAAAATATTTATCAGATCACTGTATTCTTGAATGAGACTTATTTGTACAGAAGGACTATGAATGGTGTTGCGTGGCTCACTAACCTATTAACCGTTTAATGGTCGAGGCATCCAAAACCAGCCTTTGCAGTGTTCTTGACAAATGCCCATTTGCAGGCCAAGATAAGACTATTTTTTTTAATTTACCACTGGAATGACTGGCTCGATAACTTTAGGCCCAATCCATTCAATGGTTCTGGAGAAATCGTTTGCGCAAAAGCTAGGTCATCCAAGATGGCCACCAAACTATTTGTTGAATCAAGTTCCCTTGAACAAACTTGGTACAGCTCTTGCCCAAGATCATATTTCATGAGTTTTGAGTCGATTCCCCAAACGGTTTCGGAGAAGATTTTTAAAGACGTTTCTAAGAGTTTTGAATCAACCACCCAAACAGTTTTAGATTTTTTAAATTTGGGAATTTTTGGAAATTTACCACTGGAATGACTGGCTCGATAACTGAACCAGGCATTCCAGTGGTTAATTTTCAAAATTAGTCTCCTCTTGACCTACAAATGGATATTCAATAATCAGGAATTTAGATTTTTTTTTATCATTAATAGGTTAGAGAGGTATTGGCTTAGACTTTTACCCCTTTGGTGGTCAGGATTTGCTCCAGACAAGAGGCCTGTATTGCTCACCTGGAACATAGGCATTTCAACTTGAAATGCCATCGGCTTTAAATACACCTTAGGAGTTGACCAGGGCCCGTATTCATGGCGCGTACTTAGCGCCTAAGAAGACGTTCTTAGCGCTAAGAATGACGTCTTAGTAAAAATTGGTATTCATGGCGTGTTCTTAGGCCTAAGAATGTTCTTAAATCTTTCTTAATTTACGACAGGTACCCCCATGGCGTAAATCCACTAAGAAAGTTCTTAGTGAAAATTTCTTATTGTTTTGTGTATGTTCAGCTACGCTACACTACCCACACTAATTATATTTATATTTCCGATTATTTGAAACAAATGTAGATTGGATACATGTATTATATATACTTGCAGCACAATGCATTTTTGTCTTTTCTCACCATTATGACGTTAAATTGTGACGTCATACTGCGGCGACACGCTACATGCACAGTGCGACCCAGAATTTATTTAGTGTTGAAATATTGAAGACTAGTTATGACGCCAAACACTTCTTTAATTTGTTTGTTGTGCAAAGCGCGAAAAATGATGCCTTAGTATAATTTAAATAAAAGAAAATATATTGTTTGCATATTTTCGAATACTTTAGTAGTAAATTTCGCCAAGTAAAGTAATTTTTTTTTCAATTTCTCATGAGAATCACGGAGAAACATCATCGTGTGACTGATCATTGTGGTATGATGTCATCGCATGAATAATATTTTGTTGTTGAGGATTCAACCACTCCTGCACACCATCATATCAATGAGATACAATTTAGATGAACATCATAGAGGTTGTTAAACTATAGAAATACATGCTAGCGTGTGTGCATGCATGAATACATGCGTGTACGTGGACGATGTAGGCCATGTATATGGCTTTAAATGTTTATAGGCTATGTGTTTGCCTACAGTACAACTCATAAATTTATAGATAACATGCATGTTTCCAAAGCAAAAACAAAACACGCAGTTATTAGTAAGAATTGCTCTGTAGAATATTTTGAACATAATTGGCATGCGTTCTTATCTATGTTCAAGATAGATTTAGCATTAGGCCTACATTTTATTTCGTTGTGAATACAAGTGAAGTTATTTCTGAGCTGTAGTGTGCAAGTGTAATATCTACGTGTACGTAGTTCCCAATCCAAATGAATACAAGTGCCTACATACGCTTACATGCACGTGCACACGTAATTGCATATAGGCCTATAGGGCTAGGCACTGTGTGCATGAGTGTGTACGTATATATGAAATGCGCCAATATAGAACTTGCGCCATTGGTCTTGTGCTGTTGACAAATAGCGAATCAAAAAAACATCCGCTTTTGTTTCTATGAGAATTCGTAAAAATAATTACCAGATGTACTATTATGATAATGTCTATTATCTAGTCCAGCTCAAAATAAACAATTAAAACTCCGCACTCTCCTGGTCCTGCCGATGCTGTGTCCGGGAATTACCATAGCCGCAGGTAACGAGTCAATTCCCAATCACAGTCAGATTCGTCTTATATTTGTCTTGACAAACAGCGAAAGCAGCTCAGCCTCACCTCAGCGGGACGCCTGAGGCAGGGCCATAGTACATCTGGTAAGTATTACGAATTCTCGTAGAAACAAAAGCGGATGCTTTTTGATTCTACTTTGAATAATACTTACCAGATGTACTATTATGATAAACTCCGGATTTCAACAGCCAAGAAATACCGGTGGGAGGTGAGGCTCGAACCAGCACTCATCTACCATCCAACAGAGAAGGTTGTGAAGAGACTAGAACCCTGGTATACGCTTGGGTTCTGCCATCTGACTCATAGCGTGCTAAACTTCCATGGTCTAGACCGCGCTCCCCCCCCCCCCCCACCCCCAACCCCCCCCCCCCCCCCCCAACCCCCCCCCCCCCCTCATTTGTCCGCACAAACCCCAGAGGGTTGTCAAAAATGGGGAGCAACACCCACCAGACCCGTATCAACCCAAAGTCTCAGCTAGGGCAGTCCAGAGTGCAAAGAAGCTACTACAACTTCAAAATTTTGAAAAAACTATCAGTATATCGATTAGAATTTCAAATTGGAATGAGTCTAATGTCTGCAAAAGAATAATATGTTCTTGTCCAGACTATTTACTTAAATAGTCTGGTATTTCGACTATAAGTAAACTTAAAATTAGTCACTTAATTAATGTAAACACTCACCATTTTGAGTGCTTGGTCTTTTAGTTCATCACAGGAGCTGGGCCCAATCCACGGTCATTCTCAGGTCATTGTTCAGTGCAAGTGGAAGAACTTGTGATGTGTGCGAAATAGTGGTCGGATGTGGCTTAGTTCAGATTCGATAAATTGGCAGCGATTAAGTGCGCTGGAGATGTCGCGAAGGTAGAAATCAGTAAATGACGACTCAGCATGCCATTGTGCTACAGACATCACCTCCTCTAATGAGACACCCTTATAAAGGGCCGATGCTGCTGCTAGTGCTCGGACCTGATGGGCATTCGCACGTTCAATCTGTTTTCCTGTAGCGATTTTGTGCCACATCTGAATAGCATCAACTATCCAATGAGAAATAGTATCTTTCGAGGCGCGGCGCGCAAATGAGGAGCTTTGAGACATAACCGGGTCATCTCTCCACTCCTCAGTACGTTTTTTATACATTTTCAGACATCTGACAGGACACCAAGCATGTCTAATTAAACTTGGCAAATTGATCAGCTGTCCTGGATATTTAAGTGACTGATTCTTTGCCAGGAAACAAAGACGTGGAAGTAGTCTTAAACCATCACCCGTGACGACAAAACGGTCTTGTTTGGCAGAAAGCGCATAAATTTCGCTTCTCCTTCTTGCCGACGCTGCTGCAACCAAGAAAACTGATTTAATAGTTAACAGTTTAATATCTATAGATCTAATCGGTTCAAAGGGAGCATGCCCTAAAACCTGTAGAACAAGAGATAGATTCCATGCTGGGATAGGAATTGGCTGTCTAGGTCGCAGATTGCTCATTCCTTTAATAACTTCATTTAAAGTGTCATTTCCGGTGATCTCGTCCTGCCTTGGAGGAGATTCGGTTCTGATAACCACCACTGAAGGTGGAATACCAATGGTTCTTTTACTGGAATCTTCAGAGATAACGGATCCGTTCTCTGAGAACAGAATGACATTAGATACATCTGAATCTGCCTGCGCCTGAGTGCCGCATAAGGAACCACTTTCTCCAGAGACACTAGTAAACCCAGTATCCTGAGAAATTGGCGCGCCGTCAGAAAGGCTCCTAGTGAAACTGACTCCAGTACTGCAATCAAACTCTTGACTCTGCTCTCCGCCGGAAATTCCCAGATAAACAAACTCCTGGGATGGAGTCAATTCTGATTTCTCTAGATTCACAATCCATCCTAGATCCTTTAGTAAGGCTAGGACTACATGAAGATTGTTGCGCAGAGTAACTGGATTCCCCGCCTTCAGCAGCCAGTCGTCTATGTAAGTATGAACAGCTGTTTCTCCTGCGAAGATAAGAAGTCATGGCGAGAGCCACTTTGGTGGAGACCCTCGGTGCTGTGGTCAGGCCGAATGGGAGCGCATTGAAATCCCAAACATTGTCTTGGAATGCAAAGCGAAGGTATTTCTGAAAAGGAATTGAAATTGGAATATGAAAATATGCATCCTTCAGATCTATCGACACTGCCCACATGCCTTTTCTCAGGCCTGTCATCACCGCTGCTAGTCTCCATCTGAAACTTTGGGGTAAGGATAAATTTGTTCAATGGTTTGAGATTGAGAATTGGTCTCCAACCTCGGTATGTTTCGGAACGAGGAACATCACTGAATAGAAGCCTAGGGAGGACTGATTGCAGACTAGATGAATCACGTTCTTCTGCTGAAGAGCTTCGATTTCTGAGAAAATGGGCATCTAGACGATCGGATTCCCATGGAACTGGAGTCCACACTGGAGTCGATGTTAACGGAACTAACGATTGACGGATGAGCCAGTCCGGTTCATAGTCGTTTCTTAACCACTGACAGACTAAACAATCTCGCACGACCTGTTCCCATTGGCTTGAGAACAGTTGAAGTCTGCCTCCGATGGTAGGAATCTGCACACAGCTGTCGGTCGACATTGCACGATAAGACGCTAAATCGCTTGGGTGAAGATTCTCGACTCCCTTCGTTCCTGACGTCACCGGAACTGATTCCGCCGGAAACCCGTCAGGACCGGCCTCCACGGCCGCCCCACGGCTTCTTGGAATATGACGGCCCCGAACTGCCGCCACGGCTATCCTTATGATAACCGCCGCGACCCGAAATGCCACCCTTCCTGTCCTCCTCATATGACCTCTTATTAGAGGACTTATATGAGGACGAACGGCCAGGTCCCTGCGATCCGGATTCCCGATGGACATCACGGCCAGAAGGAAGGAAGGGCGATCTCTGGCGCTGCCTCTGCTGCTCATGCCGATGCTGTTTGTAGGACTGCTGCGGCTGTATCCTCTTAGTCGACTTCCACGACTTGCCGAATACTTCCTGCTCAGCGACCATTGACGCGACCTTGGATACGGCTTGCCGTGCCAAGCCGCCCGAACAAGCCTGGACCAATGAAAGGCGCAGAAGATAATGCAGCCCTCATCTCAGGTCCTGGTTCTACACAATCGAGAACCATTCTCCTTCGCTCCGCCAATGATCTGGTGATCACCCTGGCCAGGCAATCCTGGGACAAGCGCATGGTGTCCCGGACAACTCCGGGAGCAGCCTCTGGCACTTGTCCACCTTCTGCCACGCAGAAGAAGTCAGCGTTAGCTCATTAAACAGATCTTTATTGGCCTGGGAAACTAAGGGACGAGAACGCCCCTTCGATTTGCCAGCCAATGGCCTATTCAGCGCCTCTCGCTCCCCGACGGAAAGCCGTGGAACCCGGGCATACTGATGGTAGGCCAGCTCAGGAAAATGGACCCTACTCCTTATCGCCTTCGGGGCTTTGGGCAATGCATAATCTGGCTGAACCAGACGATACGCCGCAACTTCCAAGATGTCGGAAGTCTGCGTGTCCAAAGGGAGCGTCGGCATGGCCAAAGAGCCACTTGCCAGAGCGCTAGCCGCTCGCTCTGACATCCGTTCCATCGCCGGACCGCGCTGAGATCCTTGATCCGATGCGAACCCGACATGGTCGGACATCCAGCCAAGGACCTGCACCCATTCAGCTTCGCTGCAGAAAGCGGACTCGTCCATCAATGGACTACCGTTCTCATCTTCCTTCTCACCCTTGAATGAGTAGGTCACTGACGATCCATGCTGAGAGCTATGGCCCACACCTCTTCCTACATGAAGCGCGTCCATAGCCCGACTACTAGCGGCACCAGTGTCCAACGAATCGCCGGACACGGATTCACCGCAGTCCATCGGCTCCAGCATGGGAGGCGGGACTACAGCCGCTTTCACCACGGTAGATGCCGGTACTCCGAGAGGCACCGCACCTAATGCCGCCGGGTTGCCGCTAGGAACCGCAAAACACGGCTCCCAATGACAACGCGGGTTGAGCGAAATCCGGGTGGAAAATGCCTGACAGAATGTCGACATCACCACCCGCTTGGCAAAACCCGTACAAATCCCGAGGGAGATCCCTGGGATGTACCTGGTCTAGCCGTCGACAAAATATCTGGCATGCCGGAATCTTCCATCAGGAGAATATCTTCCTCCTCCGCCGTCGGCTCTTGAGCCAAGGTCGGAGAAGGGACAGGTGGTTGTCCCTCCGCAGAACTAGCCGGACCACCGAAAGGTTGCACTGCACCAGCCAGCATCGTCGGGATCGTGGATTGCAAGGACTCAAACATTGCCTTGAACTGGGCCACCCATACACCCAATGCTGAATCCATTCGCTCGTTCAGACGATCTTCCAGTCTCTCACTGATGCCTGATCCAGCTTGGCCGCCTTGTCCCTCGCGATTCACGATCGAACTCTGCCACCAATTCCGATGACCACTTGGCGCACACATCACACGGACTTCCCACTTTGCACTTCGCGCAAGCGACACAGTGATGACCATTAAACCTGCGCTTCATGAAACTGTTGGATTTGTGGCACAACGTGTCCTGGTTCTTGGCCTTCTGCGAACACAGAGAAGAATTAAAACGCTGCACATGACATACGATGATGAGCAATACGCACAATTGACTTGATTGTAAAGTAGAATTACTTAGAAACATTAACTTTCTCTTAAAGTAATGATAATCAAGCCTTTAGGCAGGAAATATTTGAAACTTTTTTGAGTGAAAATTAATAAACACAACTTGGAAATTAACTAACGTTAATACAGCCAAGAAAATAAATGCCGATCGCTACAAACACCCTCGATAATGAAGTGAGAGCTAAAAATCGGCATAAAACAGAGTGCATAGACACGCCAAGTCAAAATGAAACATTAATCATGGGCGCCGTCATCTTGGCTAAAGGTGCATCCATCTTGGAAGGAACAGCGTCGCAAGAGAAATTAACCGAGGTACCCGGATAAGATAAAAAGTTAACGGGTACCGGAGCGACTCCAACAATGGCTACCATTTTAAAATAATGTGCCAATTTAAGGAAATTTCAAACAGTCATTACGGCATGAATGTATAAATTCTAGATTGATACAACCTGCCCCTGTGATGAGTTTCCTTTT